>OY101447.1:197094652-197628813 GCA_956483635.1 Panzeria rudis
ACAAAAGCACTTAACTCGATTTAAGACAGTTTTAAAAGTAGCGGCAGCTATAAATGTAGAATTTTAAGGCGCATCTTTTGATGTAAACAGAACCTTCATACGATGTTTAGTCACAAATATATTATTTTAAAAATTTTTTATATTGCGATTGATCAACAACCAATTTCGAATGTGTCAAAAAACGAAAAAAACTTTAAATTAAAATTCTAATCGAGATCGGCTAGCTATGTTAAGTTTTCATTTTGCCTTAAATGCATACACAAAAAGTTTCATTCTGCTCTTAAATAGTATTGATGCTCTACTGAAAATTTTTAAAATCACACTTAAGTTGTTTTGTCAAAAGTCCACAGATATGTATATCAGCTTAAATATAGAAAGTTATGTTCTGAAGCATTTTCAATTAAGGTAATAAATATTATAATATTTTAGTATAACAGTCGACAAATGTTATCGTTGTGTATACTCTATTGCAACGAAGTTCCTTTCGCTATATATTTCATGTCCAAATACAAACAAAGTTATTATTAAAATTTTTTTTTTGGGAATTATTAAATTACATTAATTTTAATTTTGTAACGTGTTTTTTGTTGTTCTGCTGTGTAGGTTTGTATTAATTAACGTTAATTTTTGTCCTTTGTTATATGGAATGTTGTTTCATGTCCAATTCCTTCTGAATAAACATTGACTGAATACAAATCATTTTCATTTAATGTATAAAATATTGTTCGAAATACATAATCACATTAAATTAATTGAAAAATTAAGTTAACAAATCATTAACCATCGATGGACAATCTTTCATTAATGTTATTTTTAAATACATAAATACATTTTATATCACAAAGAAAGGAACTTATTTTGTTCTTAATGCGTATGAAAAAAATAATCAATTAAAATATTTAAGTGCATTAACTGAGTAAAGCATTCGATTTAAAAGTTTCTGGGTATTATAGTTTTACATAATAGAGAAATTTCGAATAAATTCTAGTATTTCGCAAAAACTCGTGCCGCATATTTAAAATAGCTTTGTAAATTTTTTCAAACTTACAACTCGATTTATTCAATATTTTCAATTTGTAGTAACCATGTTACTTCATTCACTAATTTAATTTTTGATTAATTTAAAATCTAAATCTATATAATTAATAGACAAGCCGATTTTTTTATGCATTTTACGCTCACACTATACAGCCGATTTTTACCAAACTCATACCATTTGAAAGATATTTATTGACAGATGTGCACTATCTATAATTTGCTAAAATCGGTTAAGCATTTTGGGAGCTATAAACCTTTAAAGTTGCTACTAATACATGCGCACATAGTATATATGAATGTATTTGCTAAAAATTAAGAATATAAAGAAACCATGCATTTGTGTTTTTAGATTTTGCTTTTGCAAAGAGAATAGCAATACAACCTGTTTCTGTTTTGAATTGGTATCAAGGATGGCATATGAGATTTTAAAATTGTACCGATTGTTCTCTAAAATTGTACTTTTTTGGGCATAATTGTACCAAAACAGATTTTTGAAACCAGAAACATTTTTTAAGTACATAACATTTTGTGAGCTAACCTTATTTGACCACTTTTAAGCCGAACTTTGTTTTCAATTAGAGCCTTATTTTGTAAAACTCAACGCTAAGCGTTGACGAATTCTATATCTGTTTTATTTTTGTAACTTAAATTTTTCCATACAAAATTTATCAACGCTAAGCGTTGCGTTTTGCAAAAAATTCCTTTAATTTAGATAAAAGTGGTACATGTACGAGCGGACGAAAAGGATAAAATATTTGATCACAATAAAAGAACTGCAATAAGGAGGCTTCCTAAAAATATAGATAAATTATTAAGTGTACTAAATAAGCCATTGGGGTACCATTGTACTTTTAAAATCCGAATTGTACCAAAAATGGTACAATTGTACCAACTTTGCCATCCCTGATTGGTATTGTTGTAGGGGAGGCATGAGACAAAAAGGGGAGAGAGTTCAATTAATCGAATCAGCTTATTTTTCGTTTTTTATTTTACCGTTGTTTTTTAATTGTAGTATAAAACATTTTAGAAGTATATATTTTATGACATAGGCCTCGGCGTTTGTATAATTTTTATATGAATCTTAATAAAATTATTTACATTAACAATACGGACCATTGGGCAGGGCGGTTCGTTGGCTGTACTAGTTATAATAATTAAGAAGCAATGTTTATCGTGGTGTGGCGTTAAGTAAAATACTGATTTAGTTATAAAAGTCTCTAGGCATATTATTTGTAAAACACATTTCAAACTGTTTTATATACAGACATATGTACATATGTATATAGTACATACATATTTAGATAAATAACAATTCCAATTTATATTTCCTGAAGGGCTTTTATGGATAATTTTCAAATGTTACTCAATTCAAAAAAGGTCTACAAATTTTCAATTTCTATAGTTAAGGGTTGTTAAATTTGCCTTTTTTTGAAATAAATGAAGCCAATCAAAATACAGTTTGTCAATATATTCTTTGCAAAACAAAAAATGTATAAACATTCAATTTAATAAAGAACGGCAATGACAAATTTTGGTTTACATCTTAGTTGTTCTGTAAAATGATGTCCTTTGCCTAGACACAACTAGAACCAAATTTAAAATGGAGGATAAATATTCAAACATAAGATTGAAATGGTGTTGATGTTGTCTACTATTAATTGGAGAATTTTAATAGAAGATTAGGCAGACTTTTAGAATCATGTCGTTGACGACATGATTTTTAAGCGGTCCAAAGTTGACCATCTTGAATTTAAATAAATTGATCTTCATTAAAATGAATGAATTGAACCCATGCAAGTTCAATGATTCGAAGACGTTTTTTCATGTATACATATGAAAAAAAAAAACAAAAATAAAAAGATATTGCCGCAGCTGGGATACGAACCCATATTCTTCTGCCCTTAAAACATGTTCCCGTCAATTGAGCCATTATCTTCTTATTTTTTGTTGGATTTAATGCAATATATTACTTAGTAAAGTCGGATTCGTTTTTAATAAGTTCAAAAACTATAGCTTGTTTACGATTTACAATGAATTCGAAGAATGCATTTGAACGCGTTCATTATTTTTTGCTGAATACCTTAATGTCAACTTTTATTATAAAAGTAAAACAAAATGTAGAAATGAAATGAGGTTGCAGATTTGTTACAGATTAAAATATTTTTAGAAACGTTACGAAGGTCGAACCATATATTTCTAAATTAAAAGAATCAAAAAACGAACTATCAATTGTAGCTGCAATAGGAATAAATATTCAACATACCTTTATAAATCACACACAAGTGAAAAGGTAAATTCGTCTTGTCTTCCCAAATTCAAAAATATTACCAACATTGCTAATATACTATGATCACTTAAATATACATATTAAAAAAAATTTACTGTTTATCGTTTCTTCTCACTTATTTCTCATATTGCAAAGACTTTCTTCCCAAACTGTATATCTATTATTGCAAGACTTTTATACATATTACAATGTGTATATTTTATATGTTCCAATTAAATTTGTGCGTCATTTTAGTTTTTTATATCCTTTTGTGTACGATAGAAAAAACTTTAAGACACTTGGTGAAAACTATAGTTATGTCAGATTGTTTCATGCGGGAATTAATTTTACAAAAGACATACAATGACATACAAGACATATAAAAATATCCTCACGGCAGTTTAGTAAGATATTTGCATACATACATATTTAGGTATGTGTGTAATAGGGATGGGCAAGTGAAAAAATATATCGATATCGATATATTTTGAAACATCGATCGGCATCGATATATTTATTGCCACAAGTTACAAAGTGGCAATAAAGTAAACCTGTGATATAGTTTTTTAAGTTGTGTTCTTTGTTTATTTACTTTTTTTGTAAAAAAATGTTTAGTTTGAAATATTTATTGAACAAAATCCACCTAAATTGGGGTTTTAACAATAATTAATGAAAATTAAAATAATAGTATTTCCCATCCCTTGATAAAGTCAACAAATAATTGACGAAACGTCGGGAAAAATGAAATAAAATAATTTGTTTTATTTGCATTATGAATCTTTAGGCCTTATTAGCTCATTTCAAAATACACAAAATATCGATATTTTGATTTATAAGGATATATTTTCAAGCATGATACATAATCCAAAACTTTTTTAAAAATAGGAAACAAAAAGTACTTTTCTTATAAAAAATTAATCTGAAACGACTTAACATCAAACTTCCTTACTGATTCACCAACATTTCATGGAACGTACATCAAAAAATCATACTCAAAAAGTATAATTTTTTCGTATGCACAAAATATTATAAGTAAAATAAGATTTTTGTTTGGCAATTTTCTAGTTGATGAAGATTGTGTCGAAATTAAAAAAAAAGACTGCACGCAAAACAAATCCAAATCGAAATTGTACTGTCGATATTTTTTTTAAATATCGATATATTGCAATTAGAAATATCGACATATTATTGAGAAAATATCGATATATCGATATATTTACCCATTCCTAGTGTATAATACCGTGCAACCAAAATAACTAGTATGTGGTAAAGATGAGCAAGCGAAAAAAATATATCGATATATATTCATATCGATATATTTTTAAATATCGATCGGCATCGATGTATATCGAATAAAAAATATTGATATATCGAAATGTCGATATTTTTTAACAATGATAATTCATATTTAGTCCCCAAATTTTTTTTAAATAAAACTAAAAGAGTAACTTTCTTATAATTAATTTAGCTGGAAATAGTTAATTTCCAAGATCCTTACTATTCCACCAATATTTCATGGAACATACATCAACAAAACTACACTCAAAGAATGATAATTTTTCGAATAGACAAAGTATTATAAGTAAAAAAAAGAGTTTGTTAGTAATATTCTATTTGATGAAGACTGTGCACAAATGTTTTTAAAAATTGCACGAAAAAGAAAACCAAAGTTAAAAAATATTGAATTTGATACTGTCGATATATTCGCAAAAAATATCGATATATCGATATCAAAAATATCGACGATATGTATCGATAAATTTTTAAGAAAATATCGATATATGGATATTTTTGCCCATTTTACCTAGTATGTGGCTAGAAATATACTAGTTGCTTTTTACTTTACAGCCGTTTTATACTCACTCACTTTTTAAGGTACGGTATGGCAAATATATGCCAAAAAAAACGCAACCACTACTTTTGCTCAGGATAAGAGTGATTTAACTTGGCTTTTATATCACAAAAAAAAATTATCCGCACAAAAACATAAATGTGAAAATAAGACCAAGCTCCTATCCAAAATTTTCGGCGGTAAAAAGTACTGAGATCAAAATAAGGACCAAGTTCTTGAAAGATACAATACCATCTCATTTCTAGGCGACCTGTGAGGCTGGCAACATTTTTCCCATAATTCTTTCCCATATTAGAGAGGTAAAAAATAGTGCAAAGGCAACAGGTTGCCTGAGATGGATTTGTACCTTTCAAGAACTTGATCCTTATTTTGATCTCAGTAATCAGTGTGGCCTGTCGAATTTTCAATATTTTATACAAGAAGGAAAAAACTGAATAAAAACTAATTGTTTAAGTGGCCATAAATACGTTATTTCAACTGTAACTTACTTAATTCTTTAAGGAGGGTGTAATTATACGTTGGCTGCCAGAAACCGTTAAAAGCGAGATTTCGAAAAAAATTGAGATACGCCTTTTATACGGGACTTAGACGATGCATTTTTAGCTCGATTTTCTTAAGTTTATGGTCAAACGGCTTATAAGGTTTATTAGTATGATTATTTCGAGCGTATTTGCTTTGTGAATCCAAATTGATTATTAGGCTAAGGTTCGTAACGTTATATTCAGAAAGAATTGGGCATGATTAATATTCCAAGGAACAAGGGAAAAATTAACATCAACTTAACTACCAAAAGTACCAAAGCTACCAAAAGTAAAAAATACAAGGCAAAGCATTTTCAGTACGAGTTCATCTTAATTTTAACCCCCATATTCATAAATAAATAAAATGTATTTGAAATCTATTTTAAAAAAATTTTGTATGAAAAATTTGACATAAAATACATTTCAAACTGATTTTAAATTCTATGAATATGGGGGTAAATGTCTAAAAAATGATATCTAGTTTTTAGCAATATGACCAGTTTTTAAGCATTTCAAATTTTCTAAATGACTTTTTGGGAAAAAAGGAAGAATTTGGTTATACCTGGAATTATAGTGCAAACAAAATTTTTCTTAGTGTTATAAACTTTTTTATTAACAACATATTCGATTGAAATTTTGCACTACATATATCGGAATTTATGTACTGAAATACAAGAAAACATTTTAAAAATCCTAAAATGAGACTATTTACCATGCTTGAAGTGCGGCGTAAAAAAGCTTTACTCAATAATTCACAGCATGCAAGACAGCATTTTCTAAAAACTTTATTTGAAAGTTAAATTTATTCTTGTCGTATTATATTATTTTTCATAACGAAACGATGATACCGGTATGATATCGGCATTGAAGGAAACGGTATTTGAATACCGCTATTTTACAACCGAAAACAATTAAAGTATCGGTAGTGACACCGGTATGCAATTTTAAACGGTATTTAATCGGTAGCGGTGTTAATTATGGTATCGGTTGCCAACCTTTCAATTTACTAAATCAAACAAAAAGACTTACTGGATTTTCTGAAAAATATCAAACAATATTTTTGTCTGAATTTATAATATAATTAGTCTAAAAATACTATCAAATATTAAACAAAATAGTTTACTTAATCAAACAAAAATATTTACAGGATTTTTTGTATATATCAAACAAAATTTCTGTCTGGATCATCATCATCGTGGTGTGTTCAAGTCTGAATTTTTATCTAAAGACTAAAAAAATTAATGCGAATTAATGCAACGACACTAACGATTTGATTCACTAAAAAGTTTTCAGTAAAAAACTTGGTGCAATTGCATTCCTTCTGCTATCATTGCTGTTGTTGTTATTTGTGTGTATGTCGTCATCGTAGTTGTTTTTTACGACACAGAAAACGGGGTTTTCTTGTTGTTTTTGGTGTTTGTGTCCCAAATTTGAGTCAAACAAAAAAATGTATTGATTCAGTAAAGAACATTTACTGAAAATGAAATTTATTTTTAGACAAACTTTAGTTTGAAAGTTCTTTTGAGATAATTTTGTCTGTGTAGTAAATATCGAACTGCTGGGAACGTTATGAAATGTAGAAAAATATTTCATTCATTATACACTTACGCGTAAAAAGCTAACTTGGTATCAACAATCAATACTTACATATTTGAGGGAATATAATATTGGTCATGGTTCATGACATACATAAACGTTTTTAATTTTTTTTTTAATGATTTGTTTTTCATATTTTGTATTGAGATTAATGAAATTTTAAAGCTTCAAAGATTACAAGTCATTATACATATTTACAAAATCATGATAATTTCGGCAAGTTCCCACAAGGTTTTAATAATGTTTAATACAAATCCATAGTATTATTTTCACCCACAACTGAAAGTCACTTAAATTATCAAATATTAAAGCCAAGAGCTTTCAAATTGAAATTATTTCGACTTCATTGTAGCGTATAGAGTTTTCAAAGGATGATTATCCTCTTCTAAATAAATAAATTAAAAGAATAGGTACATAGTTTTTTTTTAATATGATTATTATGAAATTATTTTCGTTGATATCCAAATTTATTATTAGGCTAAGGGGCTATTCACTTATTAAGTAACGCTATTTTCGGAGATTTTATACCAACCCCCAGCCCCTTTCTCTTTGTATAAATTATCTAATCCGTAACAAATCTTTAATCACCTCACCCCCCACTCTGGAGCGTTACATAATGTGTGAATAGCCCCTAAGGTTCATAACGTAACATAGTTTTTTTTATATAGTTAATGTATTATTCAGTAATTTAAAATAAACAGAAAAGCTACAAAAGGGATCGTTAAATGTAATTGAAGAGATTTGCTATAATTTAAACAACGAACCCAAAAAGAAATTAAGGAGCAAGAATCAACAATAATGACAGACCAATTCGTTTTGTGTGTCTGTCTGTTTGCTTTTTTTTACAATTCTAAATGAACGGCGAGGTTAACTGAGGATGAGACAGGTAAAAGGTCATAGATAAATAAATTGAAATACTTAAAACAATGAAGTTGTATTCGGTTCTTATATACTCTGCACTGAAATAAATATTTAGAAACCAATATCCTGGGACAATTTGTTTTTGTGTTCTATACACCAAACAAACGAATAGAAATTTAGGGATGCTTTGCCATTCATAAATGTTGGAAATTGTATGGAAATCAAACATATGTACATACATATGTAAATATTTGAAATTTATTAATTAAAATTGAAAAATGCACCGACTACGGCGGAAAACACAGTTTGAAAAAAATCCAACCCTTCTGCCGCTCTGACAATGAATATGTTTAACCAAAATAACCCCCTGCATAATGCGGAAAGATCAAAATACCTTGGAAATAAATCAGCCATTTCTAAACAGACAATACCAGGGGATTATTGCTGTCTATCTTTAGAAGACGAGGGGAGCTATGGAGTCCCAAAATAGGGTACTTCGCGCATGTAAAATATTTCACAGCATGTATTCGCTTTTGTTTCTCGTTCAATTCCAAAATTTTTTTGCGTTCTTAAAGGTTCTAAAAAATCATATTAGGTTAAACACTTATACTGATTTGAAAATGTTAATTTCTCAATTTTTTAGTAGTTTCCAGTATTTTCAAGATATCAGATCCAATTACTAACTAATTGCCAAAATTGTTTCTTTGTTAATTAAACATCAAAGTTTAAAATTGTTTAAACAAAATTTTGTGAAAATGTTGCCTCTGAGTTGGAAAATATACAATTTTTAAGCTTTAAATAATATCATTACCATCCATTAAGCATATATGAAATTTCAGTTTGTTGAATGTGTTCAACTCTGTCCCCCATATTTATAAAAATTTACGAAAGTTAATGTTGGCTTACTGTACGAATTTCGTATGGGAAAACCGGTTTTAATGCACACATTAGCTTTACTAATCATTTATGAATATGCGTGTGTATGTTTATCAAAAGACTCTAAAAAAATGAATGAGAATTAATGCAACAGTATTAACGGATTGGTTCACTCAGTAAACAAACTTGTTATAATTGCATTCCTGATATAATTGTTGTTGTTGTTATATATGTGTATTTCGTCATCGTGATTGTTTCAACTGGTTTTTGTTGTTGTTGCTGTCAAACAAAAAAATTCATTGATTCAGTAAAGAACATTTACTGAAAATGAAATTTTATTTTAGACAAACTTTTGTTTGAATATTTTTTGATGATCGTTTTTTCTGTGCAGTTGCTTTAGGATGGCAAAAATTCGTTTCGTTCTCTCATTATTAAAGCTTTGGCCGATATTGACATTACAAGGGTTTGTATTATTAGAAGATTATTTGTAAAAAACGACATTTTGTCTGCCTACAAAAGTATGTGTTTGTGGATAACAAATTTATTCAATTTATGGTGGCCCTGAACCGTTCCGAATTTTTTCCTATTTTGCAGCAAAGTTTTGACTTTAGCCCATATGCCCTAAAATCCCAAAGCTTGGGGTAAAAAAGAAATATTGTTTTTAGAAACTCTTATCCGTTTATTTGCAAAAGCATTTTATGGTCCTTCACAGAAAAAACTATAATTCGTATTCTATTACTAAATTCATAAATTCAAATATTTATTTTGCGGAAATGGGACCTATCACAAAATTCGTAAAATTAAACACTAAAATTCGTAAATATTTAATAAGAAAAAAATCGCTTTTTTCTATCAAAATTTAGTATTGGAATATTTAAAAACCAAAGAAAAAATAATAAAATTTAAAAACAAATTCAAACACATGTGTGTTAAAATAAAAACCTATGATAATTTTTTTCTGTGCTTGGGACTTTCTCAGAAATTCTGGGATTCTCAGATTCTCATGCATGGTATTTACTACGTAAATTCCTATATAGCTGCAAAATATTATCCGAAAAAATTAATAATCAAAGATTTTATAACATTAAGAAAGTTTGATCTTATGAAAAATATGGTTGCAATCTACTAATGATTTGATGTAAGCACCAATGAAATGCAAGTATATAGACAAGCTTAACCCATAACTAATGAAATTTTTTCAAATTAAATTGGGAGAATATCTAAAATATTAATATTTTAGTTAAATAAAGTAAATAAACTTAAATTAAATTGTATGAAATATGTATAGATAAATTTTAATTTGAATCGTAATTTCGTTATTTTAGATACAAATTTTCAACGTTTACTTATTTTGCAATTAAAAGAATCCATGCTTGTTTAAAGGAAACAAACGAAACGGTTTTTATTTTAAAAGGTTATAACAACAACCTAATATCAAACATAGCGATTGCAAATGGAATGACAAATTTATATAAACCATTTCCATCTGTAGTGAAGAATATCAGAAGGATTTTTAAGGAAAATCAAATAAAACATTTAAAACTTTTTGTTTCAGTTGAAAGCAAAACAAAAAGGATCGGAAAAGTTTTAAGTTTTTTTTCTAAAATGTAAAATGCAAATAGATACTGGTAACAAGAATTGAATTAAATTTCGGAGTTATGACAATTTTGTGGTTCTCATTCAGTGATTTAATTTATCTAGTTCTTTAAAAAATATATTTGGTTTGTGTATTGTGGGTACATTGCTTAAAGAAATAAATTATTTTGATCTTTACTCAAATTTTGTAAAAGTTGCCTAATTATTTTTTAAATAAAAGTTAGATTCAACTATTGCCACAAAAAATGGACATAAAGCTTCTCAGTATGAGAGAGTTTGACGGTCAGCTTGAATTTTCTTATTATATATGAGGGGCTTGAAGCACAAGTGGTTCAAGTACAAAAAAAAGAAAATTCTGATTAATTAAGATTCAAAGTTTTTTTTTTGGTTTCTATGCATTTCATGCTTAAAATGTTGGCTTTGTAATGCATATAGTTGATTGAGGTCATCATGTGAGTCTGAATTTTTGTAGAGTGATAAGTATTGATTCCTTCATCCAACTCAATATGTTTAGTTTTGGCATTTAAACCTCTTGTGCTCTAACTACCTCATATATACTGCAGTTATTTCAAATCAAAAACAAAATTGATTAAACTGAAAAAAAACTCTGAGCCAGAAATATAAAAGAAATGCCAACCGTTTTTAATAACACTTTCCTGGCTTGCTTGCTTTTTTTCCAATCCAATTTTTTTTTATTTACTGCACTCGTATTTGATTAACAATTGCCTTTTTTTCTTAATATTATTTTTTCCTCTTAAATGCATCTCTAGAAATTACTTTTCTCTTACTGCTGTCAGAACTCAGAATATTTTCTTATTTTGCATTTTGAGTTTTCTTTGTTAAAATATTTGTTGACAATTTTCTCTGCATAATTTGGTGTTAATTCATGTTTACATTTATAGAATTCAATGGATTTGTTTGCTTATAATGTTAAATCGAATTTTCCACTCAGCTATTGAATTTGAAACTTGGATTTATTTTTCTCTTTTTCCACTTCACTTCATTCGTGCAAAAATGATTTGAATTTTCTAACAAAAAGGGGTTGGGCGAAATGAAAATGGCAAAAATGCCAACAGCCAATTAACAGTTAATAACCGAAGAAATTTCAATTGGAAAATTGGAATTCTAATTCAACAGTTTAAAGTATTTAATTTCATTTTGATTTGGTATTTGTCTCTGCCTCTTAAATTGATTGCAAGTCAATCAAATTCTGAATTCAAGTGTTTGAGTTTGTCAAGAGGAATAGGGGGAGAGCGAATGAATTAAAACAGACTAATTTATATTCAATTAAAATTAAAATACTTGAACTTAAATCATTTTAAATGGGAAAAGTGACACGAGTACGAGTAGTTTTTCCATGAATAAAGCTGAATAGATTCTAAGGAATTTAAGGTTTACAAAATCTGATTTTGAGAGGAATTTTGTAGCGAAAGTTTTCTTTACTACATATTTAAAAGCTCAAAAGCACTTTGAATTACAAGTGAAAGTACTGAAAGTCCTAGTAAATATTTTCGTTATCACTGTTTGATGCAAACGATCTTGCGAAAGTGCAAATGCAAAATATCGCATCTTTTATTATGGAATTTTGTGAATTTTGTTGATAAGATATTTTGCATTTGCACTTTCACAGACCATTTGCATCAAATACTGAACTCTGATAACTTGTACTTTAACATGAATCAAAAAAGTCAATTTTGGTATCTCTTCAGAGAAGATAAAAATTTTAATGATGTACTATTTTTACATGTATTGATGGTAAGTCGTAGCTGCCAAAGTCGAATTCTTAGGCGGGCCGAGAAGACTGAATTTTAGAAGAATATTCTATGAAATAAAGTAATTTTTATTCCATTGCAAGAAATTTTAAAAATATTACAGTTTGAAGGTATTAACATACGGGCGCGCACTCAGGTTAAGCTTTTGGGAGAGGAACTTTTAAAGGAAATATACCACTTTATAAAATTTATTTTACAAATTATATCCCTTTTTCTCCTTCCATGAATTCGCGCATTCCGATCGTTTCTGTTTGATATTTTTCATATTCCGTTTTTTGCACGCATACCTCACATAAATTAATTTTTGCGTTGACATGCAAAGCTTTTGAAAATTAAAAGTAATTTGATTGCACTATAATTTGATAAGACTATAGAAAACAAAACACGGAAACAATTTGGAACCTGAAACATTCTATCAGAAACTTCAAGATTAGCTCAACTCGAGCCCGAATTTTTTGCGGCTCAAAATTCTCTTCCTAAGGCTCAGCGAAGTTTGATGGCAAGATTAACGGAGAGACCGGTGTAGAATTTCTCTTATCCAATGAAAGTAGACATGCACTCATAGAATGGGAACTGCATGGTGAACGTATAATTGTTGCAAAATTTTAAAGTAGGGCAAGTACGCTCACGTTTTTTTTTTTTTGTGAAAGCTATTGAAACGAACACTAAGCACTAATTTTAAATAAAAGTTTAAATAAAGTTCATCAGAACAATTAACAAAAAAAAAAAAAAACAACTGTGTTCATTTTCTTCAACGCCAAAAACGGATAGGTGTGTGGTTCCTATGACAGCAGCAGTAGCAGACGTCCACTCCATCCAGTCAAGGATTCCTCCATCCAGCCAGCCAGGTAAACATTTTGGTTCAACGTTTCATAGTTCAATCATATACCTAACACATTAAATGAATACACTTTGTGTGTTCTTCTACTGATTTCTAATCTCAGCAACTTTTGGAGAGTCCCAGAAATTAGATGAAAATCTGCTCATCTGAGTGAATTTCGGTGCACGATATTCGGTGAGGTCAGAAAGGTGTTGGAAGTTCCTATTAATCATAAACGAAAAGCAATAGTTATACAGAGAGATATACTTTCTCTCTGTGTGATATTTACCACTAGTTGTAAATAAAAAAATAAATTAACCATAAAAGTTTTTTAAACAATTGTTGGCTTCGTTTGTTAAAAAAAAACAATATAGGCTTGCAGCACTTGCAATATTGTAAATCCATTCGCTGAACGCTTTTACCACTGGAACCTTATCATTTTTTATGTGCATTGCTCAATTTAATTTGTGACTGTCGGGTAATTTATCGACTAGCGTTTTAACGAGCAACGGATTATTTAAATGGGCCGTCAACCAAATGTTCTCTCACAGGTTAGGGAAGGTGGAATCAGTGGGGAAAATGATGGGAGTCCAAATCGTTGACTGAGCCAAGGGAACAAATCAGATGTCTAGCTGGTTTGCTCAGAAATGTGCAATTAAAGCACCCCAATAAGAAAAAATTAGTGAAATGAAATAAAAGACATGTGTCAAGGGTTTGGTTGAACAAGTATGTAGTTTTATTTCTCGTCTTCGAGACAATCCCCACTATTATGAAAGGCGACGTCGACGTCACATCAATGCGACAGTAAACAATTGTCACTTGTCTACTAATTGTCGACAACAATTGACTGCTATTGACAGTCTCTTACTATTTTTTGAAGCCTATGAAATTAGTCCAGCATGTTAATATTAATCAATTGTTGTCGACAAAGAGTAGACATGGGACAATTTTCTGATGTCGTGTTGATGTGACGTCGACGTCGCCTTTCACAATGGGGGGGAATATTACCTCTTCGAATCGCTGTCTATGCTGCTACCGTACATGCAGACCAGACAAAGAGAATGTTTGCGGTTTTCGAGTAAATTCTTAAAAAATTTTCGCAATTTAATCAAAATTTGAAGGAGGGTAACGAGCCAAACGGACCCCAGATTCGGATGACCTTTTGGTATGTAAAAACAGAAAATGAACATTTCGGACAAAATTTAAAAAAAATTTGTTATGTTTTTTTTAAATTACGATTTTTTAGTTAAATTTCAAAGTTTTGAGCTTATACCTTTTTACGACTTAACCGATTAACCAATTTCTTAGTTTTGTTCTATGTGTTTACTTAGAATTTTATCAGCAATTTAACGGTGTGCTTAAAATTAAAATCAAACGCTTGTGGCGTTTTCTTTCCTACAAAAAAAGTAACATATTGTAACTTTTTACAATATTTGCTAATAAATTCAGTTCCTCGAAAAATGATTAATATTGCAAATTTTCATTAAAAACAATGCAATATTATTTTTTAGAAAAGAAAACGCCATTAGTAAAAAACTTAAAACCAAAAAATCAAAAAAGTCGAGGCAAAAAATTAAAAATATTAATTTCTAAGTGAAATATCTTTTAAACTATAAAAGATACAAAGACAATTATAAGAAATTTTTTTTTGTTCTGTCTAGCGTTTGAAATTTTACAAATCGGTCAGTATTTCAGAAATTTTTCAAGCCACACAAAGTTTTTCATACCCGAGGTAGCCAACTTTCACCTCTGTAGCTTCGTCCGTGGTTCAGCTACATACTGTAGATGACACGGTGTTAGAAGCGTAGCTCCTTCTCTATAACCATGTCAACTTTCAGGCAAACCCCATCAGTACTTTAGAAGCTACATACTTATTACCACTGTTTTTTTTTCAATTTACACCACTGTGTGACATAGAAAACTGATTTTTGTTGTTGTTTTTGTCGGTTGTGCTCTAAATAAAAGTCAAACGATAAATTAAATGATTCAGTAAAAAACATTTATTGGAAATGAAATTTTATTTTAGTCAAATTTTTGTTTGGAAATTTTTTAGTGTTGCACGGCAGATGTTCGCAATTCTAAAAAACCGTCTCACGATGCTTTCTATAATCACGTATTAGAGTTTATTTCATTGGGAAATTTTTACAAACAAATCTATTTTAATTCTCCAACCTTCAGTCAACGATTTTTTTTTAATTTTTAGTGTATAGTTGTCAAACTATTTTCGTAAATAACACAAGTTTTTGCTGCTTATTGTTCTGGAAGTTGCAGTTGTTGTGCAAAAAATAAAACAAATGCGGACAAAATCCAGCCATTCCAATAATTGTTTCAATTGATTTAATTTTCTCCTATATTTCACATTGCAGGTCAAGTAATAAAAAAAATAGAAAATTTTTGGTTGCAGTTGGAGACATAGTCACTATTTTTCAATAATTTTGTCCAGCTGAAAACGAATTGAAAAAATTTAAACAAAAACTAACATACAACTTAGTATTTGCAAGCAGAAGAGAATTGAAAATCATTTGCCAAGTAAATATATGCAGGTAGAAGCAGGATACGTGTTGCAGTACATTGAAGAAAATAAATGAAATTGTATTGTGAAAGTCGAATACCAATTTTTTCTATACCAATTTTTTCAATAATAATTTTTTCTATACACACATTGGACTAATAAATGTCTTAAGATAAATAAATTTGGGCCGGAATAAAAATTATTCTCCTTAAAATATTTTAATCGGTTTCCACAATCCAAACGTTCGCAACGTATAGAAAAATATATTAGTGATTTTGGTACAAGTTTTCTGGGCGTGTTTTGCTAATGGAATCTTAAGCTGACATTACACTGTGTGAGTTTACGTCTAATTGCAAAATGTAAAACTGAAATATCGTGTCTAATATATTCAATTTTTACTTTTTCGTCTGAGATTAGTTGCAAATATAACCTATTCTATACTATTTTCATCTGATATACAAGGAGTTTTAACTGTCACATTCTTAAAGTTAGCTATTGAAATCAGACGAAAACTCAGATAGTGCAAAGATGGCTTGAGCAATGTTTTAGTTACAGTTCGTTTGTGCAACAATAAATTCTTAGCAATTATTGCCACCGTCCAATAGCGGCACAAAAAATGAATTGAAAAACGAAAAAAATATAAAATAAAGTAATTGTTCATTGAATTGATTAAAATTGGTATCACAGATTTCACAGACATATGTCGGACAAATTTTTTTGTTCAATGATATTTGTTTACTCACTAGGAAGGACACCTTCAAAATATACAAAGAAACATTTGTGCACTAGCAAACCCAGCGAACATTAATTTCAACTGACCATCAGCCAAGCTACCTGACAATAAACAGTACTCACTAATGTCTTGAAAGTGTTTACATAAATGCAAAGCTAGAGCTCAGCTGTATACGAAAATGTTTACACATTAACCTGTCAATAGTGTTAAAGTATCAGCTTTTTTGACATTCCAAATGTAAATTCCCCACGGCGAATTCTCTTGCGACTACCTGGTGTTGATCTACCTTGCATAAATCTTTAATTTTTTTTAAAGTTTCCCGATAAGCTGACATACGCATTAAGCTATCTTTACATGGTAATACAAAGTATTAAAGACTTTGTTGAATCAAAATATGTGTTATGAAAGTCTCTTCGTGCTTAAAGAAAGAAAACAAAAGTCTGTTGTAAGTATCTTTCATGTTTACACCTCTGGTATGATGATAATACAGATGTTTCTAAAATGGTTTAGAAAATAAACATTTACCGAACGCTTGTCAGATTTTGTATCCGTATTCTCTCCTTCTCAATACATTTCGCGTTTACATGATATTTTTTTTCATTTTTAGACAAATGTATCGTAATACGTGTATTACCATACAAATACACCTTTAGCAAAATCTATAGCGAAAGAATTGTCAAAGAAGTATGACAACATCTCGATTCTATGTACATACATTCATACATATCGTTAAATAAAACTCAAAAAGCCCTAACTAATGAAAAATTCTTATAGGCTTTTTTAAAAATTTCGATGTATTTCACCTACATACATAACTACTATAAAACTCAGAGCTTTGTGCACAAAAATAGCGATATAATTAAGAAAATCTAAAAAGAAAAATACCTGGCCAATTACATAGTTTAGCATATTTAATGTTTCTCGTGTGAAATTATGAAAATGTTAGCTATGGTGCTTTGCGTTTTAAGTGACGATATGTATATCTATTACAAAATATTAATCTTTTCTAATCTTATATCAGGCTTCTCTCTGAAATAAACAAGACAATTCATAAAAATTGCCAGAAAAGTCGCAAAATTTTCTATCATTGTATTGAACTATTTCCCGATGTTGTTCAAAATTTTCGAAAATTCAGTACGAACTTGTCCATAAAATTTTTTTAGTTAGAATTCGTATAGAGATATATCGAATATATAGTAAAATATCTCCTGACTTCCTTATACAAAGTGGTGCGCTTTCTTGTCAACCATTGACATAATTTTCGGAACACTTTTTGTATACGGCAATTTATGCCGACTTTCTGACTGAGCTATTACAAAATACAGCACAAATGTTCGTTGGGAAATTTAAATTTATAACGTTGCATACACATGCAGCCTTTGCTTCATTTAAGATGAAATCATTTTGGTCAAGGCATTTTTAATAAAAAATAAAGTTTACTAAAGTACTCAATCATAATACTTGAATGCTAGAAATATACTCTAAACATATCCTTCATACTCACGACTACTTCTACCCAACTGATTCCTATAAAACTTTGTACACACATTAAGCTTCCGTTTGAATACTACATCATGATGAAAAAAGTGGACAGTGCCACGCCTATGCAAAGTAAATATTCTCTTTCAACAACTTGTGCTAAACCGGTTCGCATGAAACTTTGCATACACCTTTAGTTATGGTTACACTACAGCATTATGTCTGAAAAAGTGGGCAGTCCCATGAAAAGTAAATAAGCATTTTAACTACTTCTACTTAGCCGATTCTTATGAAACTTTGCATACACATTTAATTAGCGCTGCAATACAACAAATTCTACTACACCGATTCCTATGAAACTTTGCATACACATTTAGTTGTCATTACAATACAACATTATGGTTAGAAAAGTAGGCAGTGCCACGCCCATAAAATGCAAATATTAACTTCAGCTACTCCTACTTAACCAATTGTTATGAAACTTCACACACAATTAGTTCTCGTGAAAGTACAACATTATAATCAAAATTTTATTGTCGTTTTTTTACAAGAATTATATTTTGCTAATAACTGAAAAATTTGCCTGAAAGCGAATTTTCGAGTTTTCGCTCTCTTACCCGCCATCAGCTTCTGAACACTTTCTCTACCAGCTTTTTTTGAGACATTAATCCAGCTTACATACATTTTTTTTCGGTTTTAGCTTCTTTTGATGTTTTTCTCAGCATTTGGTTCATTATTACCCAAAACTTTTCCATTAGGCGCAACTCAGAGTTCGTAGTCCGTTGGCACAAGATGTACACTGTCGTACTGTTGCACAGTGGCTCTAATTGAATAAAAGGTTAATAAATATGTATCTTTGAAACTTACGACCCGATTACTAAAAAAGGACCGAAGCTTTAAGAATGCTGAAATTTGGACTATCGTGTTGTAACATGCGTTGAGCTACAGGGTGTCAAAGTTGACTTATCCGATTTTAAAGAATGCACAGATTCTCAAGTAATAAGTACTTATTAGTGCTTCCGCCAGTGAAGATACAATATTTTCGCACTAATTTTGTATATAAAATTTCAATTAGTATTCCGTATTCTATAAAAGTTACCTATTCATTTAACTTTATTACCAAAACATTAAAAATTTTTCGAAACAAATCATAAACGATTGAAAAATACTCAACGTTTGAAAAAACCATTTTGTTCATTAAAAACGTTTTGTTCTGTTTTACAAAATACACTATTTTTACGTAACCAAAAAGTTCGTTTTTAAAATAAAAATAAACCAAAATTTTCTGACTGAAACGTTTTGTTCTATCTTACAAAATTAGGCGATTAATGTTAAATATAAAAAATTTTTTTCGATTCCAAACTATGAGAGGAAAACTTGAACATCCTCCTAAAATTTAAAAAAAATTCGAACAGATAATAACAAAGAATAACAAAAACAAAATAGCAAAGTTTTCATACAATTTTTATTTACAAATTATAACAAAATAAATTTTTCAAACTAATACATATCGATCGATGGTCATACGTTGGCAACACGTAACTAATTTTTACAACTTTTCAGTTGAAGAAATTACATTATAACTAGCTGAAAGCGTTATTAGCCACTAGTGTTGGCAAAGTATTGAGTGGTGGGTACGGTGTATCTAGTATTTGCTGTTA
Organism: Panzeria rudis; assembly: GCA_956483635.1. NCBI lineage: Eukaryota > Metazoa > Arthropoda > Insecta > Diptera > Tachinidae > Panzeria > Panzeria rudis. Next base: position 197,114,236 of record OY101447.1, read on the forward strand.
TTTTAAAGTGCTCAATACCAAAAAGTATGCACCCGATACTTTCGCTGTTGTGTTTTCATGGCCGAAGCAACTGGCAAATTGATGTGGTAAAATGCCATTCTGTTCAAAAGTATAATCTTTTGTAAGTGTTAAAAGTATCGAGTAAGTCTTTAGTAGTACTGAGTAGTATTGAGTAATTAAACTAGCGAAAATTGCCAGCACTACTAGCCACGAATTAAAAATTGAAAATTATTTAGTAGATATTCTTAACAAGCTTAGATTTTTTTATTTTGATGATAGGGATGTTTTTTTTAGAATTTATGTAACGTTTTCTGCGTTGTCAACGAGTGACCACCAATATTTATTAATAACAGACACACAGAAAAATTTCCATGTAAAATCGACGAAAACCAGGTTAATTTAACATTTTTCGGATTTTGCTTCATAGGCGTTTCATTTTAATTCAACATGATTTACAATATTTTTGAAGGAAAATTTACCCATTTGAATTAACTATATTTCATGTTGATTTAATATTGCAGTACAGTTAAATCAAAATGAAGTTAAAACTGAAATAATACGAAAAATCATGTTGAATCAAAGTTATTTCAAGTTTAAACAGCGTGAATTTTATATTGAAACAACACTAAGAATCATGTTGAATTATAGTTATATCAGGCTGAAACAACATGACTTTAATGTAGCTATTCTATCAATTATTTTACTTACGTGATAGGCATCAGAAAACTTTGTGTTGTAGCTGGCTGCACCAGCCAAGATTTGAACTCGTACCACGCGCTAACCACTGCAGTCGCAACACCTTCAAACTTTTCTTTATCTATACACTAAATAAATACCGTCGCACGTAAAATGAATTTCATTTAAATGATTTAAACATGATTTAAATGATTATTTAACATAAAAATTTTTTTATTAAAACTTATTTTATTAAAGTTATAGTCATGTTGATTTAAAATGGAATCTAACGTTTATAAGAAAGTTGTTTTAACATTGAAAAATTTGAAATCAAAAAGATTTAAGATTAGATTAATAATTTTTCATTTAAAACTAATATTAAACAATGGTAATTTTAAACCAGCAGCAGTAAATTTTCGTTGGTAATTGGTTTTTTGTCGTCTACTTAGCCGACACATGTAAGAATAAACAACAACAAGTCACACAACTAAGCACAACAGTGAACTGTAGGAATTAACAAAGCAAATAAACAATAACACACTTAAACGACAAATTATTTCATGTAAATTTAATATGAATTCAAATCAGAATTGTGTCATGTTGATTTTACATTCCATCTTTTTTTCTGTGTGCAATAATCCGTTCTGTCGTCAACAACTCAAAGTTGAAAAAACAATAAACATACACGATTATTAAAGGAAACCACACATTTATTTTAGGTCCATTACGTTTATTTTTGTTTAATGATTCACCATAAATTAACCATTCATGTTGAAAATAAGCCATCATTCTGTTTATTTTTAAACAATTTACACTCGCTTTCATAAAATTAATATTTACCATTCATTCATACACAAAAGCACATTCACACTTAATATCAAGAATACTACATCCACTTGATTTATCTCCCAAATGCTGCATCTGCTGTAAAAGTATAATAATATTTTTCAACACAAGCTATCGATAAAATGCTTATGTTCCTCTTTAATAGCGCAAAAAAAGGAAGGTGTAAATAAAAAAATACGTACATATTTTATGCTTTTTCACTAAATTTTCATTCAAATTGGTTTTATTTCCCTTTTTCTATTTATCATCCATTTGATGCCCAAAATAATTTTCCAGCTATTTTGTTTGTTTGAAGACTTGTTTGAGCATGTTCGATGGTTTACTGTTATGTTTTCATTGGTTAGTGTATTCCAGTATTGCCAATTCTGCATTATTTGCCATTTCTTTCTTCTGAGCTTATTCGCTCTTCGCTTTGACTCTGAGTTGTTGTAGCAGGACTAATCTTTCAATTGCAGTATGCTCCTTGTCTATCTTAAACACAAAAGAATCTTAAATCTTAATAAGATTTTGGTTTCTTGTATTAAAAATTTTAATAAAACTTTCTTCAAAAAATTATATGTATATTTGTTTACAATATTATTGTAAAAAGAAATAAATAAGAGTAAGTTCTTGTTTATTACTTACACAGAAAAAAATAAGTTTCGTTTTTGATAACGAAAATCACGGTATTCAATAATTTTTTTTTCAAATTTCCTGTGATAAAGAGTTCCACTATATTGATAACAAAACTATTTCAAAAGAAAAAATATATAATATAATAAGATTTTGATATGCCTGGGATACGAACCCGGGCTTAAAGCATGATCTGTAGAGACGACACATGTCCCAGTTATTTTTTATGAGATAAAACTTTCATTTTTTTTTTCAATAACATGGTGTTATTGAACATAGTTCTTGTATATGTTTTTTTTTGTGTAGCCATGATTTATTGTATGCATTGTTTCATCAATAGTCTTGGCAACACTGACGTGTACGGACATTAATTGAACGTTTAAACGTGCTCAAAACCATTTAAATTGAAAAATTTTATTATACAATTTAAGACTATAATTTACATCAACTGAAATTAAATTGAAACACACACCTGAGCTGTATAAATATTGAAATTGAAATTGCAAAATCTGGTTGGTTTTTCAATAATGCGCAAAGTGAGTTGATTAATACAAAATTTATTTCATACTTCATAATTTTGACATGAAACAAAGCACAAGACAAACGAAAAAGATATTTTAAGCACCAAATTTTGTTTGTCTAAAAACATTTTAATATGGTAGGAGCCTACTTCCAGCTGCCATTGAGTGGAGGTAAAAGGAATTAGTGTTGACAATTTCTGATAATTTAAATTTATAAATACCAGTGAAACCTTTCATTTGGATACCCTAAACTACTCGATACTTTTAGTGCTTTAGTAATACACGAACAAATACGGGAAGCATTGTATTCTTATAAGGTTTTACATTTGCAGTTAAATTTTTCAATTAATTTTATGATTAAAAAGCCCTGAATGAATTACCACCAAGAAAGAGGAAATGGGCGATATTTGGCAGCAATAACTCAATAATTAGGTAGCAGTATAAGTCACTCTTCTGTTAGGCTTAGAAGGAAAAGAACCAGATCCAAAAGTAGAGACCCTTTTTATTTTTTTTATTTTTATGAAGAGTAAAAAAGTTTGATATTATGCAGAAAAGAAAATTGAATCAGTCTCAAAATCTCTGCTATACACATCATGTGGAGAAACACTGCACACTAATAAAAAGTTTTTTATTTAATTGTGTTAAAAGAAAAAGTAATGTTTTTTTTAACACATGCATAAGTGAAGTATTACAAGACGAAGTGGCAGCTATAAATTAGTAATACAGTGGAGTTCGCATATAACATACACCGGTTATAGCGAATTATAGTTTCACTCAGAAAAATAAAGCAATAAAAATCAACATGACGCAATTATGATTGGAAATCATATTAAATTTACAAGAAATAATTTGTCGTTTAAGCGTGTTAGTATTTATTTCCTTTGTTCATTGCTACAGTTCCCCTGCAGACAAAGTAACTAGTATGTAGCTACAACTATACTAGTGGTTTTTTACTTCAGACTAGTTGCCCATCTGTTCTTTTTTCATATATCGAACTATCGATTTTAACATTAGGTTGTCATAGCAGCCCAACTTATTCATTTGTATATAGTTATATCCCACCACGAGAACAATTTTTGCTGGACAATGTAACCCTCTAACTCTTCGTTGAATTCTGCTATTCGTCCATTTCTTAAAAATATGAAAAAACGGCAAAAAGCTTCCCTTCAGCGGCGATATAACGGTCTGAAATGTTCACAATTAGTGCTCGGTATAGGAAAACTTTTAAGCCTTAACCTTTTTATTTGAAACATCACGAGAAACATCTTTGTACAGCATTTTAGCCCACTATATCGCAACTGAAGGGGAGTTTTTTCGCTCCTTTTTTAATAAAGGGACAAAAAGACCCATACACTGAAGTGTTAGAAAGTTAAAATGTTGCGCAAAAATATTCCTCGTGGTGGTTTACATAAAAATGATAAATACATCTTATACACATAGAAAAAAAGAGAATGTAAAATCAACATGATGCAATTCTGATTTGAAATCATATTGAATTTACAAGAAATAATTTGTCGTTTAAGTGTGTTAGTGTTTATTTGCTTTGTTCGTTGCTACAGTTCACTGTTGTGCTTATTTGTGTGACTTGTTGTGGTTTATTCTTACATGTGTCGACAAAAAAAACGAATTACCAGCGAAAATTTATTGCTGCTGGTTTCAAATTACCATTATTTCATATAATTTTAAATAAAAAATTACTAATCTAACCTTAAATCTCTTTGATTTAAAATTTTTCACTGTTAAAACAAATTTGTTATAAATGTTACTTTTCGTTTTAAAGCAACATGAATATAACTTAAATTTTTATGTTAACCCTCTAGTGCGCAAGAAAACCAGATTAAATAAAATACTACTTAAACGAAAGGAAATGGTTAAAAACAAACTTTTTTCTAGCAGTTTGTATAATTTTCGTTTGTAAGGACGCCGGAGGCGAAAAACACTTTGATGCAAATTTGCATCATTGCGCATTTAGCTGTAAATTAAAAATTAAAAATATAAAATTTTTTATACTTCAATAGTGATGTTTTTGTTTCTTTTTAAAAACCAACGTATTATTTATTTATTGTTTATGAAATTTTACATTGAAATAAAAAAAAGATAACATTGCTTTCTCTACGCACAACACACGAATGAGCAGCTACATTAAAGTCATGTTGTTTCAGCATTGATATAGCTATAATTCGACATGATTGTTTCAACTTGGGATAACTTTGATTCAACATAATACTTCGTGTTGTTCCAATATCAAATTCACGTTGTTTCGACTCGAAATAACTTTGATTCAACATGCTTTTTTGTATTATTTCAGTATTAGCTTTATTTTGATATCGCAGTATAGCTGCAATATTAAATCAACACAAAATATAGTTAATTCAAAAGGATAAATGTTCCTTCAAGATTATTGTAAATCATGTTTAATTAGCATGAAACGCCTAAACCAAAAATTTTAAATTAACCTGGTTTTCGACGATTTTACATTGAAATCTCTCTGTGTTCGGTCCTAACAGTTTTGCAAAAATATTTCATAGAAATTATTACCGCTATAATGAAGTTCGTTGTAACAGAACTTCACAGTAAATAATACAATTTTTTCTTAGACTTGAGGGTATATGCTGCAAAATAATTAAAAGTTTACGTGTTATAAATAAGCGTGAATAAATTTGAGTTCTCTTGAGATAAAGTGAAATGAAAAAGTTATCAACACTCAAGTAATATGTGATGAAGTTCTCTAAAGAAGTGCTGCTTTATTATTAAAAGTGCGACAAACTTGAAATTACCCTGCGGAAAATTTGGTGCCAAATGATCCAAATGTACTCGTCCTATGACTTGAGAAAATGAGACTGGTACCAAAAATAAGGAGTAGTGAATGGTGAAAAAATACATATTGTGTAAATGGTCACATATTAACCATTTTCAGTCAATTTAGTTGGTACTCCGGCTAGTATTGTAGTAAACGGCACTGAAGAAATCCGATGCACCTGGATCTAAGGCCTATCACATAGTATCTATATAATATTAATTATCTCCCTTAAATGACACTGCTATGCCACTCAGGAATCTGTTCCGTAACTATATTCAGATATTAACTCCAGCTTAAGTGGTATTTAAGACATTGAAATATGAGTGCCCCTGTGGTCGAGTGGGTAGTGTACTATCCTGTCATGCCGGAGGTTGTCGGTTCGAATCCCATCAAAGACACCGCTTAAAAATGAAATACTTGGATTTTACTTGGATTTGTAACAATAAAAAAATAAATTAATCGATAATGACAGCTGCATTTTAGAATAATATTTATATATAATCTATATTATTCTACATTGATTGGGACTCCATAAGATAGTTCAGAGACAAGTTACAAGGTGCATACAAAGTATCAATTAACCCCATCCTAGGCCATCCCCATGTAAAAGTGGCTGGTCCGCTTCATAGGAAGTGTTAGAACTCGGATTGGTCCCTACCACCTGGGGACCGGTCACGTGACTTGTTTTGTGTCAGTTCAATTTACCGCAGGGTACAAACTAATGTTAGACTTCAGTCGAACTTGTTCTTTAAATTTCGGCAATAAGCCAATGAAAAACTTATTTAAAATTCAACATATGTAACAAGTTTCTTCACAATTATGTTGATGAAAATTCCAGCAAATACATGAAATAATTTCGTTGATCTAATGTCATTTCTCTCAGTTTATTAATTTATATATTTCACAATTTTAATGATATTATTTAATCCTTTCAATGAAATTGCTTTATTATGTTAATTAAACTATTTAATATTTTCAACGAAATTATTTCATTATTTTAATTAAACTATTTTATTTTAATGAAATTATTACATTATTTTAATAAAATTAGTTTGGTGTTGTAACCAAATAATTACATTATGAAGTACACTCAATAGTTATAAATGCAATGAAATGTTTTCATCAAAACTATGTATTTCATTGAAATTATGACATTATAAAATTATTGTAATGAATCCAATGAAATTTTCTAGCGAAAGTATGAAAGCTAATGAAGCAACTAAAATGAAATTCTTTCACAATATTTGTGAAATTTCACATAAATCGTGAAATATTTCAATGGAATTCTGAAAAAAGCTAACGAAATCGTTTCATTGGATTATATAAAGCGAAATGCTTTCAGTTAATTAAAAAAAAATAAAATTTTATACCGAGCTCAAAAGATGTACTTAGAAGGCTTTAAGAAATACGCGTCTATTTATGAACAACACTTTAATTGTGAGTTTAAAAATCCAGACTCTTCCTTGTTTTGAATGTTTGTTTTTTTTCCTAGACATAGTTTTGCAATAATATTTTGCTTTTTACAAAAATTCAAAATCAATTTCTAACCGTACGTACATTTTTGTAATAGACTTCGTACTCGTTTCTTGTATGAGTACAAAGTTCATGTTTTCTTTTTTTATTACACAGGTGTTTATTTGAATTTTTAAAATAAATTCTTATGTGTTTTGTGTTGTACTTCAGAGAAATGAATGGGCTTTAGAAAAGATTTCAATCTAAAGTGTATAAATTGCAAGTTAGTGCATTCTTTCCCAGTGTATATTTAGTAGAGGTGGAAAACTATCGATAGTGTCACTATTTCGATATTTTGAAAAAATATGTCGAAATATCGCCATATCGACGATACTATCGTGATACTATCAAAGTTTTATATTTCTCAGAGAAAGAACAAAATATGTATGTAGAAATGCTAAATAAAACCGGGTTTTAAACAAAAAGGACTTTATTTCTTAGTTCAATAAATAACAAAACTACAATCCTTGTAAAATTTCAAGATAAGAAAAATATGTGAGTTCAATGAATCCAATTTAACTAACGGAAGATCGTTAAAATACATGTCAAGCGCAACATTAGTGGTGGATCATTTACTATCGATAGCGGCAAAAAAATATCGACTGTTTTCAAATAATAATCGATTACAGAATAAAAACATCGATAGTCATACATAAAATCAAATATCGATAGTGCCATCGATATTTTTCCACCTCTAATATTTAGTTAATATGCAGCGTATACCAATAGTACAGGTGGATTTAAAAGTGTGTGTACTATAAAATAAATGATCGAGCTAAGAAGTTTTAATAAATTGCGAACAAAATGAAAGGTAAACAGATATGTAAGAATCGATGATACATTTCATTCTCGAATTATGAATTCATCTAAAGTTGTTTGCACAGCTTCTTACAATTAGCCGACAATGAAGATACTATGATTGGCCTTGCAGTCCATACAGTACATAAACGCAACTTAATATGTTACGGTTGTATGAACGTCCTGATTTTTATCAATTGACTTAGTTCCCTTACTTAATTGTGAATAAAAGCAAAAGTTGTGTATAGATTTTAATGACTATGTGTTAATAGAAAAAGAACTGAATTTTTGTAGGTTTTTAATTTTTTATGAATTTGTTAAAAACAAAAGTTTTTATAATAGATAGGCTTAGTGCAATAACTCGGTATACCACAAAAGCAAAATATTGAATTAATCGATTTTTACGTTTAATCAAAATTTAAAATTGTATGGTTTTTGTATGGTTTTTGCAGCATAACTGTTTTCAAAATACTAGAATTTATCCAAAAATTTCTTTAGATTGCAATGCTATGGTACCTAGCAAAAGAATGAGCACATAAAACCAATTTTTGATATCATCTGGCTTACCGAGTTATTGTACTAACCCCTTCAATTGTTTTTTTTTTTCACATATTCCGCAATAGTGCTGGCAAAGTATTGAGTAGTTGGTACCGAGTATCGAGTAATTGCTGTTATTTTCGGGTACTCAATACTCAAAAGTAGTTACTCGATACTTTCAGGGTAGTATTTTTATTACTAAACCGAACGGAAAATGAAGGGACAATATACAACTCTGTATAACATTTTCTATTCGTTAAAAGTATCGAGTAAGTATTGAATATACAAATATAGAGTATTGAGTAGTATCGAATAATTAAAAGTAGCAGAAATTGCCAGCACTATTCCACAATATCTCTGAAACTACTGTGTTGATTAAAAAACAATGTCGGCACGGGGTAAAGATGATATTGTTGCAGAATATCGTATTTTTTATTTAACTGAATAGAACAAGCCGTTCTCCAGTTATGTTAACATATCGCTCATTTACTTCAATAGTGTCATATCTCAAAAAACGTAGTTTTTGAGTTAATAATGCAGAATTAATTATCATATTGGTGTTTATATTGTGTAAAAAGTACGTTAAATTATCTTGTATACTCACCTCTTGAGAGAAGAATGTACTTTTATTTTTCCATTGAAGTAAATAAGCAATATGTCGTGCAACGGCTTCTTTTTTTTACATAACGATATTTCTCGAAAACTAGAAGTAATTTTAGGAAACCGAATGCAGACTTAGACTCAGCGCCCCCTGTAACATAGAAACAAATTTCAGTTGCTCCAATCTAAAAATTTATATAAATGTGTAAACTTGTGTTACAAAAAAAAAACGATTCTTAAGAAGTTCTATAACTCCAATAAACGCAAAAAAATTTAAATTGGTTTCTTATATTACAAACAGTTTTAGACCCATGGCAGAAGTGTTAAAAATATAGCAAATTGGCATCAATAACTCCAAATCTACAAAAAATATAAATATGTGGATATTTATGAAAACCATAGATTTATTTATTTTCTATAGCACGTCATGTTCCTTATGAGTTTCGTGAAAAGTCTCCTCCATGTCTATATAAAAATTGACAATTTACATAATATTCACAAGTACATGTGTAGTTCCAATTTGATACAACATCTGTTTGTGAACTTATAACTGACTAAAATTCCTAATTTCCTTTAAATGCCACTCACGCAGTTTTGTGTTGCCAAAAACAGATGCTTTTGGCTAAGAAAATCGAACATGATCTAAAAATGTCATTAGACTTTTAAACAGCATTTAGTTCACAAGATTTATATGACTTGTGTAAATTTTACACGTGTCACACGTATTTCATATCTGACCTTTTTTTCTTCTTAAATATATAAACAAAAACAACATTTATAGTAGATAAATGGGTCACTAGAGATTGAATGAATTCGATTATGCTATTGCTCAATTCATAGCCGTAGTAATATAAAACTTGTAAACAGTCAGCTGTAATCCCCTAAAACGTTAAATTTTTAAAGAAGAAATGAACAAAATTTATTAATCGTATTTGAATTATTTTCGTATTAGATTTTCACAATGGCGGTATTCAGTGTTTGGTGTAAATGGTATTACGAAAGAGCAAATGCAAAATATCATAGTTTTTTAATGAAATTTAACAGCAACTGTGTGTATATTTTGCATTTGCTCTTTCGCAATATTATTCGCACCAAACCTTGAATACCGCCAATGTTCTATATTCCAATGTTTATATTGAAAACTTCATGCTAAAAGTGCCTATTTCATAATGTCGAAAGCATTCTTTCTTTTGTACAATTACATTTGAAACAATAGTAAATTTTAGAACTCCTTTTTGTGTTAAATGTTATTATACGAAAGAAAGAAATCTTTCGATATCGTGAAATATACAGAAAGTAAATATGTAGAGTTTCGACAAAAGCACCTAATTCAAGTTAAGACAGTCTTACAAGTAGCGGCATTTATAAATGCTGAATTTTAGGGTGTATCTTTTGGTGCAATCAGCATCTTTCTACGATGTTTAGTCACAAATATATTAATATTTTGAAAATTTGTTATAATGCGTCTGATCAACAACCAATTTCGAATGTGTCAAAAAACGAAAAAAAAATTTTATTAGAATTCTAATCAGGATCGGCTAGTTATATTTAGTTTTCATTTTGCCTTAAATGCATACACAAAAAATGCATATGAAAAAAAAACCCGATTAAAAATAGGCGTGGCACAGCCCCCATATTTTATCAACATGTACTTTTACGAAAGCTAATTGGTTGTTCAAAGTTCCATAAGAATCGGATAAGTGGAAGTAGCTAAAATGCTAATTTACTTTTCATGGGCGTGGCACTGCCCACTTTTCTAAACATAATTTTGTAGTATAATGATAACTAAAGCTGTATGGAAAGTTTCATAAGAATCGGTTTAGTGCAAGCTGTTGAAAAATAATATTTACTTTGCATGGGCATGGCACAGCCCACTTTTTTATCTTGATGTAGTATTTAAATTGAAGCTTGAGTAAAAGTAGTTAAAAACTAATGTATTTACTTTGTGTGGGCGTGACCCGCCCACTTTTCAACGGGACCAATCTGGAAGTACATCCTTTTGAATAGAGAAAAAAATCCGAAAGCAAAGCAAAAACCACAAAATTAAAACAAAAAACGCTGAAACGAAAAAAAAATAAAAACGAAAAAAACGCCAAACGAAAAAAATTTGCCAAAACAAAAAAAAAAGCGCTTTAACTTAAAAAAACTCAAAATTAACAAAATTGCCAAAATGAAACCGCAAAAACAAAAAGAACATTACAACTAAAAAAACGCAAAATTAAAAAATATCCAAAATCGAAAAAATCGCTAAAATGAAAAAATCACCAAAAAGAGAAAAAGATCTTCAAAATGAAAAAGGCGTCACAACGAAAAAGTCACCAACACGAGAAAAAAAGTCACAAAAAATAAAAAATCCTTAAAATAAGAAATAATCACCAAAGCGAACAAAATTGGCAAAACAAACAAAAAACGCCAAAATGAAAAAAATATCCAAAACGGGAAAAAAGCGCTAAAATAAAAAGCATTAATAACGGAAAAAAATCGATAAACTAAAACATCGGCAAAAAACGAAAAAAAAATCTTCGTAACAAAAAAGACCTAAAACGAAAAACTAGTTATGCTAAAATTAGAAAGTAACAAAAATAAACAAAAAACGCCAAAACAAAAAACGCCAAAACAAAAAAAATTATATAAGTATGCATGTTGTATTCTTACGGAACCCTTTGTGTGCGATTCAAAGTTGCACTTTAATGAATATGTTAAGTTTTTCTCTTCTAGAAAGTTTTCACAATAAATTTCAACATATTATGTAAACTTTAATAGTTTCTGTAACATACAATGAAAATGACATAAATATGGAAATCACAATTTGAACAGACTTTTTTTTTACCTATCAGATTTATATTATATACATTTTGCAGTACTTGCAAGGATGTTACAAAAAAAGATAATAAAATAAAAAAGAAAAACAGGAAATTATAAAAATTGTTATATCCAACCACTCTCACATACGAGTGCAAGTTGTGAATGGAATGCCATTTTGTGAATGTTGTCTACATGCGTGTATGTGTATGTGTGTGTGTTATTTTTCATTTCCCAAAACTTATTTGGTTTTATTTAGTGTATCAAGCATGTTTTTTTTAATTGTATGACACATGCACAACACCACCACCACCACCAGCATCATCATCATCGCATTCATTTGAATCCTGGAAAATTGTTTAACAAGTTTGTTGGTCTATTTTCATGCAAATGAATGTCAGAGCACAAAAAGATAACGATTTCCATTAAACTTTTATTAAAACAATTTTATAAATAAATGAATAAATAAAAAAAACGGATAAAAAATAGACTAAATATTTAATCAAATACAAAGACCACGAATGTCCCCAAACATTTTAAAATAAAAAATTGACCACAAACTACCAAACAACAGCAAGCGAAAAAAAGAGTAACGAGTAAACAGAAATACTTCCTTCAAAAGGATTTTGTATTGCAAATTAAAGTTTAATTAAAACGAGAATTGTGCCAGATAATGATTTAAAGCTGAACCTCGATTTACGCGACACTAAATTTAAACAACAAAAATATGCACATTGGAAAAATATGGGTGGGTAGAGGAAGTTGGCTAAAAATGTGGAAAATAATTTGAAATTGCATACCCACTTTTTTTAGCCCAGATGCTTTTCTATATTTCACTTCTCTTATGATATAAAAAGTTTCATGAAGCTCATTTTTAAATTTACACTATATGCAAATTTGGTTTACACGTCCAAGAAATCTCGCAAATCAAGGCTTATATGTTTTGTAAAAATAAAAATTTAATTTTTTGTTTGACTGCACAATTCACTTGTCACTTTATTAAATTACTCGCCTGTCAACAATTAATCAATGAATGATCTTAACTTGGCAATTATTTCATGTTTCAAACATTTATTTTCGTTACGCTCTGAAGGCTTGTAAAAAACAACAACTACAACTTGGAAATAACAACTGAAAATAAGAACTCTGTCAAAAGCAGACAAATGGGAAATAAAAATAATAAAATTTTAATAGAAAATTACCAGCATGTTTTTGCTGCTGACTGCTTTCGCCGTTTGCACTCAACACATGTTTCAATGTCTGCATGTACATTTTAGTAAAAGCTTACAATATTTTTAACTTAGTCAAAACTTAATTTTTCGCACTGTTACGTTGTTGTCAATAACAGTTAAAAAAAAAGTATTTGAAATCTCACATAAAGCCTGAATTTCTTATCGCTGACGGTTTAAAGAATAACACGTTGTAGTGTTGATTGAGAACTAATTTTTCGAAAAAAAAACGATGTAATAAATGGAAGGTAGCTCCATTCTCTCTTTATTTATTTTAATAATTTTATTTATTTTAATAAGGATTTTTGAAGTTTGTTTTTAAGGTAAAATATAAAAAAACGTTGCCACATAATGGAAAAGGGATCTCAACTTCTAGAGTTATTTTGCACAAATGTGTGATTGTATTAAAAGGAAACTAAGAAAAATTGTGCAATTGACAAGCGCCGCTTGTATAGTTTATCTTAAGATTGCAGTGAAATGCCCGTTTGTATTATTACTTGAGATGAATTTTGATTTTATCGATTATATATGTTGAATTCGAAAACATCAGAAAATGTTCATTGTAATGATGCGGTTTTATTACAATATAAAAATTAAACAACAAAATCATTTACTACACATTACAATTTCCGCAATATTAGTAATTTAATTTTTATGATCTATATGACTTTCTGAAATTTTGTTATACTTACAATACATATATTTAGCAATTTTTCGCTTGGAACTTGAAAGTTTTTTGCGTTTTTTTTTATATGTTTACAGTTGTTTCCGATTTTGGAACTTTTGGCGAATTTTTGCAATATTCGTGATAAAAGCGACTTAGCGCAAGTTGTCCACTTCTTTACAGTTTTCGCAAGTTTAGAGTTTTCTATTATGTTGACAAAGTTTTTTCGAATTTCTGAAATATCCGAATTATTGTCATTCCTTAAAGTTTTTGCAAATTTTGATCAAAATCATGGCTTGTTTAATATTTTGCAATTTTTCGCGAAGGGCGTAATTTTTCCAAAGTTTTTGTCTCTTTTACATTTTAATGTAATTTTAACCAATATTACGCTTTGTAATTCTTCAAATTTTAGCAAACTTTTGACGAATTTTCATAGTTTTTTCGGTTTTTCTCGAGCTCTTGACATCATAGTTACAGTTTTAGCCAGTTTTAATCAATTTTAGGGCTTGGTTAAAATTTTGTTATTTTTCTAAAATTTTCGCGATATTGGCACAAATTTTGTGAGTTTTCAATATATTTTGCGGCGTGTAAGATTGTTAAAGTTTACATGAAACGCGCATTGGCAAAACAATACGGAAACCTTTAAATAGTATTTAAAGATTCACAAGAAATTTACTCAAAATTATAAAAAAAATTAAAGTTCTCGTAAAGAAATTGAAAGTATTACTTCGCTTATCGTAATATAAACTTTAGAAAGAATTAGTATTAATTATATTTTTGTAACGCTCTTTTTCCCAAATTAATACTTTACTTTTTCAGTAAAATATTAATTTTTGCGAAATCATTGTTATGACAATTGACACCGAAGACTGACATCAATTTACTGACAAAAGTTACTATAGAATTTTGTCATATTTTAAGTGTCATATATGCTATTACTATAACGTCATCAATTTGATGCAAAAAAATATAATAAATATGTGTTTCTTCTAATGCATCCAAGTTGTATTCAAATTTAATTGGCACTATTCAGTATTTGGTACAAATGGACTTGCGAAAGAGCAAATGCAAAATATCGTAGCTTTTTTATGAAATCTAACGGCAACTCTGTGTATTTTGTTGTTGGCTTTTACAAAAAAGCGACGATATTTTGCATTTGGCCTTTTGCAAGACCATTAATACCAAACACTTAATACCGCCATTTTTTTACTTATGATTTTTAGTTTAAACAAATTTTCAAAAAGTTGGAAAACCCACGTCGCATTGATATAAATTCATCATCATTACTATGACAAAGTTAATATTAAAGCATAAGAACATGACACCTCATCTTATTATTGAAGACACTTTTCAAAAAGTTAAAAAAATAACATCGCATTGATATAAATTCATCATCATTACTATGACAAAGTTAATATTAAAATATACATATAAGCATAAGAACATGACAATTTGTCATCATATATTTATATGTCGCATGAACATCCACAAGAATTATGTAAATATTGACTTTTCGCTGTCGATACTTTCAATGGTGCCGTGGCTGAGGTGGTAAAACCGTTTGCTTATAAACAAGCGATGAATTGAGAAGTCTGAAGTCAAGACTAACATTAGAAAAATTTGAGCTGGACCATCAATACTACGTCATAAACATACCTTCTATATTGCGATGCAAAGGATTTTATTTATCACTAAATTTCATAGCATCGATGATATCGCAACTCCTTGAGGTGCGCCCTAATGGCACTTTTCAATTCCATCCTTAAAAAAAAAAGACGATCATTTTAGCTTGTTGCCAGGTGGTTAAATGATCGAACATATTTTTTACATTTCAAAAGGCATCTTCTACATCGAGGAATTTTGCCAAAGTGTATTTTTTGTACTGAAGACAGTTCTCGACGAAACTAACAACCTCGTATAGGGCTGTCTCCACCGACCTGCCTCTGAGATATGCGTCTTGTGATCTGATGAAGTTATTGTGTTTCAGCTCCACTCTTAACTGCATGTGCAGTAGTCTTTCATTATGATATCGTGCCATAACCGCCCAAAAATCTTAAGCACCAAAAAGTTAATTTTGCAGAAGAAATATTTTTTTAATTATCCTTGGCTTAAATCGATGTAGAGCATTAATATGGGACATAGACTACTTACTAGACCCGTTACTGTACAACAACATTACGAAGATTGTATGAAAGAGAAAACAAATGTTATTTTCTAATGTGGTTTCTAATTTGACTATCTCTTTCATATTATCTTATTAAGAACATTTTGCATGTAAAACTGCATAACACATGATAACAGCATTTTTTAGCTGCCAAAGGTGAGTATTCTGTTCCATATTCTGTGATATGGGATATATAGGATTGTAGTAGACTGTTTGTTATATGTAATTGTAATAGTTTTAGTAAATTTCCTATAACACAACGCATGTTTGTGGAGGCTAAGATATTTTAAGATATTCTTGATGTCTGGAAAAATCAGTTAATTTAATAAAATTATTTTAAAACTAGTAATTATTATCCTTAGCAAGCTGCAAGAAAACAGCTGTTCGGACCAATCTTATGTACAACAATGTAATTGATTATAGATGACTTGACATAACGCCATAGCCATAACCATAACCATAGAAACCAATTGAATTTTGGTTTTCTGCCATAACCATAAGCTGAGATAACGAGTTTATTGTAGATTTTTCTGTTTTGCTTTTATTTTTTATATTCGATGAATTTTTAAAATTATATTTTCTTTCGCTTGTGCTTCTTTGTATATTCGTAGATTTTATTTTTTAGTATATTTTCTAATAAAATTGATAAAAAAAAGCTGCTTAGGGCTTAGGCAAAACTAATCGAAGGTAGTAAGATTGGTTATGGCTATGGCCACGGTTATGGCTATGGCCACGTTTATGGCTATAGTGTTAAAGTATGTTACGTCTAATTGAAGCTTTAACTGTTTCATTGATATCCTCGCAGTTTTCGACACTAGTTTTGTTCTACTTGAAAAAGAGAATTTTAGCTTAAGCGACACAAAAAAAGTAAAAAAAAATTAAAAATTTAAAGGGAAAATGCACTTAAGCTAAAATGTTTTTTGCTGTATTTCCGTAACGGTACTTGACATGAGTTTGAAACTGTGAAAGATAGTCCGAATTATCGTAAATAATCGATTTTCGGCAAAAAACGATTTTCGGAAAGCATGTCGCTTACTTAAGCTTTTTTTTGCGGTTATGGCTCGATATGTAAACTCTTTCCTTCACTACACTACTACGCATCTTTTTAGAGAATCTGAAGTAGCGATTTCTAAAAATGTTGTGCAACTCTCTGGATAACGATATAGTATAGTTTAAGAATCACTGTATATTAGTTCTAATAAATACAATTTGTGTATGATTCGCATAATAATTTTGATTGACTTAATTTTTGCAGTCAGTCTTCACCCGTATCCAATTAGATGGAATTAGATAAATAATTTTGATAAAATAAAACAACATGAAACATTCTATTAAGTTCTGTTCTTGAAAAGAACATTGTTTGTATTCTTATATACTCATAAATATTTATCTTTAAACTTGAAATATAATCTTTCAATATTATTTAGGTTACAAGTTTATGTACTCGTGTATTGGTAAAAGTACAGAACTAGGTTTATATTTTCTGGGATTAACAAACTTATTCATACTCATATGTATGTATGCATGTTGTTTACACCAACAAAGCTCTACAGGATGCTATGGATCACGTTCCTTTAGATTAAATAAGAATAAATAAAGTCTTTTACCACACCTGATGTTATTAAGATACATTCATGTTTATTTATATTTAAGTTTTCCTATCCAATACGTGTATGGTATATACAAATACATACATACATGTAATATGTGGATATGGGAGTGTACTACTACTACCCTTATGATGATGGCATTCTAAAATTGAAACCAAATAAAAAATATATACATAATTTACCTTTTTCTTGCCAACGAAAATATAATAGAACATATCTAGATGCCGATTAATGAGAAGCAAATTTAAAATACAAATCATAAACATGTGTGGCTGTTTTTTTTCCTTTCTGCTGAATACGAGTACAAGACCAATGTTAGTAAATTTTCAGTTGAGGTAAAAATTATTTGTCACTTTTTTTTTGGAATATTTTAACCAAAACAAGGAAATGTTTAACCATTCAACCAAAACATTACTTTTAAGAGTATAATATACGAGCACATTAGCTTAACATTATCTAAATTTATTATTTTGTTTTTATTTTTCATCTAATGTTGACAATGCCTTTGTTAAAATTAGCTTTCATACCGGGTACACAATAGCGAATCATCCCAAAAAATTCAAATTTCCTTTTAGAATGTGAAATTGTATGTGGAAGGAGAAACACATCAGCGTGACATTAAAGAGTAACTATGATTTATTTTATTAAAATTTCGTTGTCTGCTACAAATCTTAGTTTTTTTAACGTGCCTGATACTTTTTTTGCCTGTGTTTCAACACCTTTAATGTGATCAGGATGTTAAAAAGAAAATTACGAATTGAAACTGTAATTTCTAGAGCATGAAATATGAATTTAATTAACATTAATTTCTAACAAAAAGCTGTTTAAGCACCTGAGGCTATTAAATTCAACAACAACAATAGCAATAATTATAATACTAAAGTAACAAAAGTGTCCAGTAATTACCTTTGATTGCCTTTTGTTACCATATAAAAGCATACCGTGTCTAAAACACACGAAAAAAACTAAATGAAACTTTTTCTGTTCACATTTTAATTAAAGGGATACGAGGGTAGCCTAATCGTGTAAAAAGAGCAAATTGTTATTGAAAATAAGTTGCTGAAAATGATACTACTGATGGCAACTGGCAACTGAGAGCTGTCAATTTCAGTTGATATTTAGTGCCTTTCTGGCAACCTTTAGTTTTCAGTTGCGGACTGGTAACGCAACTAAACTTCAGTTGCATTAAATAATAGACCCAATTATGTTTCTTTTATGTTCGTTATTTTTCTTAATAATAATAAAAAATTTAAAAAAATATTTTCATATTATTTTAGTTTAGGTACTTTGTTCGCAGTTAAATGCATATTTTTGCGCATATTTTTAATTTTTAGGTGCAATTGTTAAGCACTTAAAATCAATTTTTAGTAGCATGAAAGTCCGAGATCTGGTTATTATTGTAATATTTCTTATTATTTTATACTTATACAGTAAATCGCTTTGAAAATGCGGTCATCAATATTAGAATTTTTTTCTGGTGCGCACACAGAAAAAATTAAGTAGCATAATTTCAATGAATGACATTCATTGGCTTAGATTCATTAATTTTTTGCAAAAATACTTCGATTCAATGCACGCATATGTTGTCAGTTCATTAATTTTGTCATTAAGACAATGAAATAGTTTCATTAAAAAATAAAATATTTTCATTAAAATAATGAAATAATATAATTAGAATGATGAAAAAATTTCTTTAAAATAATGAAATATTTACATCACTTTCGTGAAGTTATAACATTGGCTCAACTAATTTATTTCATATAATTGTAGCAATTTTCATTAATATAATTTTTACGAAACTTGCTTCATTCCAACGAGTCGTGACGTTTGTTGAGTTTAATGAAGTTTTTCATTCTATTATTAATATCGAAATTTAAAAACTATATGAAAAAAACAAAATTCGGTGCATATTAGAGAATTATTAACTTTTGACAAACAATCGTAGATGTGAAACAAAGCGCCCAGAATAAATACCAACCCTCGAACGTGTTAAAGCACATGAACAAAAGGAAACATAAAGAAAACTTAAGTTATACATATATAGAGATATATCTACAAACAGAAAATATATTTATTATGAATTAAAAGAAAACAACAATTCTACCATTCATTAAATTCATTAATTAAAAAGTTTGAAAACTTTCTTGTTAGAAAAAAATTTAGGATTTCATTAACAAAAATACAAACTATTATTTTTTTACGCATCTAAAAATATTTTAGGGGCTTATGTTTTAATATATAACCTTGAAAACTCGCCCACTTCTCCTTAAGAATACTCTAAAGTCGCACAGTGGAGCAGAAATACACCGGCTACGAAATTATGTATTTACATGTACTTTCAGAAAATAAATTTATTGATGTCGTTATTAGAATACACAGTCGATTACCTCGGGTATCAAACAATTTTAGAAATAGGTATAAACGAATTCATATATATACCGATTTTGATAAACTTTAATATCTAAGAAAGCTAGTAAGAAGATAAAGAAAAAACAGTTTAACTCTTAATGATATCTTCGATGCACAGTGGCTCAGAATCAAAGTATTTTTTGATATTTTGTTTGAAGCTGTACGAGGCTCAAATGTCGGGTAAATTGCGAAAAAAAACTGTAATTTACTCGAAAATTTCGAGCTAAACGGACTCAGCGCGTCAGAGTACATGTAGATAGATGGGTCTGCTCAATGTACATCCCACTTTTTATTTTTTGTATGCCGGTGTTATGAATAATTACGAAATTAACCCTTAAACCCATTTTAAGTTTTGACATATCTGATGTTCAAGTTAATTTTTGAACTTTGGTATCTTTAAAGACTTGTACATAATAGAATTTTATGATAAATATTTTTCTATATCGCTATATCACTGTTTAAGGTCCCCTTTTGCTATTTGTTTTTCTAAAAAATTGCGAAAGGACCAATTATGTGACTTTTGCATACCGCGTTATGCTACCAAATCAATAGTTTAAAGTATACATATTTTTAAACATTATTTTTGCTATCTGCCCCACTGTGCAGTGTATCACTAAATTTTCGGTGGTATTAAAGCAATTGTACCATAAATTCTAATAGTGCTCTGATGTTAGCAATATGAATTCTTTTAGTGTAGTCTAGAATTGAAGCCGCCATTTTGAAAAGAATAGGAGGACTTTTTTAAAATTTCCTTTTTTGGCGCCATTTTGTTTATTTACACGTTTTACACATTTCCTGTAAAAAGAACACATTTTGAACAACATACAACAAAAAAAATTGTATAGCTATTAGTGTTGTCAATTATTCGAACGATTATAAGGTTCGAATAAAATTTCGAATAAAACTTTTATTCGAATAGTCGAACGAATAAAATATTTCATTCGAATAACCACTTAAAAACCAAGATTTTTAATATATTCTTTCAGTACCTTGCGGTAAATGTTGCACCAATTGTCTTGAACGTACTTGTCCTATGACTGGTAAAAATGGGAACGGTACAAAATGCTCCGAAGTCGTGACAGGTGAAAAGAGATCATATCACAAAATTATAAAAAATTTTTTAGCAAAATACCCTCATTGTACAAGCATATATTTTTTCAAATTAAAAATATTTGTTTAAAGTACAATAATTTAACTAGTATTAAAGAAACCAACACAGGACAAGTACCTTAAGTTTGGCTCCAGAACCTATCACTGAGTATCTTAATTATCACAACGTTTGGTAAAAGTTACCGGTCCCTTTCATATAAAGTTCCGGAACGCGAACCGGTTGCTAGTCCTTAGCAACTAGTCACGTGACTTGTCTTGTCTTTATCAGACATTCGATCTTCAGCCAAACTCTTTCCTAAATATTATTTCTTCGATTGAATTAAGATAACTTTTCTTTACATATATGCTTATCTCTGAGACGCACTTGACTGCTAGAAGTTTTTTTAAAATCAACGGATATACTCTCTACGACACAAAGGACCCCCAAGGTAGAGCTTGTGGTGGCTCGGGTATACTAATAAAATCGCGATTAAAACACTACTTAAAGAGTGATCATTGTGAAGACTATCTTCAAGCAACTAACATCTGCATTGAAGCTTTTTATCAAAACCTGGTGATTTCATCAATTTACTCTCCTCCCGGGTATTCTATTACAGAAAATCAATATAGTCGATTTTTTAATTCAGTAGGCCCACGCTTTTTGGCCGCCGGTGATTACAACGCTAATCACACGTTCTGGGGATCTCGCCTCAACACGCCAAAGGGTCGCGTTTTGTTTGACACAATTTCAAAAATGCGATTAAATGTTATATCAAGTGGGCAGCCAACTTACTGGCCAACAGATCGCCGAAAAATACCTGATGTTATTGATTTTGGAGTAGTAAAGGGCGTGCCCAGCGAAATGATCCAAGTTGAAGCATCTTTAGATTTGTCTTCAGATCACTCACCAACTATTGTCACTATATATTAACATACAACATATTCACCCACTTGTGATTTAACGATGACAACCACACGTATAAATTGGTTGAAATACAAAAAATATTTGAGTGCTCATTGCCCAGAAAATATTCCATTTAAAACGCCTGCTGACATACTCTATTAGAATGTTTGAGGCAAACCTTAAGCAAGCTGCTCTAAATGCTACTACTACAAATCTGAGATATAATAAAATTTTTTCAGCAGATGTCGAACGGCTTTTATCCGAAAAAAGAAGAGTTCGTAGGGAAGGACAACGCTACAGATAGCCTCAGCTAAAATCTAGGCTGAAGGAATGTACTAAACAGCTGAAAACTCTACTAGAATATCAAAAAACCGCTTCTCTTCAAAACTTTCTGAATGGGCTCGACGCAACACCTCAAACAGACTATTCGCTATGGAGAGCAGCCCGAGGCCTCAAAAGACCAGTGATATATAAGCCTCCATTGCGAGCTTCGAATGGAGACTGGGCAAGAACAGACGCTGAAAAACGTACTCTGTTTGTAAACCACTTGCAGAAAGTATTTACTCCAAATACGTCTGATACTATAGTTGAGCTGCCACCAGTCCTCGCTATACCAGATGTTACTTTGAGGTTCAACATTCGTGAGATTGAACACTATATTGCGGGCTTAAACTCGAAAAAAGCTCCAGGCGACGATAAAATAAGCAATTAAATGCTCTTAGAGCTAAACTATACTGCAAAATGGATAATTCTATTTATTTTTAACAGTATTTTGCGCCTCAAATGCTATCCCGCAGAATGGAAGGTTTCGCTGATTACCATGATACCTAAACCAGGCAAAGATCATACGAAGGTGGAGTCCTATAGGCCTATAAGCCTGTTGTCTAACATGTCAAAACTATTTGAAAAGCTACTTATGAGTAAGCTAACACCCATACTGAATCGTACTGGATGCATTCCAGACCACCAATTCGGTTTTAGGAGACAACATAGTACGATTGAACAAACACATAGACTCGTGAACGTGGTTAGAAAAACCTTCGAAGAAAAGAAATATTGTTCTGCGCTCTTCATCGATGTTTCTCAGGCATTTGATAAAGTATGGCACGCAGGTTTAATACAGAAACTAAAGCAAAACCTACCCGAAAACATCCTTAAACTTTTAGAAAGCTACTTAACTGAGCGAAAATTTGTTGTTAAAGAAGGTAATTTTCAAAGCCCTCCGCAACCCATTGAAGCCGGAGTTCCTCAAGGCAGCATCCTCGGTCCTGTATTATATCTGATATATGCCTCTGACTTGCCGGTAAGCAGTAACATACACATATCAACATTCGCTGATGATACAGCTTTTCTAAGTGTTCACAAAAGCCATCAAGAAGCCACCCGCAATTTGCTAGATTATATACCTCAGTTGGAACAGTGGCTAAAACAATGGCGGATAAAAATTAACGAACAAAAATGTCTACACATTACTTTTACATTGTGCAAAGAAACCTGCCCACCTATACCAATCAATAACCAAACTATAACTCAACACACTGAAGTAAAATATCTCGGTGTTCATCTTGATCGTCGTCTAACATGGAAGTCACACATAAATGCAAAGTTGACCCAAATGAAATTAAAAGCAGCTCAAATGAATTGGCTCATTGGAAGGAACTCTACTCTAAGCCTAGATTGTAAACTTCTTCTATACAATTCCATTCTAAAACCAATATGGTCCTACGGAATCCAGTTATGGGGCACTGCCTCGGCATCAAATGTAGAAAAAATTCAAAGGCAACAAAATAAAATACTCCGTACGATTACAGCAGCCCCATGGTATGTCAGAAACAAGCGAACTCATAAAGACCTAGATGTGCCGCCGGTTAAGACAGTGTCTTCTAAACACGTGACAAGCTACATAAAAAGACTTGAGTTGCACCCAAATCCCCTAGCCCGAAACAGCATTAACTTTAGAGGCTACACTCGGCTGAGAAGGAGGGACACTCTTGCTCTCAGCCGAACACGAGAGACGTAAGCAATCAAACAACCAACCGCTGAAACAAATATTTTTGTCTGGCACTGGCTGGACTAAAAATTTAAATTGTAGAGTTAAGATTTGATTACTTATTGTTAGTTCAATTTTATTGAAGATACAATAAATAAATACATATAACCGAAAAAAAACATATTTTGTCATTGGGCCCATATTATTCTTGTCAGAAGCGTTTCAATCTTCACTGAAACTTTCAACTTGTATATTGTGTACTTTGCGAAAATGGTGCAAAAGTGGAGAAGTTGTTAATCCCTGGCATTTGTCAGCCTAAGAACACATTTTGAAAACAATTTGGTTTTTCTAATTATCTTCCTAATTTTCTAATTATCTGCTGTAACTTAAAACAAAATCTTTAACGGACTTACGTAATATCTCAACAACCCCTTATACAAGTATTTATAATTTGGTGTAATTTGCTTGCTTAACACAGCCTATTGTTTACAACTTAAAAAGTAATTAATTTAAAAAGCTATTTTACATTCATAAATTTAAACTAATTTTTATAAAAAGTAGTCTAAAAAAGTTGTTAGAATATTCGAATATTCCCAAAAAACTGCTCGAATAATTTTTTATTCTAAATTGAAAAAGTTTTGTTCGTTCGAACAAAAATGGGAAAAAAATGTTCGAATATTCGAATAATTCTTATTCGAATGACAACACTAATAGCTATCGAAAATTGAGGAATGTATTAAAATAGTTTGAATCCTGGACTAAACCACCCCTGCGTATAATATTCTAGCAATTCTCTTGAACGTACTTATCCTATGACTGCTGAAAATGGAAAAATAAGCTAATTCGCAATACAATGAAATATGTAATTTCCTTTATTAACGGCAGCGAATACTTTTCTCGCTGAATTTTCTCGTGTTGTTGTGCTGCCTTAGCATTTTTTGCCCTTAACGCCTTTTCGAATATTATCTAGCTCACGTAATAAAGTGAACAACGTATCAGGCGAGCCCAAGACAAAACAATTACTAAATAATTTCTTTTTCAGTAGCTGTCTGTCAATCAAACCCAACCCCATATAAGTGTTGATCAAATTGTCTCATTAACCTAAGATCCCAAAGCTGTTTTTAACTTAACATCAGGGTTAACGGACAGTAGAATCATTTATTGGTTGTAAAACAGCAGCATCAGCAGCAAGAGGAAAAAAAGTGAATATTTGGAGTACGTGTCTTACTTTACTTTATTCTTTTTTATATAAGCTTCCATGTAATTTACCATCATTCTGTCTTCTTTCCTACATTAACTATTACGTGTTGAAAACTTTATTTCAACCAGGAGTTCATTGGATTAGTTTATGTTTTATTATGTACGAGTATGTTTTTCTTTCATTATTATTATTATATTCTAAGGATTTTTTTTGCTGTTTGCCTTTTCTGACTTTCTTAATTGTTTATTATTTATATGTAAAGAACAAGACGGAAACACTCATTTTATAAAGTACACATGTATGTATCTTCGGTTTTTATGAATAACAGCTTATATCTCTTCGCACTTTTTCAGGAGAACCAAAAGACCATTTATTTTGTATATATATCCTTTGAAATATGTTAAGTTACATGATACTGGACAAAAATTGTATCGTTGATGTTTTTTATTTTTTTATGCATTTAAAAAAATTTATTTTTTTATGAAATTTTTATTTTTAGGCTTGAACTTTTTCGAGATCTCTGAAACTAATGGGCAGATGAAGAAACAATTTTCGGTCGGCTTAAAGTTAATTTTGTTGTCGTGTTTGGTTTTTCTTTTTTAATGAATATTGCTAACTCTTCTCCAGTTGTGTTAATATCAAGCAAGTGCTCGAAAACTATAGCTGATGTAAAAAGTTGGAGTGTAGTTTCGTGTTCAGCGGCCCAAATAACTAAAGAAATAAATTTAGGTTCTAGGGAAGGAAAAAGTTTACCGAAATTTGTAAATTTATTGGATTTTTTTTTGTTATAATTAGGACATTCGATATTTTTCTGTTTATTTTGTTAAATATGCGATTTAGGCAAAAGTCGGGAATAGGCAAAAGCTGTTGAAAACTTTACGGACAACAACTTTTTAGAAGAAAATTTGTTTGTAAATATGTATGTACTATATCTAATAAGCTATGAGGCACGAAAACAGAAAAAGAGCATTTGCATGCGACATGCCTTAATCTCAACTGATTGTCTTGAAATATTTTTAGAGTAATTTTTTATAAATACCCATCGCTTTGCGGTATGAGACTTGAAGAAATCCAAATTTTATATTTTTACGACACGACCTCTATAATGTACACACACACATTCAAATTTAACAACGCAAGTTCTTACTCCTTTCAAACATTATTTCTAAAATAAATTCTCGTGATTAATTGTGAAATCATGCGTGAATTATAAAAAAAATTCATTCAAGACACGTGTACAGTTCTAGTTGTGAATATGAACTTATGTATAGACTTTAAGACTTCGTTCGGTATTATACGATTTTAGAGTATCCTTTTTTTCTCAATATACATAATTATAAAATAATATTTATTTGATTCTACAACTTGAGATATTTTTATATTCCTGTCACAAGCAAGATAAAACAAAATAACAAAAACATACTTTTGATTTTCGAAATAACTCTAGAAAAACATCAGAAACAAGAAAATGAATTTGCCACTCATACTCTGCCATGGCAATACAATCGCAAAAGTTAAACTTCAAAAATTTCTTGATCCCAATTGACCAAAAGAGCTCACTCGTCGTCTTAAAAACGATATGGCGCGAAATTAAAAAAGGGTCATAAATGTGGCCTGCTGAAGAGTTTTTCGAAAAAATTAAAAATTTTGGCCGGAAATGTTTTTGTTATTAAAAAAATAATAATTTGAATTTATTTCAAAATATTTTGACTGATTTAAATTCCATACCCATGGTTCCTTAAAATGTATAAAAATTGTTGACATACATAAAAATAAAGTAAAATCTTAGATACAAAATTAAATTTTTCGCATTTTCATCTTTTGGCATCCCTTTTCGTTTCGTTTCAAATTTTCTAAGCAATTATTAAAATGCGTGAATTGTAGATGTAATAACATTTCTAACAATATACGATACGAATAACTTTGTCGTTGCTACAGGCTTAAAAGATGCACGCAATTATGGTCCTTTGGGAGAAAATTGTGGTGTTCCCCCAATATTAAATAGAAAGTCTAAATTTTTCAAACTTGAAACTCCTCAAGTATTAGTGGAATGAACTACCAAAAATCGTATAGAAGACAGAAAGAAATATATTCACGAAAAACGATTTTTGTAACCTTTGACCTCTGATATACCGTGATCAGTAGACGAGACTATATGAAACTGTTTAGATATTTTATACAAACGCCACCATAAAGGTAGATACAAAATATTAGCTTTTTTACTTTAAGTTTCTGATTGGGCTATTTAGACAAATTTTAATCTGTGCTTGCGAAGCAATTTCCCCAGTTTAGCTCTTCAACGACTTTGGTTTCGAAATATTTCCTTTTTTGTGAAAATTTTTTTCAATCTCTGGTTAAGTGGCTTACATATTATTTTGCTTTCTTATACATTAGGGTATACTCGAATATTGTTCGATCGATTAATCGAATAATTGAAGTCAATGAAACAAAAAATTTCAATTTTGAATAAAAATTTATTCGAGTAATTCAGGTCGATTAATCGAATAACTGGACTAAAAAATTTTATGTAAATTTTTCTTATTTCGATTAAGTTTTTGTAGATATCTTAATAAAAACTGGCAAAATTTTCTAAATTATGTGAAATTTGCCATTTAATTCAAACGTTATTTCATGCTAGTACACTGAAAGAATTTCGTTTCACAAATCCAATGAAACAGTTTCGTTAGATTTTCTTCACAAATCGAATGAAATATTTCACAATTCTAATGAAATTTCACAAATATTGTGAAATAATTTCATTGGAATTGCTTCATTAACTTTCATAGTTTTTTTTAGGAAATTTCATTGGATTTATGACAACAACATTTTGTCATTTTATGGAAAATCCTTTAAGCTTGGACAAAATATTTTAACCGATACTTAAAATTCTGGAAATATAAAAAATTCTTGAAATGAAATAAAATTAAAAATTTTATGTCCTTGAATTTCATAATTTCAATGAAGTGTATTTCATTGTTTTGATGAAAAGTTTCATTGCATTTATGAAATAAATAAATCACATAAATATTTTCTTTTGTAAAAAACATATCCTTATTTTCTTCAACATTTGGCAACCAAAAGCGAACAATAAAAATAATTTTACATATCTTTTGTTGTTGTACTCTTTCTTATTATTATACAATCATAGACACATTGTTTTGACAGTGCTGTTATCTGAAGTGGCTAAGACGTTGATTATAAAGCAAATGATTAGAATCAACATTCTGAGTACGATACTGTGAGCGGTGATCACCATTACAAATTTTTCTGATGTGTATTGGTGTCTATCGTACATGTTTCAACCATAGAATTGCCAATAAATTAAAATAGTCGATAAAAGGGGCTATTAAGTTACGTAATAATTTAATCAACATAATTACAGAATTTCATTAAAATAATGTTAGAATTTTATTAAAATGATGAAATAATTTCATTAAAATAAATAAATAATTTCATTAAAATAATGAAATAGTTTCATTAAAACGATAAAATATGTATAATGAAATATGTTGATTACCGTAGTGAAATTGTTACATTGGTGCAATGAAATTATATCATATATGCAATGAAATTTTCATTAAAATAATCTTAACAAACTTGTTTCATTAATCCAACGGCGCGTAACGTTGGTTAAGTTTTAATGAAATTTTTCATTGGATTATTGTCAAAATTCACTGAATTTATGAACAAAATTTTTTCAGTGTAGACCGCATGATCAAATAATTAAGTAAATTATGCAGTAGCAAGAAATATCTTGTACGAAAATTCGGAAATATCAAGCAAAACTTATTTGAAATAAAGAGGTGAGAAAAGAAATAAATTATCTCAAAACGAAATATTTGAATAGTGAGAAAAAAGCTATGTATTCGAAATGATGAGCTTATGATATGTAGAAATAGTTTTTTCTCTTGTTTTCCTTATTAAAACATATAAAACGCGAAAAAATTTGGTTTGTTTTATTTTTGTTCACAAAAAATGTGCTAAAGACTGAGTAAATTCTATAATTTTCCGATTAACTCAAATAAATTTTAGTTGTAAAGCTTACTCAAATAACTCGAACAAATTAAAAGTGTTACTCGATTAGTTCGATTAATTTAAAACCCTCAATTTCTATTAATTGATTAATCGATCAATGGAAAAGTTGAGTAAAATGGATACCCTAGTACACATTCTCAAACATGTATAATAATACCCAGCAGTAAAAAAATGGGAATAAAAGGCCCGAAACAAATTTTGACATATCAGCGCAAATCAGAAATGTGTAACTTCTAGCATCGTTAATTCAACTTCCCTATCTATAAGCCCAGAATATATATACTTTATGGCGATGTAAATGAACATTGTGGAAATTATATCATTTTTGGTGAAGAGTATAATAATAAGGACTACCGGCAAGGCCTGAATGTAAACAACTTTTGAATGTTTCTGCTGGGTAAATACTACAACTACTTCATCTGTTAGAATAAATACCAACTGTTAGTCACACAGTCGTCTGTCTGCGAAATACTTATCAAGGTATTTAAGTTAAACTGTTTATTTGTGTTGGATTAAACAGGTGCATAATTTGTGATATAAACGTGCACACTGTTCATACGCATGTAAGTATAATTGTATATGTATTTATAAGTACGATTATCTCATATAATACTTTGTTAATAATATGTATTATAATGTACACACAAATTTATACACCCATATATAATTATTAACATTCAGACAAATATTAATAAATGACTTAACAATTTGTGCAGCTTAAGTTTTACATTGGAATTTTATTTCTAATGAATTTAATCTTTTCCAAATTCTGGGCATTAAAAGCTTTTCAAATGTTAAACATTAGCAAATACTTTGTTTGTGTGAGGCAGAGCTCTGAAAGGAATTTTATATGTAATTATAAAACATTTAATTATAATACAAATAAATATTCATAGTTTTACATAGTTTCATTCACAGTCAACAGTCATTCACAGCCGTTAAAATCAAATATTAGAAAAACAATTTTATAACATCTTAATATTGTGGAATCTTATGATTAACAAAAAGTTGACATGAAGTTAGGATAGGTGATGAAGATGTACTGAGTGGTAACAACCCAGCGGGAAAATTTGTATTAATTGTCTTTAACGTAATTGTCGTATAACTGGTGGAAATGGAGTGGTGCAATATGTTCCAGGGTCGTGAACGGTGAAAAAGGGCACATCACTTAACTAGAACACAAATATTAACAAAATACTGTAAAAACGGAATTTTTTCAAAACAAAAATATATATTTAAAGTATACAGTAATTTGACTAGGACAACTGCCTTAAGTTTGGAGCTAGAACTTATCACCGAAAATCTTAATTATATTAATCGGTCCCCTGCAATGACAACGCCATGTAAAAGTAACAAGTCCCTTTCATATAAACCTCCAAAACCCGAACCGATTGCTGGTCCTTAGGAACCGATCTATATATTAGGAATTTATCTCGTGACCAGTTCTCTTCGGTCAAGGGAAGTTGTGCCATACAATTTGACATTATAAATAGTCGTATAATGTACGAAATCATGTTTGGATTCTAAAGAGAATTTTAATTTCAAATTGTATAGCAAAACTTGTTATTCGTTATCATCACTTTTGCTAAATTCATGCCAATTTTTGTTATGCATGAGGCAGATCTTCTTTTATTTGTGTGGGCTTAAGACAGAAGCAGGCAATTTTTGCATGTAATGCGAAGTTTGTCGGTTATTTACATGTACACAACACGAACATCAAAATAGACAACAAACAAAAGAAAAAGAGCACAATGGTACGTTGTAGACATCAACAAAGCAAATAAACACCAATTCACTTAGACTGAACCCACACCAACTGAGATAAAACAGTCTTTATGACTTATACGACAACTGAACATTAGTTCTTATGAGACAACTCATACCAAACAAAACAACCGCAATATTGTGTCCTTGACTTACTGCGCAAAAGCACTGGTTGTAGAAAATACATGTGGTTTGATACAACATACCCACACAGAGTAAGACAAAACAGACTGAAACGACCCTAGTGGCACACAATTGCGTGCTTCCTTATGCTGTAACCCATACCAATTAAGACAAGTCAAAAAAACGAAAAAATTCAAAAAACATAGTAGCATTGCTGTCTGATTACCCGTTGTCTTTTAAGACAAAAACTTGATAAGACGTATTTTTTTTGGCGTGGGTTAGCAACATTTGCTTGAAAGACAAAATCGTTTTTTCCTTTGTTGGTGTGGGTTCAGCCTTAAATAACAAATTATTTCCCATTTGTATAGTTTTCGGTTAGCCGGGCTCTGGTTTAAAATGGCTTTCTAGTTTGCATATACTTAATATTTTATTAATACATTAAATAATGATACTCATACGCCATCGTGTAGTAATGCAATCACTGCACAGTGGCTACGTTTATATGTGAGAACTGCCAAAAATACTTTTAGTGAACATATTGGGAAAAAATTATTTATGTAAAAATGAAGGCTGGGTAACATGTCCACGCCCATTCCAACCCAGAAAAAAATTTTCTTTCCTCAGAACTCCGTCATTTATAAATCGATTTCGTATTTTTTTCTCTTTATTTGAAAGGATGTAGTTCCAGATTGGTCTTGTTGAAAAGTGGGCACTGTCACACCCATACAAATTAAAGCATATTATTTTTCAACTAGTTCTACTTAGCCGATTCTTATGAAACTTTTCCCACTCATAACTACCTCTACTAAACTGATTCTTATGAAACTTCGAACACACATTTGGCTCTACTGAATATACAACATTATAATCAGAAAAGTGGGCAGTACCACGCCCAAAAGTAGTAGAAGCTAAAAGCTTCTTATGAAACTTTGCACACACTAAAAGTTCCCGTGGTAAAGCAACATTATGATCAGAAAAGTGGAAAGTGCCACGCCCATGCAAATTAAATATTCTCTTCTAACCACCCACTTCTTCTAAAGTTACTAACTTTATGTACGATATTCATTATATTCAATTCGAATTGATATTTATAACTTTTCACAATATTTTAATTACACTAAACTACACTTAATTCTCACACTATTGTCGTTGGTGAGCAAATAAGAAAGTGTTCACAATTTTGATACTATTTTTAGAATAAAAACAAATCAAATTTGACATCATGAAGTTCGGACAAAAAATTGATTGTAAATCCTATTTTGGTTTGTAATTTTTGATATAAATTTTTTGATTTTTGGCCTTTGACGACATCACTGTGTGTGCACTGATTGATTTTATAAGAATTAGTACACTAGCAACATATTTTGGAATTTCCGCAAGCTCGAACGAATTCCATTTTAGGCCTACGGTTGCTGGGTTCATGTTAATTAGAGTTCTTCCTAGAAATATTTTCCTCTTACTTTTTTGGCATCAATAAAAATCGACCAAGCCTAATGTTTATATGTACATATATACACTCAAAATAAAATATTGGTAAATCTAACCAATTTCATAGGTTAGAATTGCGTCAACCCATAAAATACAGTAAAATTAACCAATGGAATTGTAGTTTAGTTGATAGTGTGTAAAACTACTAACCAGAAGGTCGCAGGGTCGATTTCTGCCACGGCCTAAGTAGTAAGTGTGTTTGGTAAAAAAACTTTCTTTGTTTGTAATTTTTTGGTTTTGAACTTAGTTTCTCATATTGATAAGCCGGACGCCTTTACCATCTCAGCTAAGTAGTCTTTGTTATATAATGTAATAATTCGGTTTTGAACTTAGGCTCTCATGTTTATGAACCGGACGCCTTTACCATCCCAGCTAAGTCATCTTTTTAAATAACGATAGCACAAAGTAAGGATATACATGAAATGACTTACAACTTTAAAAAGTTATTTTAACCAATGAAAGTTGTTATTTCATAAAAATTTAAACAACAATTTACATTAACAGTAGGTTAACTATTTAAATTGGTTAGATCTACCTATCATTTTATTTTGAGTGTACTTAATTAAAAAAAAAATTTAATAAATTATTTACTGAATTTTTTTATATCGCATCGCCAAACTTGCTAACGATTTTGCAAATTGCTTAAAAATTTCAATTATAAACGTTTTTATGGAAGTATTTTGAATAAAATTATACACATGCTTTCATTGAATTTTTTACGCAATTTTAAATACAAATTATTTTGCTCATTTCCAGGATAATTTCATTTTCTTGTTGCTGTTTATATTTATTTATTTATATATTTATTTACTTAAACACTTGTTTTTTTCCTGTTTCATTAAATCCGGCATCATTTGATTTCACGAGCCATAGTTTGCTCCTTTTGCCGCCGTTATTGTCGTTTTTGTGTGTAATTAATGAGATGCCTTCATCAATGAGTGTCCTTTTAATAGTGAATAATTGTCTGTCTGGTTGGTGGCGTAAATACCAACAATAAATTTTATGTACTATTACTATTGCTTTTGTTGTAGTAAAGTTTTTCCAATTTGTATCTGTTGTCGTCATTGTTGATGTTTTCGAGGAGTTTAACTAATTGACAATTGAATTAAATGACATGCGTTTTCATTTTTGATTAATTGTTCGGTTTATTTGTCGAGATTTATGACATATTAATACAAAATTTCGCGGTTGTTGTCAGATAAAATGTAATTGCAAATGCTGATTGGTGGCTAGATAATTAATATGAAGGGGTGAAGTTGTGCATTTCCATATTGGTCCCATTTATTAACATTTTTAAATTAGACATGTTCTACGTCTGTCCGTACTAAGCTTTAAGAATGTTTAAATTTGGACCACCCTGTTGAAACACAAGGTGAGCTACAGGTTGTCAAAGTTCATTACCTCGGGCATGATAAATTTTGTTGACCTTATAACTTTTACAAATATTATTGGATTTTTATAAATTTAAGCTTGTTGTAAAGTTTATGAATAGATGAAGAAAATACACTTTTTTCATTAAGATATCTGTAACATTTTCAAAGATATTTGGGTTTGAATTTTAAAATTTTGGCTCTGGCCTCGACTTTGTTCTCTACGTTAATATCTTCGCTAGTAGCATAGTCAAAATTTTCAAAAATATATTATAATTATATGAAGAAAAATTTTTTTTAATCTCAATTTATGTAGTCCTCAATAAGAACCAAAATCAAGACTTCGAAATTTTGTCAAGGATAGAGAATTGATAGATGTTTTTCTCAAAAAATTTTTCAAACCTAAAATTTTTTGCTTTTTAATATTTCAAAAGAATAGACTTCAAAATGACTGCAGTTGAAATTTTAAATCGATTAAAGCACGCACGCTACATCCAGCAATGGACGAAAGTAGTGAATTTTTCTGCGAAATTTTAAATTAATCGCTAAAGAAAAGGAAAAACGCATATCGAGTTTTTTGAATTTATATACAATTTATATGAGATATATATATATATAAATACTAATCTAGCTTTTAATTATTACACACCTGCTCAAAAATGTGGACAGGAGAGCATATTTTCTAAAAATATTCAAATTATCAGAAGCATTTTATTTACCTGCCTTAAAATCTAACTTAACTTCATTTTTTAATTGTTGTTTTCTTTTCTATTTATTAAAAAACATAGCAATCTTCTTACATTTAAAAAATGATACCGATGTATTAACCCGGCATTTTTTAATGAATTTTTTATTTCAAGCTTAAATTCATTAAAATCTGATATTATTTGTAAAAGTTATGAGGCCAACAAGGCTTTTCATTCCCGAGCTAGTCTACTTTGACACCCAGTAGCTCACCATGTGTTTCAATAGGGTCGTCCAAATTTTAACACTCTTAACGTTCAGGTCCTCTTCGATGACTTTTAAATATTTCGTTTTTTAATCGGATCGCAAGTTCCAAAGATACAGATTTATTGCCCTTTTTTTAATTCGAACCATTGGCCAGTCTGAATAATTCCGAAACCGTTACGTATATATAAAAAAAATATTAAAACGGCTTAAAGGCAATATTGGTTCAAGTTTTTTAGTAGTTTTTTAAATGAAATTGGACAATCATATATGAGCCACCGATTTTAAGGTGGTGCGGACTCTTTCTTCAAAAATCCCAAACATTAGAAAAAATTATTATATGAAGATTAATATATGAAGATTTAAGTCGTAACTACTTACAATTTGACTCGATAACTACTTATTTTTGTTTGAGAAGTCAAAAAAATAAGGGGTACCCCATACAAATGTATTTACATTTTTTTTCACAGCAATTAACTAGCAAATAAACAAATTCAAATTAAAAAAAATTTATTCGCATTATTTTATTATTATATTTTTTTATATTTATAATTTTTTTTTACCCAGCTGGGATACGAACCTGTGCTCGTTCAGATTTAAAGACAAGTACTTAACCCACTGAGCTATTGTTGACTTTTAACTTTAAGCAACTAAAATTTGCTTTCATATACAAATACATGTTGACTTAAAAAGTGGTTGTCTAATTATTAATTTTATTAGTACATATCAACAAATTGTAACTACTTTCAGATAATGCGAAAAATTCGTACTAATTTTATTAAAAATTAGGTAGTAGTTCTAACTTGGAGCATGGTAATAAGATATATATGTACCACTCATTACTTTGTAACCCATTAATGAAATACTACCGATTACCAAAATGATACAAGTTTTTGCTGGGTATCCATAGAATTTCAAATTACTGCTATTTTTGTAGCACATCAACAAAATATAGTGGTAGTCCTTAGCATTTTTCTTGTTGCATAGTGTAATAGGTGAGCATAGTGGTCTTGATACAGAAAAAAATATCATATAACTGCAACTAATAACTCGAATTATTAATATGTAATTTAAATTGAAAATTTTACACAGAAAAACCAAAATTTCATATTCTATAAAGAAATTCAATGAAATAGTATGAACGGACCTAGAAACGAATTTGTAAATATAGACAAAAATACCTCAACAGTTTCATTGAAAGAAACGTGTTTTTTTCAGCGAACAAATTGCATAAATCTATAAAACAATTTGTCTAAAAATATTTACAAATTGTAGACAAAACAATTTACTAAATCAAACAAAAATATTTACTGGATTTTCTGAAAATATCAAACAATATTTCTGTACGAATTTAATAAACAATTAGTCTAAGAATCCTAACAATTATTAGGCAAAATAAATTACTTAATCAAACAAAAATACAAACAAAATGTGTGTCTGTGTCATCATCATCATGCGTTAAGCATTAATGAGACTTCACTTTGTTAAATGTGTTCAAGTCTGAATGTTTATCTAAATACTCTAAAAAAATGAATGAGAATTGACGCAAAGACAATAGCTAATCGATTCACTCAAAAATCTTTTGTAAACAAACTTGGTACAATTGCATTCCTCTTGCTATGATTGTTGTTGTTGTTATTTGTGTGTAGTATGTCGTCATCGGGGTGGTTTTTACGACACAGTTTTTATTGTGGTTTTTGGTGTTTGCGTTCTAAATAAAAGTCAAACAAATAATTCGTAGATTATGGACAGAACATTTACTGAAAATTTAAATTATTTTTAGACAAACTTTATTTTGAAAATTTTTTGGTGATAATTTTTTCTGTGTATTTAGTTAATATAACAAATTGAGTTGGTGATACGACAAACACAGAAATTTTTTCAACCAACTGAACTAACCAAATTTTTTGCAAAAATTCCCACATTTGTGAAAAAAATTAACAAACATCATTGTTAATAAAACAAATGAATGCACACAAACAAAGCAAATCAAATTTTATGTGTATTCATTATTTGCGTATTTAATAACGAATTGCTCTATAGCTGAGAGGTAAAAACGTTAGTCTATTAGTCCAGAGGTCGCCGGTTCGGTTCCGCCCAAAGGCATTTAGTGTTTAGACAAGCAAAAAAAAATATTGTTAATACAACAATTATGATAATTAAAATTTTTCGGAAAATTAACAATTCACATTGTTGATATAACAATAATCTTAATTGAAATAATTTTGAAATCTAAAAAAATTGTTTAAAAACATTTTCTGATTTCCTTTTAACTTAAAATTTAGTAATTGTATTTACGAAAATCGTTGTAGATTCAAAATCAATTAATTATTTAATTGATATAACAAAATAATTAATTGTATTTAAAAATCTTTTTTTTTTCTGTGTAAGCCATAGTGGCAGGCTTCAGCTCAGTTGGAGTAGTTTTATACTCACGATTATGCATGCTAGCGAACATTAATTTTTTACAAAAACATATTTCACAATTTTTTGAAAAATAAATAGTAAAATTTAAGAAATTCTGGCTGTGGCAAAATACATTTCTGGGCCTAATTGCATTCTCGGGACTTACATTTTTCTGAATCAGAGCAAAATATATAATTTTTAACCGACTTCAAAAAAGGCGGAGTTTATCAATTTCTATGTATTTGTTTAACTTTTTTATGTTTGTACACGCATAACTCTATCATTTGTGAACCGATTTTAAAAATTCTTTTTTTTTGTTGAAAAAGATTTACTTGCAGTTTGGTTCCAAAATCGGACGGGCGATTTTATTATCATATAACTCCTCCACTTATGGACCGATTTCCAAAAAATATTAATTTTTAAAAATATTTACTGGGTAAACAGTTAATTGGAATTCCAATTCCAATTCTCTTTAAGTTCTCCCTAGTTAATATTTGTAGAAGGTAATTGTTAAAAATGCTAAAATTATCTTCTAATTCAATACATTTTGTCCTTTAACCCTTTTTATTTTTAACTTTTCCCCTGCATTGTATGGCTTATTTGTCGTTCTGTTGTTAATTTTAAGGATTTTTACCCTTTAAGATACTTAACCAATATGCAATGTTCCAACAAAGTATTTAAACAATGTAAAAAAATAAAAATATTATCGCTTTTTCACTAAACAGCTTTAATTTTGTTTTGCGTGAATAAAATGAAATTCTATTTTGATCGTACAGTGAAATTAAAGCGAAGTAGCCATGTTTTTTTTTTAAATTTTTTTACAGGACAAATAGATTAATTCCGGAATAAAATGATACTAAAATATGTACATATTTCAGGGCTATTTAATTTGAGTTCTTTTAGAAAATACCGAAAACTTAAATCTGCTTCTGTTTTATTATTGTTATCGATGTATTTACAGAATGTCCTGCTTAGCACACAATAGGCCATAATCTACTTTTTTAAGTTGAAAAGGGAATTGCTTACTATCTGTTTTTTTTAACTTTTTTTTATCATGATAGACAATTGTTAAAATATGAAGCCAATAAATATGTTTGTATGTAACCGAAACAATATAAAAGGAAAAAATCTATTTGAAAAAAAGCAGACTCAGTGTGAATAATATTTGAAAAGCCATAAAACAGTTACGATATAAACAGATACAAAAGAACAGGCACTCTCTGCCTTTTTATGTTGGTGTGCGTTACTGATTTCTGTTGGCAAACTTAAATGCCTTATTTATGAATTTCCTTTTCCTTTGCTGATTTTTTTATTCTCGATAAATAGAAATAAAAATATGTATTTTTTATATGATTCATATTCATAATTTGATGTTCTATTAGGGGTTTCTTTTAACGACCAGTCAGTCTTTGCGTCATAAATATTTTTAACTTTTCTTTTTTGGGTTGATAGTTAATATACTTTTTACTGTCTATATATATGTTTGTTTTTATTAATTTTAAATTTAATTAAAATTTGAAGCCATTTGAAATTTTTAATATAACAAAGAGTTAAAAATATTGAAATTTTATAAATTCCAAAGTTATTACAAATCGTCATACGAACCGTAAAACCATGTAACTACAATTTGTTAAGTTTATAGTTGAGGGTAAACAGTTTATAGAAATAGTACAAGTTATAGTGGCTACATTGTTTTCTTTTTGATTATAACGTTGCACAGTGGCTCGAGTTGGAAAAAATTGGTAATAAATTTGTATCTTTGAAACTTGCGATCCGATTATAAAACGATGTATGTAAAAATCATAAAAGAAGACCTGAGCTTTAATAGTTTTGAAATTTAGACCACCATTTTGAAACACACGTTGAGCTATACGGTATCAAACTTTTACAAATATTAGCCAATTTTTAGCTTAAAAATTATTTTTGGGAAAAACGGCGAACAATTAAGTTATACACAGAAAATGCAAAAAGATATTTAATGAATATAACAAATTAAGTTGTTGATACAACAAGCACAGACATTTTTTTTCAACAAACAGAGTTAATTAAATTTTTTGTTATGAATGGCGCAAAAATCCAACAGTTTTTGTAAATATTTTTGATTAAAAAAAACTTCAACGATCAGCATTGCTGATATTACAAACTAAAATTTTTGTAATCAATTAAATTACTCAATAAAATGATTAGGTAAATTATATCACAATGGAATGCAAACACGTAGAAGAAATATTAAGGCTCATTTAGCCGACCGTAACGTTGATGTAGGGTCATGTGCTGATCGTTTCTGTCTCATAGCTTTTCAATGTGAAAGAAACGATCAGCACATCCAACTACATCAACGTTACGGTCGGCTAAATGAGCCTTCAGAAATCACGTTTTGTTTGTATTTATTATTTACTTATTTATTAACGAATTGCGCTGTAGCTGAGAGGTAAGTACGCCAGTCTAGGCCGCCGGTTCGATTCCACACAATGACATTTGGTGTTATTCGCAGACAAGCAAAAAATTGTTTCGAGGGTTGTGGTTGTGTGTAGTAAAAAAAAATATTGTTGATGTAAAAGTTATGTATGATAATAAATAATAAAATTTGGTTTAGAAATTTAACAAAATTCAACAAATTGTTAATATAACAATAAATTCAACTGATATAATTTTAAAATCTAACAAAAAAATTTTTAAAAATTGCATTCAACACACATACTGCGTAAGCTTTTTTTTGGGTTTTTTTGCAGAAACAGCCTTGGCAGGAATCGAACCTGGGACCTTCCGGTTAATAGCCTGCCACACTAGCCAGTACACCACTGTAGTCAACAAATTATTTGTTGATATATTTAATTGAAAATATT
The DNA here is from genome assembly GCA_956483635.1 of Panzeria rudis. Taxonomy (NCBI): domain Eukaryota; kingdom Metazoa; phylum Arthropoda; class Insecta; order Diptera; family Tachinidae; genus Panzeria; species Panzeria rudis. Next base: position 197,154,179 of record OY101447.1, read on the forward strand.
TTTTGTAAAGCATAACATTTATTTTATTAAATTTATTAAAAATATTTCTTTTTGTTAACACCTCAATCGTGAATAACACAATTGTTCAATTCACAAGCTCAGTCGCATGACTTATTGTCTAAAAAAAGACGATATTTGTTTATGTTCTTGTGAACAGACAAATTTGTTGTATCGTTATTTTGTCGTATTTCAAATGTCAATTTAATTAATACCAAGACAAGGCGAATTAATACCAGGTGGCCTCGAGAGATCAGTTGACTAAGAAAATGTTTCCATATTTGAACTGTCAACTGTGTTTATATATCAGCTTTTTGACAGACCAAATATAAATTCGCGGTGCAGAAGTTGGCAGTTCAATTTATGGTAAACAATTCGTAGTCACCTGATCTCTCGATTCTACCTGGTATTAATTCGCCTTGATTTGATACCATGAAATGAAACCAGGTATAGGAATTTTAGTTTAACGAGAAATAGAATAACTTTTTTCGTGACAAGCAATTTTGATTAAAATAGTTTAAAAATTAAATTGAAATAAGTCAAGTATATATTTATCATTAAGAAGAATGTATTATCGGGTGTTACTTATCACATATACAAAAGATTTTTACAAATTAATCTAACACATAAAATATTCCCAGACCTGGCCTCAATACAACTATTTGAAGAACATATAAAATTCAATCGTAAAATTATAACGCACTTTTTTATGAAAATTACCAAGAACAAAAATACAATATTGTACAATGAAACGATTACACAACACATACGATGTTAATACGAGCTTGTGAATTGAACAAATAATTTTAATTGGAAATAATCGAATTGATTTTATTTTCTAATGTTACAAATACCGTGTTTGTATTTACAATAATCGTTGTTGGTGCCATTTTATATAAAGTTTTAATTGTATTTACAAATAAATTAATTGTATTTACAAATCTTTTTTTTTGTGTACTTTTGCAAAATTTATTCATTTTTCACCCCCCATTTCAAAGTCTTGATTTTGATTCCTTTGCACGACTAGATGAACCGAGTTAACTAAAAACTTTTTCTATATGTTATCAGGGATTGTGTTAAAAATCATAAAATATTTTTTTGAAAAATGTTGCTATATTATTACCGGAGCTATTGACAAAATATGGAACAAATTCGAGACCAAAGAGCAAAATTTGAAAATTCAAAGTCAAATATCTTTGAAAATGTTAAAGATATCTTAAAATATACTGTTGTTTCTTTATCTGTTCATAAACTTTATACCAAGCTTAAATTTATTAAAATCCGATAATATTTGTAAAAGTTATGAGGCCTACAAGGCTTTTCACGCCAGAGGTAGTCAACTTTTACACCCTGTAGCTAAACGTGTGTTTCAATAGTGTGGTCCAAGTTTCAACATTCTTAGAGATCAGGTCCTATTCTATGATTTTTACATCGTTTTGTAGTCAGCTCGCAAGTTTCAAAGATACAGATTTGTTATCCTTTTTGCCAATTGGAACCACTGTGTGACGATATAACAATTTCAAATGTCGACAATTTATAAAACTTATAACGCAGAGTGGGAGCGATTGAAAAAATAATGGTGATATGTATATATGTATTTTCAATACCACAGATGTATTTACAAAAGCGATGTGTATGTACAAAGGAACATTTAACTTGCATGTATAATGTATGGAAATTATGGCAATTAAGTACCCTCAATAGGACAAACCGTTCTCCAGTTATTTTAAAATATGTCGATCAAATAATGTAAAAAAACAAATTTTCGTTGATCCAGTCCAAACCTTTGCGTACTTGTGTTATTGCATATTCCTTATTTTTTTATATAAAAAATTCTTTTTTTTTAGTATAATACTTATAAAAAGTAATTTTGTATAAATGTGTGGAAGTGTAAATTGAATTGAGTAAATAAAGTTTAATAAACTTTTTTTTTGTTGACTAGTAAGAAAAGAGTTTAACGTAAAACCTTTACCGCAACCTGATAAACAAAATATGTGCACTTAATTCATTTATGGATGGACTGATATTAAGAGTCTCTGACTAAAATCTTATCCTTGGGCAACACGCAAACACACATCATACTTTTAACCAAATATTTAAATAAAGTAGATTTAAAAATGTATATCCATGTAAATTAGGGTGGTCCTTAAACAACAATTTAATGTTTATTTTAGAATTCTTTGTCTGCCCGTAGAAATGTGCATAACCATGAAACACCTATGAAGCAAAACAATTACCGGAAAGTGTTAAATTAACCTCGTTGTCGACGATTTCAGTATGAAAATTTTCTGTGTGCCCAAGCTATCAAATTATTCACCTGTTTTTATACATTATAAGGGCAACCCTAATGTACATATGTGTATACATAAATGTGCATGAAGGATATATAAAATAAGTATCCTTTTCAACAGACATCCATATCAACGACATCCTCTTCATACATGTTCTGCCATGCCAGAACGAATTATAGAATATTTCATTAAAAAAAAGTGTAACAACAAAATTGTATTAATAAATTTTTTAGAGCGAAGAATGTATGGGAGCGAGGGAGGATGTACGAAGGCTTTTGACATGCATATCAATCTATGTCATCTATTGCTAAGACCAAGAGGCTATAAAATGATACTGATACTACAATCAGTACTTTCTTTTGCGTCTTCTTCTTCTCAAACCTTTCACCTATTGTTGCTGAAAGATGCTGTTACTGTATGTTACAGGTGTAACAGGTGTACCTTTATTTACCCTTTAATTCTTTGAAGTGGAAATTACTACAAATTCACTGCTTAAATAATAAAGTTCAATGGCATCCTTCAAATTTAATTATATTCTTAGCTTTCAAATGAATCTGCTTTGTTTGTTAATGAAATTAATACAAATCGTTATGCATAAATTGTAAAAAGTGGTAAAAGTTGAAGAAGACAGGTAAAAGCGTAAAAATATATAAACAGGTCAGACATGCTTAGAAAGGAGCCCCACTGGAAAGAAGTTGTAGCAAAAGCATTAAAATCGAATAAATTTATTAAACGTATAGAAAAATTCATTCAAGTCTCCTTTTGTTTAATCGGATAGATTATGTTAGGTTTGGTTGAAAGGCCAATCACCACTTAAGATCTGTGTCCGCCTGGGTACTACAGCTAAATAATCATACCCTTACTAGCGCAGGGCAGTGACATAAACCGTGAAACATATGGTTGAAACTTCTGCAATAGTCATTGTAACTCAGACCCATCATTCTGGCATAGGTCTCAATATTCCTGTGCCCTGTGAGCACTTTTAATAATAGTCTCATACGATATTAACTAAGCCCAAGCAAAACTATTTTTCGCCGACAATTTCTGAACAACTCTGAAACATTAGGAGGTTTAGTTGTTCAAATTTGACAAGCCGTTCTCAAGTTATGGTGAAATATATTGATGCACCTAGTGGAAATATTAGACGGATTTGATTTAGCGCATTAAATTTTATATATTCCACATATATTTATTTAAAGACGATTTTTTCTGCAGACCAGTGCTACACAGAAAAAGTTATCGCCAAAAAATTTTTAAACAAAAGTTTGTCTTAAATGAAATTTCATTTTCAGTAAATGCTCTTTACTGAATCAGTAAATTTTTTGTTTGACTTTTATTTAGGGTGTAAACACCAAAAACAACTACAAAAACCAGAGTTGTGTGTCGTAAAAAACGACCAGCATGACAACATACACATATATAACAACAATAACAATGACAACGAAACGAATGCGAGGTTGTAGTTCATACAATTAGTATCAAAGGTAAATTGTACCAAGTTTCTTTACTGAAGATTTCTGAGTGAATCAATTCGCAAATGTTGTTGCCTTAAGTCGCATTAATTTTTTTAGAATGTTTAGACAAATAAACAGAGTGGAACACATTTAACAAAGTGAAATTTTATAAATTCATAACGGATGATGATGTAGTTATATAAAACTTAAAAATATATATAACAAACGGATGTTTGATTTGTTACAGAAAATCCAGTAAATATTTTTGTTTGATTGAGTAAATTATTTCTTTTAGAACTTGTAAATATTCTTATACAAATATTTTTATAGATTCAGACAAAAATATTGTTTGATATATTACAGAAAATCAAGTAAATATTTTTGTTTGATTCAGTAAATTATTTTGTTTAGAATTTGTAAATAATTTTCGACAAATTTTTTTTCATAGACTTTGACATTTTGTTTACTGAAAAAAGTGGTGCTTCTCAATGAAATTGTTGAGACATTTTTGTCTGTATTAAAAAATTTGTTTGTAGATCCGGTTATAGATAAAATATTTACTAACTCATTGAATTTCTTTACTGAAACTGAAAACTAATTTTCTTTGTGTGTCATAATACACAAAGAAAATTAGGCGCTGCCCGCCTGAAGATATTCTCCAGCGCTTTGGGATGAACATTTTTCTCTACAGCTTCCCACCGAACCAGTACACCACTAAATAATATGGGCTTTATTGCTGTCTCAAACATCCAGTTGATCCTTTTGCGTTACATACCCCAACTGCAATCGACGCATCTTTTGTACAAATAAAAAGCAATAAAGGTCTTATCTGCTCTAAGAGATTAATAACTTAACTTATTTTTCTATTACAGAACTGCTGGGTGCTTGCATATACTGATGTGCAGAGTAGATGCTTTTTGAGAGAATTTACTATCTTCTGGTTCGAATATTTTTTATTATTATATGTCCTTCTTTTCCATTCAACTAGGCCATTTACCTTAATCGTTTAAGCTGTTTTCATAGCTCATAAGGAATTTTAGACTAATAGGCTTTAAATTAACATTTTTTTTATCTGTTTACTATTAGTTTGGCAAGCAGTTTTAAATTAACAAAACTGTTTTCTATGACAACCGATTCGAATATTCTCGATTGGTTTGGAGTCATATTGCTTTTAATGTTTCTTGGATAGAGCAGCATTTCCAAAGTACACAAATTTATTTTTAAAACAATGTTTCATGAAACTCATCATCAATTTGTTGAGTGATAAAACACAATATTCGTTAAATGTCAATACGTATAATTGCCGCATTTGGAGCGCTGATAGTCTCAAAAACACTTGTGTAAGTAAACACCATTCATTACCTACAGAAACAACACCGTTTGGTGCGCTTTATGATCCGATCCACATGTTTTCAAAAAGTGATGATGACAGGATGATAACGTAATAAACTACGTTACGTACACACGAATTGTTTTCGGTTTGCTAACTGGTGCTTGTCTCCATAGACTTGTGTGTTAGTAGTGAAGGGTCTTATTCATAATAATTAAAAGGTTTATGAAGCTGATTTTGTATGAAAATTTGTTTAATAAGCTTTTTCATGAGTGGATGTATAATCTATATCCACAACTGTGCTGCTACCTATTCAAAAATATTCTATCTATCGAAATGCACCCAATCATATTCTATCATATATTTCTGAATAAGTAGCGCAGTTGTGGAGATATATTGCTATTTTTCAAGGCGATCTGGCGAAGTATAATGTCTGGCTGAGCTGCTAATATTTTATAAAAATCGTTGGCCAAAGTATTAATACAAGCTCTTCATTTACATAAATAATTATATTATTGCTCATTTAGCTATTCCCAAAAATTAATGCAAAATAAAATAAAAATAAACTATTTATGTTGTTTTGCTAGTTTCTTTGTACCTTAGAAGAAGCTAAACGGTAACACCAATGATTTCGAAATTTCGGAACCCTCTCACTGACGATCGGGAAATTCAAATAGGCTAATTTATTTATTTTTTAACTATACAGGGGAAAGCGTATCCCCTAGCAGCATAATTTTTAATTTCCCTACATCTGCTCAACTACAATAGTGAGACTCTCAAAATTTGATGAAGGTTGCTTTTAGAATAAAGTGCATTTTCGAGCAATATCTTGGAGGTATAAGTGTGGTCTTACTAAAAATCTTTCAAAACAATTTTAATTGTAAAAACTTGAATACACTGTTGAAAACTGCACATAGTTTTGTAGATTTTGATATGTGATATACCTATACAGAAAAAGTTATGATATCTGTGGACTTTTGACAAAAGAATTTCAGTCGACTTGAGAAAATTTCTTATTTATTTATTAATATATTTACGGCCCTTTTCACAATGTATTGATGACTTCTAAAAGAATCAGTTGTAAGAAACTTGTTAATTAAAAAAAAGTGGATTTTGTTGTACAGTGTAAATATTCGCTACATTTCCAAAAATTAGGTGACTTGAATTAATTATGAATAAAATCAATATTTATTCATCGATTTTCATGAAATAAAACTTATTTTATTTGCAGCAATTGTGGCTTTATGACCAGTTAATAAAACTGGTAAGTTGTAGCCGTTTTCGATTTCTTATAAAATTTTATATATGAAAAAATTTCCAATTTCGCATTAAAAAAATATATTTTTTATCATTGCGGTCTGTAAAATTACGAAAGCATTGGGTACATAAAAAATTTATGTTCGAGGGCTTAAAGGTAATTTTATTCCGAGTTTTTTTAGTGTTTTTTGTAAGGAAATTGGATAACCCCTTTAAAAGGTATGATGAAATCAGTGGAGCAGCCTCTTGAAAAATCCCATATTTTAGAAAAATATTAAAAAAACATCGATAAAACTTTAAATTTCGTCTTTTTTGTAGTTATCATGGCAAAAGTTTAATTTTGCTGCATACTGTATTTAACGATATATGATGACGAATATGTTCTTGTTTGTTATGTAACGAAAACTAAGTGCCTCTGTTATTCCAGGTCCGTGACTAATCTACTTTTCTCGTTTAAAAATTTCTATTCTATGACTATTGAGCTATAATGCACTCAAGAAAGCAAATCGATGTACCTGCAGGTTTGCCTGTTATGATAGCTTTTTTTTAAAGCAATTTTAACTGACACTGATTTGGAATCACATCTGCGTATGTTTTATAGTTGATTATTTATTAATCATACGACCACTTACCAATCCCAATTTCAGTCATAATGATCGAAGATATGCAAACAAGATATAAATTTAAAAAGTAAAAAACCCGACTGCGTGAAAAAATAAAAGAAAACAACTTTAAACCGTCACAGATCCTAAATGGCAATTCGAAATTAAAAATCATAAGAGAAACCTAAAGATGACTTTCAAATACCTGTCGATTGATACCCATTTTTTCGTATAAACAAAATGGCGTCTGTTGGCCGCCATATTGAATTTTGACTACTGTCATATCTTTAGTGACACTTCCCGGATTAAGACGAATCGATTGACGTAAGAATAGTCAAAATCGGTCCACGCGTTCGGTTTATATAGTGCCGCAAAGGAACACACATACATACATTCATACATAGGCTGATAAATACAATACCCTTCTTTGCGTCGCGCAGCCGGGTAAAAAGTACCTACCTTCAAGCTCTCATAACAGGCAATTATGGAGCTGCTACATCGATGCAATTTGTTCACTGTATGATAGCTAAACAAACTATTATGATTTTTGCATCGTCGTATGAATTGGGTGCTACTTTCTTCCACAAAATTGTAGAAAAATATTAACCCCCATATACATAAGCGATTATTAAAGTTAATATTGGTTTAATGTACGAATTTTGTAAGGGAAGCCTGGTTTTAATGCATACATTAGCTTTAATATTCGTTTATAAATATGTGAGTGAATAGACTCATGAAGAAAAGTAGCAAATACATAATAATTACTCAAACGACCTTGGGGGGTTACTCTGTAATTCGAAGCGAAAGAAATGCTTTCGCATTGCAATGTAAATAACATACAAATACGAACAGTTTTTCTTTCGCATCGCATTACAGAGTAATTCCCCTGGATTATGTATATCATCACTAAAGTGTACGGTTATCCATTTCTGTATTATCCACTTTAGATTTTTCTTATTTTTCGCAAAATTTATTATAAAATATACAAATAAATCAAAGATTACAAAAAGCCTGATTATGAAATTTTTCGTTTGATTTTCTGTGTCTCGTACACACTCATAAAAATGTTTTTGTCTGGTCGAATTCTTCAAAAAGTAACAATCTATTATTTACTTTTTTTACATTTTTATTACAACAATTTCATTAAATTTTATAGACAGTAGACAGAACGAGTTATCGCTTTTTTAAGTCTATATATTTGAGATTTATGTAAATATGATAACAATATCATAAGCAACATTATTTGCTTTTTTTATTTTTCTTAAATTTCCATTTCGTGTAGGCCAATTTATTTAATTTCTTTGCTTTTTTATAGTTTTCTTATCATATATGGCCGTACCATCAGCAAATACTGGACAGCTATTCCGATTAGCATAAAATTTTAGGTTGGGATACAGAGAAGCATTTGAGTTTAAATGCTAAGGACGAACTTCCCAATATGAGACGTAGCCGTTAACAAATAAAATAAAAACAGCTTGATATTTTTAAAAAGCCTACTCTGTTTTAAATTCTATTTCAATTTAAAGGAAGTTGTAAACACTAATTTACTTCAACTCGTAATACGACAGTGTTAATATACACTTTTCATGTTGTCTATCTTAATTACAGATTGCCAGACATACAGACAGCTTATTTTTATAAATATGAATATTAAAATATCTTAAACCTTCTTGAAAAGACAAATAATGTCATTGGGAAAATCCTTGAAAATTAAATTGTAGTTAAATTTCTTAAAAATGAGATTTAATCAGTTTTTCTTCAAGTTTTATACGAACGAGTATATTTTATTTATTGTTGTACTGCAAATGACCTCTACCAAAGTACTCGTACCAACAGCAACAGCAACAGCAATAAGAGCAATAAAAGTGTTGCCTCTTTGTCATACTAGTCGTTCATATAAAAATAATTTCTTCAGGGCTAAAAGACAATGAATGAAAGAAAGTCCTGTTGCCAGTCAATGTTGTTACGGTCATTGAATATTTGCGAGTACTTTCTTCCTTGGCTCATTCTCTCCTTGCCATCCATACTCGTATCAGTGAAAGACTTGTTAGCTGGCTGGCGTTTATTTAATTTTATCCCATGTTCATGCCAAAGCCAGACCATTCAGTGAACAAAATATCTAATATCAATACGTATCAGCCAGTATTACGAGTCAGTCAGGGCCATTGTTGTTTAAATATTTGTTGGTTTCTTTGTATATTTGTTGTTACTGTTATTTTTTTATGGCTTTCCTTATTTTCTTGGACCGAGCTGGTCGGTCACGTGGTCATCTTGAAACACATTGACATGATTGCATGCTTGTTGGTTAAAAAGGAAATTATAAACAACACACAGACACACACACATGATATAGAGAGATGCTTATATATGTATGTGCTCATAAAAAACTGTATGAGTTAAAAGAAGGATGCAATAAAAAGTATAAAATGTTGGTTGTCATCAACATTGAATTGAGTATTAAAATCGCCTCAACGCTGAATGGAGACTCTGTTTGGTACGAGTATGTTGAAAATATACTGCTTACCATCGCATAAAAATCCAGGATAAAAATCTATGATATATATATGCATATCGTCAGCATAAATTCAGACGGACATAACTATACAAAAACTGAAAATCAAGTTTTTGGTTGATTCTAGTTCGTGTTTTATCAAACTACATATTCACGCAAATTTTTAGACTTCTGCGGTGACTTTGTTAAAGAAATTTGAATGGATATAACTACAACTGCATGTATGTTTTTAATGCAAAAATGCGTACGAAAAACATAAAGACATATGTATTCTGTGAGCTTGTACACAACGGAGTGTTAATTGTGCTTTGAATTTTTTGTTTTTCGTATTTTTTCTTTTCATTTACAAAATTCTAGTAACATGAAAATTTAATTTTTTTGCTTGTCCTGTAGTTACGTCCGTTTGCATTTAAGTTGACGATATACATATGTATGTATATGTATATACGAGTACATATATGTATGTATATTTTTATACTTGTATGTATAACAGTTGACTTCATATAAAGTTTTGCTAAAAATAATAAATGGTGGTTAAAGTATTTACTTTATACAGGTGCTTTAAACACATGTTATTGTAAAAAAAGTCCAAAATGCAAAATTATTATCCTTCAAAGCATTTTTGTGTCTTTGTTCATTTCTTTTAATCAAAGTATATTTTGTGATAAACCAAAGGGATGTGATTTGGTTACATGGATGTATACATTTTACGGTGTTTTATTTTCTCAAGTTTTTTTTTTAGTCCCGTCCCGATGCAACTAATGCAGAAGCTCGGATTCATATCATAGATCATAAAAAAAAGAGTTATATATTTCGACTTTTCAACATTTTTGTGTATTGAGCGTTATATTTGCTTTGGCGGCTTTTCTTGGAATGATTTTTGCGAAAAAAAAGTAGACTACAAAAATTTAGCATAGGGTTTGAAAGCGCTAAACAGTTACTCTCTAAAAACAAAAAATTATAATATTTGCAGGACGAAATTAAAAGTTATGACCACTTTTTCAATTTTGAGTTCCTATGGAAAACAAAAGCTTTGTATCTTTTAAAACAATTCTTTACAAACATTTATATATGAGCAGAAAGCAGGCTAACTCTTCATTCAAATAAGACTAATTTGAAAAAAAATCGACCGACAATGTTAAATTTTTGTAAATTTTAAATAATTATTCGTAACAAACACGACCTACCAATACATTCTTAGAAAATATAACAACCCACAGTGCGGTAGAATGACGACATACACACAAATAACAACAACAACAATCATAGCAAGAGGAATGCAATTGCACCAAGTTTGTTTACAAAAGATTTTTGAGTGAATCGATTAGTTAATGTCGTTGCGTTAATTCTAATTCATTTTTTTAAGTATTTAGATAAACATTCAGACTTGAACACATTTAACAAAGTGAAATCTCATAAATTCTTAATGGATGATGATGATAATGACACAGGCAAAAATTGTGTTTGTATTTTTGTTTGATTAAGTAAATTCTTTTGCTTAATAATTGTTAGCATTCTTAGACTAATTGTTTATTAGATACAGACAGAAATATTGTTGGATATTTTTCAGCAAATACTATAAATATTTTTATTTAATTTAGTAAATTGTTTTGTCTGCAATTTGAAAATATTTTTAGACAAATTGTTTTTATAGATTTAAACAATTTGTTCACTGAAAAAAACACGTTTTTTTCAATGAAATTGTTGAGGTATTTCTGTCTATATTTACAAATTCGTTTGTAGGTCCGTTCATAGACAAAATATTTACTATTTCATTGAATTCTTTTACAGAAAATGAAATTTTGTTTTTTTCTGTGTAGACAAATTTTGTTTTAAATTCAGACAAAAATATTGTTTGATATTTTTTCAGAAAATCCAGTAAATATTTTTATATGATTTAGTAAATTGTTTTGTCTACAATTTGTAAATATTTTTACACAAATTGTTTTATAGATTTAAACAATTTGTTTACTGGAAAAAACACGATTTTTTTCAATGAAATTGTTGAGATATTCTTCTCTATATTTACAAATTTGTTTGTTGGCCCGTTCCTAGACAAAATATTTACTATTTCATTGAATTCCTTTACAGAAAATGAAATTTAGTTTTCTCTGTGTATCGTTTCTACCCTTCCGCACCTGTTAACTTGTTTTACCGTCTTAAAATTTACAGATAAATTATATTTAAGAATTTTGTTAACGTAACACTCAATACAGTTTTTGACGAATTACATTTTTTTCAGAATACACAATATATTTTGAACTTAAAACAAGTCAGATGTATATTCTTTTATAATTTTTAACATGAACTCCTTAATTATGCACTAAAATATTTCAACTAAATTGAAAAAAATATGGATAACACTCAATACATTTTTTCGAATATAAACCATGATTGATTGATGAAACGTTTTGCAATATAATATTATTTAACAAAGTTCACAAAAGTTTTAAAGATTTAGAAGCACAAACCTACGCTGTTATTTTAGTGTATGTTGTTAATGCAATTTTAATAACTAAACTGAGTAATGGCGCGTAATAAAAACTCGTAACGCTCAATACAAATGACTACAGACACCAACAATTTTCTTTTTAAATTATAATTTCTAATATTTTTCAAAAATTTGATGTGTGAAATAAGAGAAGCAAATGCAAATATTCTAAAATCGTTATAAATTTAATATCGTTTTTGGAAAAATGCATACTTTCTTAATGTGGAGAACAGTGGTCAGCAATGAGTATTGAAAAAGTGAGCAGAGTTGAATCATGATGCATAATTTCTTATAGTTATATGCATTCATACTTATTGCGATGTGAGCATGACCAGAGTAGTTAAATTTGAATGTCTACTCACTTGCATTTAAAATCTCACGAGTGAGTATGAGTAACGAATAAACGATGCATTGCTGATCTCTGGTATAGAATTAACAGCATGCATTACGGACACGCCATTTTAAGAGAGTATGAACAGTATTTTTGTTCTTCGTATTTAACACATAATAGACTTAGTCTTGCTCAAAAAAAAAAACTATGTACATTTATTTATAATTGATTAAATCATGCTAAAGCAGTTTTAATTTTCAAATTTATGCGTTTATCTTATTAAATATTTTACTATACTTTCAACGGACACGAATGAGTAAAATGTTCTACAAAAACGTTTCTCTTGCTGAACACATCTTATACCTTAAACGTAAGGCTGACTAGAGTTCCTATGCCTAGTCACTATAGCTATGTGCAAAAGGGTGGAATTAAAAATCCACTGAATGATTTCCACACAGAAAAAACTAGAATTTGTTTTCTATTACTAAATTCATAAATTCAAATATTTTTTTACGGAAATGGGACCTACCACAAAGTTTGTAAAATTAAAAACAAAAATTCGTAAATATTTAATAAAAAATTTTGTATTGCATTATTGAAAAATAAAACAAAAAAATAATGAAAATTAAAAACAAATTCAAAGACATGTGTTTTAAAATAAAAACCTACTGTAATTTTTTCTGTGCAAATGTAAACTTTTGACACGCTGACATATGTATAATTTTTTGCTGCCCCTGCCAGGATCAGTCGTTGGAAACATATAATTTCTATTTTGTGCTGTACAGTGTAATTTGCTTTGTTTAAAATTATTCTATATTTTCATTCTTAGTATTTTAAGAAAATAGTGTGCTATTTAATAGCTTGACAACGAATTTATAAAACCAATTTTAGTAACTGCAAATATAAGTGAGAGGTTTTTCTCGTTTTAAATAAATATATTCAGTTTAGAGAAATTTTGCTTAATTTGTACATTTTGCAGACACGCACAAAGTCATTAGAAGCGATAAGGACGATCAATCTGCAATATAAAAAGCAACATAATACGTATTTTGTTTAACAAAATATGAGTTTTTTCATTCAGTAATTGTAAAAAGAACGGATAATAATCCTTAAATTTATTTATCGTATACGAACAGTACACACATACATGCACTGAAATTATTATAAACACATGCACGGACGGTCAGACAAAGTTGGCGTTTGTTTGATTATGTATCACTTTTTTTCCTATGATTCTATTTTGATTTTAAATGCTCATTACAGTTTATGGCATAATTATCTATTATTATTTTCATTATTATTATGGTTACTTTTAATGGTTACAATCATAAAAAAAGGGGAAAAAATAATAAAAACCCCAAGCGAAAACGGTGGAATTGGGACGACTGTGGTCAAAAAACCATTGACATTGACCATTTTTATTACAATATAAAATCATGCTTGTTATGTAGCAAAAATGATTTGCATTGATAAATATGTTTGCTTTTAAATAGAAAGAAATATACAATAATTACACGCAAAGAAAAAATATTGGCAATAACTTAATTTGTTTGCTATAACCATAGATTACAGCAAAAAACATATTATGGTTGTTGTAACGAAGACTAACTGCTATCTGCGTATACCAACCTTCGGTAAAGATGATTTTTATTAATCAACATGTTCTTTATTTGATGAGGCATTCAGGTAAGTGCAATGACTCACTGCCTTTTAAAAAGGATAACTTTAAAGTCGATCGATTTTCATATCATAACTGAATAATTTTTTTTGTAATTCCTTTTATTCCCAATTTATTTTTTCCATGTAAAATAATTTAATAAACAAACATTGAGGAAGGAATTGTGTTCAAAATAAAAATTCTATCGTAAAATTTCAAACATTGAATTTTTCCATTAACAGCTAATAAAAATATAGGACCAGCAATTTATTGCAGGATCCTTTATTCGAATGAGAGCATTCAGTTTGTTCAATAATTTACTTTTATCTCTTGTATTCGTAACCGCACCCGTCTATAACTAAGATTTTAAATTTTACGGGTATAATTAAAATGCTTTGTTACCTTAATATTGACCATTTTATGTTAAAAAGAAATATAGAAAATTCTATTTTCGGTGTTTTTCACAATCAGAATAAAATTATTGTGTTAATATTTGATACTTTTATTCATGAAGATTTTTAATACAATTTTATTAGCTTCACTTATAACCAGGGAAACCGGAAATGTTGCCTAAAAAATGTGTTTTATGCGCATTAAATAATGCACCAAAAACTTAAAAATATGCACCCTAAATTTTTTAAAATACGTTCTTAAAATGGCATGCAAACTTTATCATTTCGTTTATAATAATCATAATATTCATATCTGACAACACGAAGTATACCTGTTCTGATTCCTTATAGGCATGGGAGTCGATTTAACAATTCCAGCCAGTCATTTCATCTGACCGAAAATTTAATTTTTGGCACCAAGACGCCCATCAAAAATATGGACTTAAATTTTTACTAATATGGACATCCCTTATGTTTTCAATATTTTTTCTATAAATAGCTCAACTGTTTGCAAAACGCGACTATTCTCTCCTTGTTGGTTTTTCTATGAACTCTGAACAAGCGAATGATCTCGAAAGAATTGACATTGCTCTAAAAATTATCAAAAGTACACTGAAAATAATCCATGCAACATTTCATGAAAAAAACTTTCGTAGTGACTTTTTTCGTAGAATATACGAAACTTTCGTATATATTACGAAAAAACATTTAGGCAGTATTTGTCCATGTTAAAAAATATATTTGAAATAAAAAAATAAATTAAAATAATTTTTTATAAATTAACGTATTTTTCAGATGAAAGTAAATAAAACAAATTTTTAGCTTTTATAAAATAAGTAGAAAGTGGGAAATCCATGCAACATATGAACGAAAACCGTCGTAATTATTACGTAATATTTCGTAGTTTCTCACCACGAAATTGTTTCGTAAGATATACGAAATGTACGAAAATAAATAAGAAAATAAAACTAAAAACGTTTGGCTCAACCGGGGCACGAACTCACAATCTTCATATTTCAAAGCAAGTACTCTATCCAGTGAGCTACTTTCTACTTATTTTATTAGAGCTAAAAATGTATTTTAATTACTTACATCTGAAAAATATGTTAATTTATAAAATATAAATTTAATTTATTTTTTATTTCAAATATATCTTTTAACAAGGAAAACATTTTTACGAAAGGTTTTCGTTACTTTCGTAAATTCAAAAAAATATTGACTAGAGTTTTTTTCGTAATATGTATATTCTACCAAAAAAAGCAACTACGAAAGATTTTTTTCGTAAAATGGTGCATGGACTATTTTCAGTGTAGAGTACATGACTAGATATATGAAGACTGCGAGTTTGTGCCCCGGTTGAGCCATACTTTTTTATTTTTATTTTATGATCATTTTCGTACGTTTCGTATATTTTACGGCAGAATTTCGTAGTGCGAAATTACGAAATATTTCGTAATATGTACGAGCGTTTTCTTGCATATGTTGCATGGAATTTTTTCAGTGTAATTAATAAATTTCTAAAGCTATGAATAATAATCTCAAAAATCAACAGAATGAGTAAAATGTTTAAGAAATTGAGGAAAAATACATTGGAATAAGTCTAAAACATCAAACAAATTCGAAATTTCGAAAAGTTACTGAAAACTTTAAAAAAATTTTACCCACAAAAAACTGATTTGTTGGTTCTTTTTTGTAAATATGCTTATTGGAATTTAAAAAAAGCCGAAAATGCAGGAACAGAGCCAATATGCCCCAAAAAACAAGAAAAATGTCCAAAATATTCGGTTAAGTGTGAATTATGCAAAAACATGCTCTAAGGGGTAAAATGTGCTAAAACATGCACCAACAAATAGATGTCAAATTCTTAAAAATTTCTGAAACGTATAATTAATTATCTTATTTGTTTCTCTTTCGCCTTGTGTATGCATTCATTTGATTTTTCAACATTGAATGAAATCCATTGCGTAGTTGAAAACATTTGAATGTATTTAAATGCCTTTTATCAAGTCCGATGCAGCTCACTAGTGTCTGCATACATCGCACAGGAAAAAAACTTGCATTTGCATATCTGCGGTTTCCCTGCTTATAACTATGTATACGGTAAAATGAATTTTATGTTTATCGAAGGAGGAAACTCGCAGCAGTTCTTGATTATTGTGCTTACTTCGATACGTCTTTTTGCCGATGCGATACCGATGCTGAATCAAAAATATCGACGAAATAAACATAACACTAGTTGAGTAATTTTTTTATGTTATAGTAATTTAAAGCGCACAGTGGGGCAGAGTTAAAATATTTTGGAAATAAACCACCCATTTCGTAGCGGATAGTCCGATCAGCATAAATTTTCACATGGAGCAGCGTAGGGTTTCCACGCTTATCCTTTTTTTGGTTTCTCGCACGATTCCAAAAACTTTTTGGGTTCTGAATTGTGTGCTGAATTTAAATCTGAGCCCGACTTCTTCAAGTTGGATCCAGGTACACTCTAAAACATTACTTCAAATTTACGATCATATATTGTCTAAATTTGTGTTGAAAATTTCTCCTTGTCTAAAATTACATCGATTTTGTAGTTATTTTATTAAAGAAAAAACTTCAAATTAAACATATTTAGTCCAAGTGGAAAAAATTCAACATAAAGTATAATACGGCTATGGCTGAATGGTAGATACGTCAGGTCACGGCTCAAACCTGCACGCAGCCAATCGCTTTTTTTAGTAAAAACATTTTGTTCAAAAATAATGCGTGTGTAATTTTAGGTCGAAAGTAGTCTGTAAAGTGTTGCCTACTATTATCGACCTAATTTTCAACAAAAGTGTCTTAGAGTGTATGTCAGAAAGGATACAGTTGCACGGCAAATATTAACATAACTGGAAAACGATTTGGCCAGTTCAACTAACAAAAAACCGGAAACTAAAGCCGTTTCAATATCGTTTTTTTAATTAGCTCAGTATTTCCAGAAATATTGTGGAAATTGTACATAAAAATTTTTGTTTTTAAAAAATTCATAAAAATTAAAAAAAAAACAACAAAATATCCACTCGTTTTCTATTAGAATATGTCGTCGCAGAGAATGCAAAAAGCCCTATCTAACATTTTTAAATTTTAACAGTAGAAACATGAAAAAATATATTGAAAATAAGTGCAAAATTTTACAATAAATATATAAATTTGTGGGTCCTTTTTTACTTGTATTGTGAGATTTCGTACTAAATAATTGTCAATATAGTTTTCATTTAAACAAGTTTAATGCTTCTCCTGTAAAACTTTTAAATGATATGTTGGTTAATATGATCCAAACAAAACGAGCCATATCTTTGTCATTGTTAAACAACTTTTGATTTTATTCACAATGAGTGAATGAGTCAATTGATACAAATTCCGATTTCCATCAGTGCTGGCAAAGTATTGAGTACTAGGTGCCAAGTATCGAATAAATTATATTCTTTACTCGAAAGTAGTTACTCCGAATGGTAAAATGACGGGCCAAAATACATCTCTGAGTACCCAAATTAAAAGTATTGAGTATATTGAGTGACCAAAAGTAACACAAATTGCCAGCACTAATTTCCATAGTCACAGTTCACACTATGAAAGTTTTCTTTCAGAAAGTCTGAGTATTAGGGTGAGAGGGGAGAGAAAAATGGGATGGGGTACACGCTTTCATGTTCTTTGAAATTCCCTTTTGTTTTGTAATTCGTAATGGCCAAGCTGATGTTGGCTGCAGCTTAATTTTACAGTTTCTTTTAAATTTCATTGAAATAATTTCAATGTGTAGACATGAATGAAAGTTTAAAAGAGAATTAAAGAATATTTCTGTAAGAAAACTTTCATAGTCTGAACCGAGACATACAACAGTGATATTTTAATCTGTGTGTGTGTATGTGTGTTGTATCGAAAACGCAATTTTTGTTAATTGAGTTCGTTCACTTAATTGTAAATAAAATCAAAATTTTTAGATCGATTTTAATGAAATATGGCTCGTTTTGTTTGGAACATATTTACCTATAAACGAATAGAATAGACTTTGTGTTGTTTTTTTTATAAATTTTTTAAAAACAAAAATTTTTTTGGCACTAGTTCCACAATAGATCTGAAAGTAATTAATAAGCTATAAACATCATATAACTTACATATATAAAAATTGGCTTCAAGAGGTTACCCAACAAACAATAAAAAAATATTTTGTCGCCCACCGGAGTTTTGCCGACGTTTAAATAAAATCGCTAATTATCAGCAAATCAGACATAACATGAAACTGGTAATATGTAAAAAATATTATACCTTACAAACGATTATGCCAATAAACAAACATGTACAATACATATGTATGTATAATATATACGTAAGTATACATATGTATACTCCCAGCGGTAAAACTTACGAGGCATTCACTAAACAGGCCTTTTTACAGGCCTTCCAAGACCTGAATTTAAGATCCAAAAGGCCTTCTAGAAGACCTCTACACTGGCTTCTTTTGGAAGGAGTATTCTATTTTTAGATTTTTGCTTTTGTTTAATAAAAATGTTCTTTAGAAATAACAGACGTTCTCGTATTCTTTTTTCGCAAATAATTTGTATATAACACTGAAATTTACGTACAAGAGGCTTCATACATGCTGCTACTATGCCGTTTATGTTGTAGCTACTACATCATGTTCAATTCGCTCCAAATAAAGACATGAAATTTAGCCACCCTCATATGATTAAAAAATTACTTTGGATGAAAAGGAGTTCGAAATAAATAAAACATCACGATAATCAAAAATATAGAAGCCGCTATAAAAATACCCAGATTAAAAATGTACCTCCATTTCATTTTTAACAGACCTTACCAGACTCATTACTCAGCAGTCCTTCTATCAGGCCTGCTGAGTAATGGGTCGAGGAAGGCCTTGGTCCGCAATGACATCGCGTGTAAAAAAGAAAGGAGTATGTAATGGGAGTGGAAGTACTACAGACTGCTAAATAAGGCCTTATAGAAGGCCTCTTTACTCCTTCTATTTATCGCTGGGCTACTATTTACGTTTGTAAGTCCTCTTGTAACCCAAAAATAAGATAAAAATATTTGTAGGCTTCCAAAAAAATATATATTACATTTGTTCATATCCTCAGAGAATGTCCGTAGATGTATGGATGAGTGTGAATAAAAATAAATTCTTTACAAGTTCTTTAAATACTTGAACGATGATGTATCCTTTTGTCATAAGGAAAAATATAAAACAGCAACAAGGCAATAAAGTTTCCTTTCATATTAAATAGATTTATATTTGATATATTTCTTATTGCTGCTGGTTCTATTTGCGAATATTGTTATTGTCATAGCACGAAGAAGCAAAAAAAAAATTTTACTTGTGATAAAAATAAATCTTAACAAAAATATGTAATCATATATTTTGTATTTATAATAGGGTCGTATCGAATATCAGTTTAGCAAATGCGAATAATAAATTTAAATTTTTGCGAAAGCGAATAATTAATTACTTTTAAGAGGGTGTTGTTGGCTGACTAGTTAGCACGTTCGACTACAAACCCTGAGGTCTTGAGTTCAAGACTAGTTTCAGGCAAGCAAACAACATCATGCAATTTTCTCATGCGCATTGGTGTGTTATTGTGCTGGTTGTTGTTGGACTGTTAAACTGATGAAGGCAGTACCGGCAGCGATTAATACTAACATATCCTAATGTACTTTACAGCACCCTCCTTCGCCGGTATTGTAGCAGAACCGTCGGCGAAGAAAAAGAACTAAAAAATTACTACACAGCTTAAACAACTCAATGCCTCTACTTGACACCAGAGGGGCTGGCAACACTGATCTACAAAAAAAAAAAGCGCAACAGGAGAGTTGTAAATTAATTAAGCTTTCTATCATTCTCCCACTTCACCACCTGTTCTCTCTACACTATGCCTTTCCCAAAAGAAGGTAACACATTAATTACTGGTAGGCATTAATTGTCTGATTGTG
Source organism: Panzeria rudis (assembly GCA_956483635.1). Lineage (NCBI taxonomy): Eukaryota > Metazoa > Arthropoda > Insecta > Diptera > Tachinidae > Panzeria > Panzeria rudis. Next base: position 197,174,457 of record OY101447.1, read on the forward strand.
TTACTTTTGAGTATAGGACTGCATATGAATTATTGAAATGCAAAAACGATATAAGATAACTTAAAAATATGGTGTAAAGAAAATCGAACGAGTATAAAATAATGAGCACCAAGATACCAAGACATATTTTGTGGTTCTTATTAGGAACAAATCAGCAAAATCACATAAATATTCGCAAACGCGACTACTCGCGTCCTGGTATTTTTCTATGAAGTGCAAATAAGCCAACAATAACGACAAAAATCCTCAAAACTACATATGTAATTGAAATTTTTTAAAGCTGTGAATAAACTGGGAATAAGTCAGTGGAATGAAGAAAATTTGTAAGAAATTGGGGAAAAAATACATTAGATTAAATTTAAAATCGTAAAAGAAAAATGTTTTTATGTGGAAAAATTTCATAAATTTTTATGGCAAAACAGACTTTTTTCTTTTTGTAAATATGCATATTAAACCTTTAAGAAATTTATTAATTGACACATTCAATTTCATTTAAAATCAAATTATGCATATTAAAATTAAAAAAAAAACAAAATATGTAGGAAAACGGTCAAATATGCCACAAAAAATTTAAAAAATACTCTAAATATGCGACTAAGTGTAAAATATGCAGCAATATGCAGCAAAGGGTAAATTATGCAAAAATATGCACCAACAAATCGATGCCAAAATTCTTAAAAAGTTATAAAACTGATAAATATCTTATTTGTGGCTGCATACATCGTACAGGAAAAACATGCAATTGCATATTTGCGGTTACTTTTTACTTTACTGCTTTACTTTTTACAATAAATCGTAATTTGGTCTTCTTTTTCACTTTGCCAAGTTTAATAAATTTTTATTTATTATTAATTGTACTCGTACTATTCGTTTTAATTACTCGCATCCATTTTAGCGAATGCACATGCGAATGCGAATATCAAAAACAAGCGAATAGTTCGCAAATGCGAAAGCGAACGAACGTTTGTCCCCCCCCTAATGTATATGTAAGTATGCACTCAAGGATACCACCTTTGAACATAAATTTTTACATATGTATGTAGGAGTGTGTGTCTGTGTGTGTTGATATATGACTATTTGTTTTTGTAATCAAACCAAAATCTATTTTATGCTTTTAAAATAAAGGGAGCATTTTAGTGGAGCGAAAGAGATGCTGCGTTGGTTTATTGTACACTTTGCTTCCAACACAAAATGATGTGGCTGGCAGTCAATCACCCAACACGTTTTATTGGCAATCAATAAAATTTTACGCTGTATTAATCAAAGCATTTTGCAATAAACGTTAACTTTAGTGGGTACAACTACCCAGGAAACATTTTTTGTCGACATGTCTAACGTGAGAATAAATCTGAGACTTTACCAGACAGTCAACCGAGTTGTCTAAAATTCCCTTAGACATTTGGCAGAGTAGTCGAGTAGTTTTCTGTTACGACGTTTCTGCACATTTTCTGAGATATTATCCGACTAATATAAGACTAATGTGCACATTATCCGAAGGCAATTTAATTTAACAGAATAGTCTGCACATTTTATGATCTACGTCTTACGACTTTTAGCAGTCGCTTCTGTACATTGTCTAATTTTAGTTTTCGTAATAATTCTCATTTATTTATTAAGAGTTTGTGCATACCCAGTGGTAAAATAAACGACCCAGTGGAAAATGAAACGAAGGACCTATATAATAACACGCTGCTACAAATGAGTACTTTTTTTTATACTTGAAAAGGGACCTAGTGTAGGTTATAGACCTTATTTAGTAGATCATAAATCAATTTTTAAAAGTTTGGAAACACCCTCAAATTTCGGAGTTATTCCGAAAAAACTATTTTCGGGTAGGTCCGAGTACTTATGAACACGTAACTCAGTTGATTTTTTATCGGATTTACAACTTTTAAATGGTTTCAGAAAGAAGAAAAATGTGCTTTTCTAAATATATATATATATATTATTGGTATATATATTAACTTTTTGCGGTGATATTTTCAATTATATCTGATTTTAATTTTATTTTTTCTAGTTTTTTCAACTTTGGCGCCATTTTTTTAAATTAGATTGTTCAAAAACATACCCTTATGTATATATTTAATTAAAGCTAATTTAGTTCTGAATTAAACCAGCTTTCAATAAATAAAATCGAGTAAAAAGTAAAAAAGTTATTAAGGTTTTTCAAAAGTTAAAAATTTTGCTTTTACAAATATTGATCAATAGCTACTACATTTTCTTTATTTTTTTAATCTTATAATAATATGATTATATAAATATTTTAATATAACAGTATTCAAATTATTTTATTTAGAAATTAAGAATATATGATTAAAAGTGCTTGCTAGACCTCTTTCGCTTGTACATTAAATCGTCTGTTTCTCTCTTAAGTGACCAGCAGTAATTTGAAATCATTCTTACTTGGCTTTTTCCTTCGAAGCGTCTTTCGATATCCAAAATGTCCTGGTGAAATCGTTCGCCTTGCTCATCACTGAATTGTCCTAGGTTTTCTGGGAAAAAATGTAAATGTGCATGCAGGAAATGAACTTAATGGACATTCTGCATCCCATTTCTGCATAAGCCTCCAGAAATTCTTTTACTACATCAATATAATTTTCACTTTTTTTATTTCCCAAAAAGTTTTCACATAAACTAATAAAGCTTCTCCATGCTCTTTTTTCCACAACATTTAGTTTCGTTGTGAATTCTTCGTCAAACATGATTTTGCGGATTTGAGGACCAACAAAAATACCTAAAAATAAAATAAATAATACAATTATGTTTAGAAATCAATAAACATTTGTACCTTCTTTTATTTTTGCTTCACTTATTCTTGGGAAAACTGATTTTAAGTGTAAAAAGGCATCGCTTTCCCTATCCAGGCGTTTCACGAACTGCTTCATGTATCCCAATTTGAGGTGTAACGGTGGCAACATTATTTTTTCGGTACTCACTAGTGGAATTTTTAAGACGTTTTTCTTGCCAATTTGAAAAATTGTTCTTGGTGGCCACTTTTTTTGCTTGTATTGGTCTTTCTCACGACTGTCCCATTCGCAAATATAGCAAGGAAATTTAGTATAGCCTCCTTGCATTCCGAATAAAATTGTCAGAACTTTTAGATCTGAAACTATTTGCCATTGATACTTTTTATAACATATTAAATCCAGTATATTTTCCATTGTTGCATACGACTCTTTCATGTTAGTAGCGTATGCTATAGGCACTGAGGGCAACTGATTCTCGTTGTGTAATAAAACTGCTTTCAAACCTAAAAAATATGTTAAAGGTTTTTGAATAACAAAAAAATATTACTTACTTTTACACGAGCCGTCCAAAAATAATCTCCAGTCGTTCGGTTGATGTTGGTAATTCAGACAATGAAATAACTCATCTACATCTGAGCAATATACAAGGTTGTTATTATCATTGTCAGCTTTAAAAATGTGCTCAAACTGTATTTGGGGATTGTCTCTTGCAAATGTTACTTTAAAGTCACTTTTAGTGATATTCCACTGTTTTAGTCGAGACGCTAACATCTCTGTTTGTCTCCATGATAGTTTCAAATCTCGAACAAGATCATGAAAATCTTCATTTGTCACTAAATGGGGTTCCACCGACTGTGCAACAAATGTCTGGTCACATTCCATGTCTGCAGACTTTTCTTCCCCGGATTCATGTTCTTCTTCAGTCGTACTTGCATTATGTTTGATTATTTTTGGCTTGGATACAGTTAACACATTGGCATAATTAATACGATCACGGTTTTTGTACTTATAACCAACAACGTTTGTTTGACAGAAGTAACAATCTTCTGGTTTATGAAAAATTTGACGATGCCAAACCATTGGAGCAGAGAATGGTAAAGATTGGTTTATAAAATTTTTAGACTTACATTGTTTAAGTGCAATTGAGCAGGTTATGCAAACACATTCGGGTTCATACCATTTGCTAAAAACATACGAACACTTAAAAAAGGCATTAAAAGAAGTAACTAAGGCTTTATTATTTTTAAAATGTAATCGATGTTTTTTGTCAGCGAATAAGCCACAGATAAATCAAAAATTATTACGCTTATCACACTCTGAAATAGAAGTTAAAATCCACATTATATTTTTTTATTAAAGATAAAAAAATAACACAAACTTACTTTTTTAATTTAAATATTTAAGTAACACTAATCTTTTCACAAATTCCAAATAGTAACACTTTATTTTTAAAATAATAAACAATTTATTTCTTATATACCCTCTACTTTAGGTGTGTATGCTTTGTCATTACGTATTCATTTATTACAGTTTGTGTATTTACCACAAAAGTTACAAGCGACATAAAATGCTTACAAAAAAATTTTAAAACATTGTTTCAAATCTATATACTTACATAAAAATTAAATTTATTATAATTTCAAAAAGAAAAGGATATTGAAAATACTTCCCTTATAGTATATTTTATGTTTAAAATTTACTTCAGAATAGTGAAGGGTATATTAAATTCTGCATTATCAAGTGCAATGCACTCAAGTAATAAATAAATGGCAAAATATCTAACGGCAAAATTAAAACAAAAACATAAAGAGCATTGCAACTTAACTAAAGTATTTAATTTATCTCTTTTGTTATCTCAGTATAAAAAAAATTATTCTCACTTAAATTTTTTTCCGCTTGGGGGTATCAACTGCTATTTAAATTTAAATAAAGTTTAATAACTTTCACAAATATTGTCCGATTTAAAAAAACTAAAGTTCATTTTATTTGTTATAAAATTCTATTTAACATTTTTTATACAAATACATCTGCTTTTATAGAAAAAATTATAAAAAAAAGAACTCAAAGTTAAAAAAACACAAAAAAATAAAAAAAATTGCAGATGTTATTACGAAAATTACTACCAATAATTAATTAATATAGCATAAAATGTATACGGTTGGAAAGATCTATTCTTTGTCTTTCATGTCGTTTTTTGTAATAGATCAAAATAACACACAACCCTTGCTCATTAATCTATTACAAAAACGACGTAGGCGTTTACGCCAACGCCTTACACAATCAGGCCCATTAACTTCAAATCAATCAAGGCCTATCAAATAAGTCCCCGTCTACACGATTTTTTGCTTTCTTCGTAATTTCAATAAATGAGATCTGCGCAACTAAAGTTTCGTTCTGTGGACACGAATGCAATTGCAAAAAAAATTTTAAGAAAATTGAACAAGGAAAAGTTGTATCGTGGGCGCAGGGACAAATCAATCACAGAAAATAGTGCTGGCAAATTAAAAAATGCTATATTAATACTAGTATTTGTATTAAAAACTTTTTGGTTATTTAAATTTTAAGCTAAATTTGTCAAGAGAGAAAAAAGACTGCTAGAAAATTTATATTAAATCCCTTTTTATATATTTTGCTATCCAAGGCTAAAATATCTAGTAAAATTATAAAATAAAAAAATTGTGTATATCATCCCCCATGGTTTTCTTTCTCAGTGGCTTTTCACACTATGCCTTTTTGGCCTGCCTTTTTTTGACAATTTTCTTTTGAAAACCCTACGAAAACTCACGCACATTTACATTACAGACTTTTTCTCCATGCCTTTTTTGACGATTATACATATGCTTAATGCTGAGAGTATGAAAATGACAAAGAGAAATATCAAAAAACCCCTCAAATTTCAGTTCATGACTTTTTTCTTACCCCGGCAGCTTCTCACCACCTCCCTCTCTCAAACTAAAAAAGCCTGCCTTTAAAGTCTGGCGAGAAATGGCTTGTCATCATGAATGGATGAATGACTTATTTTACTGGCTCGTTGGTTGGTTGCTTCAATGGCTGGAATTTTACTATCAATATTTTTGTTGTTACACCCTTTTGCCCACCTAAAACTCAAGCTCACATATTATCGCTTAACAGACAGGCTACGAAAAAACATACATAAATTTAACTGTTATAAATAAAATTTTTGCGTTTTTCTATACATAACGGAAAATTATATTATTATTGATAAAGGATGCGGTGGAGACAAAGCCGATTAATTTATGAGGAGGGGCAAGATGACTCACATTTGAATTTCGCTATTTTTAAAAGAGATGTGTGAAGATATGTTTGTGATATATAAAACTAGATTTTTTTTATTTAAGTTTACTGTAAAAAACTGTAATACATACATACTTATGTACATATGTATGTATGTACATAAGGTTAACTTACGAACACTAAAGCTGTTTTTAGACTATTCCACAAGCGGTTTGACTTCTGCACAAAATGCAACCCTGTTGTTATTGGTTTTTTTTTGAAAATTTCCATAAACTCATTTGATCAGGAATGCATTTTCTACAGAAGTCGAACGGCTTGTGAGATGGTGTAAAACAGCTTTTAAGAAGATTTTGAAAAAATTTCATTCCTAAACGTTTCAAATTTGTATGAAAAATAACGAAAATTAGTCTGTACAAATATCAAAACGAAAATGAAATCGCTTTAATTTACAAAATCTGGCCCTTAAACTAAATATTTTTAAGATGGTGCAGTATACACATTTTCTTCCTTCCCTCATCGTAATGCAAATGTTCAGAAATAAATTTTAAAATCCGTAACAAACTTTTAATCACCCCCTCCCTAATTGCGTGGCGTTATATGTAAATAGCATCTTATATGATTTTACGCAGATTTATTGAATTCATCTCTTTCTTATTACAACAAAATAATATAATATCTGAAATAGATTGTAGCGTTGATTGAAGTCTTAAAAAAATTTCTCCGTAATTTGCGATGAGAAATGCTTTATTTATTTTGGTGCGAATGGAGTTTTTGTTCTAATATCATGTTAAACCTTTTTTGCATTCCTTAGAATAAAGTCCTTGAAAAACAAAAATAGAACAAAAATGTTCATCATTTCTCCTTCTTACATTCTTGTTTATCTATTTCGTTCAGTTGAACTCCAACTTTTATTTACTTTTTTAGTCATTACGCTTCTTTCGTCCTTTCGTCTGTAATCAACGTGGAAAGGATGTTTGTGAAAAAAAAATAATAACAAACTTGTAAGAAATCTTAACACTCTTAAATTGTTGTATAAAATAATTTTATTTAGTCTTTAAAATTATATTTATTGTCGAATAGAAGTCGGGACTGTAGTTACAGAATGACTGACATAGATACGATGAAATATTTTAAAAGTTTTATGTTAATAGATAAATAAGTTTGTAAGTTTTGTCAAAAGAAGCTTTAGTAAAGTTCTTTTAAACCCTTCGCCACAAATTGAAAGGTATAATAATTTAGTTGTTCCTCCTGTAAGCTGTGAAGTACGTATTTGGAAATAATGTGAAGTATAAAGTAAGAAAGGACAAATTAGTGTTAATTAATTCCAACCTACGTGGCAGAACATAACATTGTTTTTCCTCTAAAAAGTGGTGATGTATTTCACCACTTTTTAGTCGACTCGGTTGTATATAAAATCAAGTCTTATTTGTACAAACTATAAATGAAAATTGAATTCATGAATTATTAATTATTCTAACCCAAACAAGTTTCCAAATCATAAATAAGTTACAATTTCTGACCATAGTGTCCGACCGAAGCTACACTTTTAAGACGATGCTCGGCAGCATTTCTAAAACTCTGCGGAACCAAAGCCATTATATAGCTTGAGAATTTATACTAAAAAAAATGCCAAGAACCATTGAGAAGGCAGGAAGGTTAAAAACTTGTAATGAGTATTAGATTAAATAGTAATTACAGTTACATGCGATTGTAAGCCATTATCCTCTTTCTGTTATTCGTGTTGATTTGAAATGTTGCATACTTATGTAAAAACCAATTAGTTTTTGTTTTACATTAATATTTTCCAAACAAAGGGAAAACTCATAGTCAATAAAACAGTTAAAAGCGCCAAAGGCTAGGAAAAAACTTTATCAGATAGACTTCGTAAGAAATTGCTTAATTAAAAATCAGTAGTGTAGTAGATAGTACGTTAGACTATTAACCGTGAGGTCATGTTCAATTTCATCCAAGACCATGCGAGTGTTTATTTTTAATTTTTAATAATGCATAACAGACAGACAGACGGTCCGCGTAGTGAAAATAATAGAGTTCCTTTACACTTTAGGTGTACAAACCCCTAAGAATGAGTAAGTTTATGTAACTTCGTGCTGCTGGGTTACATACTATACTTCAGCCGAGTGATTGGTGAGTTAGATTTCAAACCTGAAGGAGCTTTGTTCGATACTCAGTTGAAATTAAAATAACAAACAGTGAGTAAAAATATAAAATTAATAAAACAATAACTAAAGATGCAAAATAATAAGCATTTAACATTTAAAACTAAAGCAAAAATCAATTATTTTTACAAAACTTTTGGTTGATTATTTAACAGTTAAAATAGAAGAAACAAGGGAAACATCTTTTATTTTTACGGAAGCTGTAATCAATTCCTGTGACAGTCAAATTGATGCAAACAAAGAAAGAATCATTTATTTTTTACGGTTTTAAGTCTGTTGATTTTTTAACATTTTAAGTTTAATAATTTTTTTGTTAAACTTAATTGAAAAATAAGTACACCGGTTTTTAATTGAATTTTAATTTTTTTTATATATAAATTTCACTTAATTTTAAATACAGAATATATTGAGAGTAGAGTAATTTTGATAATATAAGCGAACTATAGGGACTGATGTGATCCTTAGCCCCCTCAGAAAAATTACTAGCTATGCCAATGGTTCTTTAACTGTTTCATTAATATCGTTGTAGTTTTTCACACTAGTTTTGATCTACTTGAAAAAAAATAATTTTTAGCTTAAGCGACACTTTGCAGTTACAAAAAAAAATGTAAACAAATTTAAATGGAAAATGTACTTAAGCTAAATTTTTTTTGCTGTATTTCCGTAACGGTACTTGATATGACTTTGACAGAGAGTCCAAATTATCGGAAATAATCGATTTTCGTCAAGAAACGATTTTCGAAATGCAAGTCACTTAAGCTTTTTCGGCGGTTATGACACGAAATATTAAATTATCTGCAGAAGCTCCGATAATAGAGGTATGCACGAATAATTATAAGCAGATTCTATTCGTACCTTCGTTGAATATACATATGTATGGAATTTCTTTAGCTCACCAATCAGGGGCTTTACAGTTGATGGGAAAAGCTTACAATGGAACAAATTTGCAGTCTCAAATGCACAAGATTGTAAAAAGATCTATTTTTTTCATTTCCATGTATATTGTTAGTGGAGAGCAACAACCCAGTAAACATTTTTTGTCGATTTCATTCCCAAGTCGGTCAGGGAGTCTGCACAAGATGCCGAAGTCGGTACGAAAAGGTACCGAAAATCATATGAGAGGTTGATATGAAAGCGGACCTCTTTGTCTAAGGAAATTGTTAGACCTTTACCGAAATGTTCAAGAAAATTCTGTATGAATTCTAAAGAATTTTCCAAGGAAATCTAAAGGAATTTTTGACATGTGTGCACAATTTTGGAAAACTCTAAAGAGTTAAATGAAAATTAGGGGGTGTGTCAAACGGTAGAAAGGTACTATGGTAAAAAATATTTGCCTGTGGGGAAAAAATTTCATGTTTCTGTGTCCAAATGATATCTTTTTTGACAATATAAAATTTTGACGTCTGTAAAAAAAAAATCATGTTTCTGCTGTGTGAAATTATATACTTTTTGACAATATAAAATTTTGCGGCGGCGAAGCAAAAAATTTGACTACAAGCCGCCGGCCACCATAAAGTTTTTAAAAGAACATTTTTATACTTATAAATCAAAATTCTCTGGTAACGAAAAATTGTGTAATATGATGTACAATTTTTCGCAAATTAAAATAAATAATGCAATTTTTACAGTCTAACTACATATAAGAGCCGCAAAAATCGATGTACTGGGCGAAGGCTCGAATTTTCAAAAAGCACGGCGGTGGTTTTACCTCGTTTCATGATACCATGCTTCTAATTTCTGCTTGTCAAAATTTTATCTGTTGTGTCAAGAATTCTACTAGCTCCCAGGGCTAGTGAAATTTTATTCACCTCAGAAGTGTCAAAAATTTACTTACAATAGTACTCTGCTGCCGTTTGGGACACACCCTTAGGCCCCTTTCACATTTGAGACATTTCTTGACAGACATTTTTTTAATTCTCTTTTGAACTGTCCTGAAGCTTTCACACTTCGTCAAGAAATGTCCGATTTGTTTACTTGATGTGTGTGAATTTGTGTTAGTATTGTGGCTTTGTTTGCTTGATGTGTGTATGTATTGCGAAAAGTAGAAAACAAAAACGAAAAATAGCCAGTACTGATACACGCAATTTACACCATGATTTTTAAGACATGTCTTTTTTTAAATTCTCTTTTAAAGTTGCTACCAAAAACATTTTGCATTTATACAATGATTTTTCATTTCATGTCTTCTTTGTAAATTACTCTCAAAATCCGCTTTATTTACTCGTTCATAACAACAAAAACCTTAACACAATAACATAAGAGAGAGAAAATGCAAATGGAGCTAAAGAATTATATAAAAAAATCTCGAAAACAGATATCTTGTCTTTTTTTCTACCCCGCTTTCTTCTCTACGCCGCTCACTCTCATACAAAATAAGACGTGATTTAAAGACAAGTGAAAAAATCACCGTATAAATTGCCTGATAGTCGTGTACCGCACCCTCTACCTTTTCTTCCCCTCGCTAACATAATATTTCTGTTCGGAAAGAAATGTCCCAAGTGTGAAAGGCCACTTAGGCCGCAAATTAACGCACTATTTGCAAATAAAATGTTTGAGGTTGCCACGCTTACAAATGTTTGCTAATAAAAACAATAAATAGATAAATATTGCGCAAAAAATATTGATAGAAGAAATGTTTGGCCATTAAAACAAACAATTATTTGTTATTTTATCCATTTCAACTATTTTGTTTTTTTTTTTTTTGGAAAAATACAGAAGTTTTCTATAGAAGTGCTTCCAAGTTTTTGTGTGTTTGCTATGCCGTATAAACAGTAAGTTAGCTTATTTGCAAATATTTTTATTTGCAAATAGTGCGCGTATAAACGTAGTAATATACTGGTATAGAAAAAAAAATCGACTTGAAAAGCGCCATTGGCAGTGCTGCCAGATCCGTCGATTTTTATTAAATATTGCCAATTTCCTTAAAGTAAAATGTAAACGCTACATTTTAATCATAAAACGATTTAGTAAATAAAAAAACGCCAAAAGCCAAGAAATTGGCTGTTATGAGCAATTTTTAAAACTGTTGAAATCATGAATTAAAGAATACCGATTATGCATTGCGCATGTCCGTTAACTTGTGTGTGCTGGTGTGACGTCAAAATAACATTGAAATGGAAATGTAAACAAATTTGATCTATACCGAATACAAGTGCTTGTGTGGTAGTGTTGGCGCTTATCTGCTTATGTGACGTAGATGCGCTGAAATAAAATGTTTTCAAAAGCTGAATGCGTAATCTATATTCTTTGATTCATGTGTTGAAATGTAACGTATTATTGTGAACCAATTGCCAATAGACCACACAGGCAGATTGCAACAGTATCAATATGGCGGTCAAAAAATTCAAAAGTTTTTGATTTTTTTCAAACGGCTTGCCAATCCGCTTGTCAAACATGAAAACATCGCCATAGATTACACAACAGGCTTGTAAAAACGTAAATGTCTGTCTTGTTTGGCAAACCGCGTGCGTAGTCTGTTTGGTCTTATATTTACATATCGAGCTTTTGCTGCTATATAGTCATAACTCAAAAAACTTGTTTTGCAGAAAACGAGTCTGAAGTTTTAAATCTACTAACAACTTAATGGCTAAAGAAAATTTTATTCTTTTCTCAAGAGTTGAGTCTACAATATATTTGTTTGAAAATTTTACGTAATATGAAGAACGATATGACGATTAATATTGCGTTATTAACTCTAAAATCACGTTTTTTGAGTTATGAAGCTATATAATAAAACCAAATTATATTTTTACGACTTTGAAAATATATTGCCGATTTTGTATAAAAATTATATGGCAAGACGTGTCGGTTTGTTACTGTACCGTTACTGTAATCGTTAAAACAAAAAAGTGAATAGAAAACTAAAATAGTGCGCAAGCATGGCACACAGTAGTTGCAAAGCAGAAATGCGATTAATATACAAGTAAAACAGTTCTGTTTATGAAATTATGTTTATAATTATTAAATTAGTAAATGAATAAACATACATATATACATTAGTGGGTAATTGTCATTTCAAATGCATTTTACCCGACTGCGTGACGCAAAGAAGGGTATTGTGTTTATCAGCCTATGTATGTGTGTATGTATGTATGTATGTATGTATGTATGTATGTATGTATGTATGTATGTATGTATGTATGTATGTATGTATGTATGTATGTATGTATGTATGTATGTATGTATGTATGTATGTATGTATGTATGTATGTATGTATGTATGTATGTATGTATGTATGTATGTATGTATGTATGTATGTATGTATGTATGTATGTATGTATGTATGTATGTATGTATGTATGTATGTATGTATGTATGTATGTATGTATGTATGTATGTATGTATGTATGTATGTATGTATGTATGTATGTATGTATGTATGTATGTATGTATGTATGTATGTATGTATGTATGTATGTATGTATGTATGTTTGTATGTATGTATGTATGTATGTATGTATGTATGTATGTATGTATGTATGTATGTATGTATGTATGTATGTATGTATGTATGTATGTATGTATGTATGTATGTTTTTTTTTTTTTTTTTTTTTTTTTTATTATTTGTGGGATGAAAATCATCGAAAGACTCTGGCAGTGGTGGTGTTTGCCAGAAGTGCGAGACTTTAACACGCTAAAAACACCCCTTCACACTGACCCAAATGCTCCCCGTGGTACTACCGCAAGGCTATACGTCTCGGGGTGGGAAAGGTCCTAGACCCTAAATCTAAACTACATGGACTCTTCTGCGAATCTCTTCTAACCTACGAAGTTCCAACAGAACCAATTTTATAAAATTACATACATACGTCCAGTTATACAAAGATTCCAACATGATTGGAACGATGTTGTCCGGCCTAATACTACGCCCTAAGACTACTTCTAAGTACGCTCTACCACTATCAAATCGTGGACAGATGAAGAACACATGTTCGGCATCTTCCACGACATTGCCACCACAACTCGGACAAAACGGAACACTGTCATGTCCGAAACGGTACAAGTACGACCTAAAACAACCATGTCCAGTCAAAAACTGTGTAATGTAGAAGTTCAAGTCGCCGTGTCTTCTTGATAACCATACCCTAATGTCAGGTATCAGTAAGTAAGTCCATCTTCCCTTGTCAGTCGCTGTCCATCGTTCTTGCCACTTCCGTAGACACATATCAGTCACACCATTCGTACTGTCCGAAACGGCTTCTAGCTCGATGGGTATCATGCCGGCAATGACAAAGGCGGCCTCGTCCGATACAGTTCGGAATGCGCTACATACTCGCAGGGCGGCCAGCCTATACACAGGAGATATCAGATTCACATATGTAGAGTATTTCAGTGAGCCTGACCATATAGGGGATGCATATAAGATAATGCTTCTTACTACACTGGTTAGCAATCTCCTCTGCAGATATTTTGGACCTCTTGTATTCGGCATGATCCGGCATAGCGCTGAGCAGGTTTTTGATGCCTTAGAACCTATATACTTCAAGTGCTCATGAAAAGACAGACGAGTGTCAATCATGACTCCAAGGTATTTTAAACATTCCTTGGATTCTATGCTACACGTGCCAATATTTAGCCTAATGGTTTCCCTATTTTTCCGACTACTAATCAGAATCGCTTCTGTTTTATGGTCAGCTAGAGCTAGACCCATTGATCTCAACCAAGACCTTACGATCTGAATACTGGCGTTTGCAATGGTTTCCGCCTCTAGTAACTCTTTTGCTTCACATACTAACGCTATGTCGTCTGCGAATCCAACTATCTTTACCTTCTCCGGCAGGTTTAACCTCAATACTCCATCGTACATGACGTTCCACAGTAGTGGACCAAGTACTGATCCTTGAGGTACGCCACCAATGATCTTTCGTCTTCTAGTACCCTTATCAGTATCATAAACTAGCTCTCTATTTCGGAAATAGTCCTGTATAATTGCCAGTAGATATCCTGGGATGTCTAAACTGACTAAGGCATCAACAATATGCTCCCAGTTTGCCGTGTTGAAGGCATTCTTTCCGTCTAGCGTTACAACTACACAATACTCTTTTGCTCCATTTCTCCACCTCTTCCCTTGGATAGCCTGAGCAGCAGTTTCTACTACAACTTTGATAGCATCTACTGTTGACCTTGCTTTCCTGAAGCCAAATTGGTTATCTGATAAACCGCGGTTAGCTTCAACACAACTTTCCAATCTTCTACAGATTATACTTTCTAGCAATTTCCCACTTGTATCTATCATACACAGCGGCCTATAAGAGGAAGGGTCGTCTGGTGGCTTATTATCCTTAGGTAACAATACTAACTTTTGTCTCTTCCACATTGTTGGAAAAATGCCCTGGCTCAAGCATGCGCTTATTACTTTCAAAAAATAGTCAGGATGGAGTTTAACAGCTTCTTTTAGTATCATATTCGGAATGCAGTCTAAACCTGGTGCCTTCTTGTCTTTAAATTTTGAGACAGCACCTTCTATCTCGGCAATCGTAACCGGAGGAATGTCGAAAAATTCAGCCGGGTAGCTGTGTTGCCATGTCGGAGTTTCTTGTTGGGGAAAGAGATGATCTACAATTCCCTTGAGGAGAGGCTCTTCTCTTGGCGGCGATGGACCAAGACATTTAAGTTTCTTGGTTACCAATTTATATGCAAAGCCCCAAGGATTACTATCTACTTCATCACAAACATTAAGAAAACACCTACGCTTGCTCCTACGAATTGCAATCTTCAACGCTTTCCTTTTATCCTTATATATTTGATGGTGTACACTATTCTCTAAACTACCTCTCGTTCGTGTATACTGCCTTCGGGCACTTATACACTCCGATCGCAAGCTAGCAATTTCATCATTCCACCAGTACACCGGGGGCTTATTTGGTGACCTTTTACGCTTTATCATAGCTACGTTACAGGCATTAGTGATATGACTTACTAATTGCACTGCCATATCTTCAGCTGAACCACTCAGTTCCATGTTCTCCATACAAGCCGCGAAGATATCCTTATCAAAGGTATTTACCTTCCATCCTGTCAAACCTCGTGCTTGTGCAATCACACGGGGCTGTTCATCTTGTACATCTATGATTATAGCGCTATGATCGCTATGAGTATAGATGTCGGATATTCTCCAGTTAACTTGGCTTGTGATGCTGCTACTGACAAATGTAATGTCAATTACCGATCCAGCATCACCCCTTCTGAAAGTTTGTTCAACTCCATTATTAATGAGTACAACACCCAATACAGAAAAGGCTTCCAAGAGTACTCTACCTCTTGTGTTTGTCAAGGGGCAGCCCCATTCAACAGCCCACGCATTGAAGTCACCCGCTATTATGACAGGATTTCTTGTAACTGCATCTGTTACTATATTGTCAACTATTACTCGAAAGTCCTCTATAGAATACCTAGGGGGAATATAGCAACTGTATAGTGTGATGCCAGAGACAGTGGCTCGGGCATATCCACATTCTGATGTTATTTTATCTCGTATTGTTAGCGTGCTGGTGTTCCATATCGCCGATGTGTCCGTATTATCGGAAACCCAATTTACAGATCCCATGTTCCGATATGGCTCACTCAGCACAGCGACATCTACATTTAAATCTCGAACGCTTTGCTTAAGAAGCTCTTGAGCTGCCTGGCAATGGTTGAGATTTAACCGTAATATACGCATTTTGATGCCTTAAGTTTTGCTTTAAACCCTAAGTTTCTGTAGAGCTCTTCTGTAGTATGGACAAACTGCACATCCGGTGACATGGTCACTAGCGGTGTTTGTTCCATTCCTACAAAGCAGGCACGACGGTTTATTGGAACAAGTTCCAATTTTGTGGCCAGTTTTGCCACACCGTAAGCAGTTTTTAGAAAGGTCCTGCCCCCTACAGTTTGCTGCTCTATGTCCATAATCAAGACATTTATAGCACCTTCTTGGTGTTACCTTTTCGCGTATTCTGCAAACAACCCAACCAATACGTATCTTCGCCATCTCTATAAGACGGCAAGCTAAGACAGCACTTACGCCAATGGTGGCAGTTTGCGTTCCTCCATACGCTCTCCTTAACGATTTAACTTCAGCAGGCTGCAGGGATTTAAAATCGGATTCTCTAATGAGGGCTTCATAGACGTCCTCCTTTGTGGTTACCTCATCTATATCTCTAATCTCGATCCTAATCTCATGGGATAGTGCTCTAACTTCTGCGACCTCACCTAATACCTCTTCTACCGTCGACCTGAACTCACTTGTATTCTGATGCGAGGGTTTACTCAACTCTAACAATAATTCACCTTTCTCAGTCTTCCTGATATTTTTTACGTTTTGACCCAGATTATCCAGCTTAGGGTCTTTCTTCACTTGTCTGAGAATATCAGCATAGGAAGCATCCCCACAAGTTTTAATAATCAAAGCATCTGGTCGTATTGTCTTTTTTCTATTTCTACCTCTTGGACCAACTTTAACCCAGTCAGGATCTTTAACATTCGGATCTTGTTTACCAGCCGTGTTTATACCTGTCTCCCTGGGTACAGCATTTTCACTTTTCTTCAATGCCCTATTGGGGGTTGTGCCCTTCTTCCTCTTAGATTTGTTACCCTTTGGGCTAAGAATATTATCATCTCTTCTGCGCGTTGGGGTTCCACCTATCACAAGGTTTACCCTTGCCGGTTCGTCTGTCTGCGTTTCTCTGCTAGTCCACGATTTCTCGTCACTACTAACACCTTTGCTACTCAATTCATCTGAAACCTGCATATACAACGCCTGTATCTCACGGGACATTGTCACTATATCCCTGTGCACGTTTGAGCGTGTCTTCAGAAAATCTAACAACTCTCCTATTTTCACTCCTAATCTCTTCACACTGTTACTGTGGCCCTCATTACTATTGTCGACGGTATTTGCCACTGGAACAGGTCTACTACTAACTGCTGTAGGAGGCGATCTCGTGATCACCGACTTCCTTGCAAATGGGTTTTCAACATCTCCCATATTTAACTCATTGTTACTTCGATTTTTATTTTCAAAATTCATTCTAATGGGTCCAAACTCAAAGCCGCTATCTCCGCTCGATGTGCAGTCACGTTAAGACCCCATGGGTCCCTTTGCAAGCAGTGAGGTCCATGCGAGGGTTGACGAAAAGATCTTATGGATCATCCCGCCAGAGCCAGATCCGTGCTAACCGGGGAACGACATCCGAACCTGCACCAACAACCTAATGATGACGAACTTCAAACGTACTTTGAGACTTGCCAAGTTTTAATAGGACGGAGGCAGTTGTGGCATTAGCCTGAGAGTTATTTCTGTAAAATTTCACTCCTACATACTCAAGTCCCAGAATACCACAACCGTCAGCCCAGGGTTCTAACAATTCAAATTCGTATGTCCAGAAATGCCATAATTAAGACCGTGCTGGACTTGATCTTAATGCTTTTCAGCGGTGCGGAATCACAGGTTTTTTAAGGATTTCTACCTAGAATGCCTTCAAACCTGTGATAACTCAGGGCCCGCGGGGTCGTCAATCCCGTTATCCTCATAAGAAGATACCCTTGCGGGTGTGTATGTATGTATGTATGTATGTATGTATGTATGTATGTATGTATGTATGTATGTATGTATGTATGTATGTATGTATGTATGTATGTATGTATGTATGTATGTATGTATGTATGTATGTATGTATGTATGTATGTATGTATGTATGTATGTATGTATGTATGTATGTATGTATGTATGTATGTATGTATGTATGTATGTATGTATGTATGTATGTATGTATGTATGTATGTATGTATGTATGTATGTATGTATGTATGTATGTATGTATGTATGTATGTATGTATGTATGTATGTATGTATGTATGTATGTATGTATGTATGTATGTATGTATGTATGTATGTATGTATGTATGTATGTATGTATGTATGTATGTATGTATGTATGTATGTATGTATGTATGTATGTATGTATGTATGTATGTATGTATGTATGTATGTATGTATGTATGTATGTATGTATGTATGTATGTATGTATGTATGTATGTATGTATGTATGTATGTATGTATGTATGTATGTATGTATGTATGTATGTATGTATGTATGTATGTATGTATGTATGTATGTATGTATGTATGTATGTATGTATGTATGTATGTATGTATGTATGTATGTATGTATGTATGTATGTATGTATGTATGTATGTATGTATGTATGTATGTATGTATGTATGTATGTATGTATGTATGTATGTATGTATGTATGTATGTATGTATGTATGTATGTATGTATGTATGTATGTATGTATGTATGTATGTATGTATGTATGTATGTATGTATGTATGTATGTATGTATGTATGTATGTATGTATGTATGTATGTATGTATGTATGTATGTATGTATGTATGTATGTATGTATGTATGTATGTATGTATGTATGTATGTATGTATGTATGTATGTATGTATGTATGTATGTATGTATGTATGTATGTATGTATGTATGTATGTATGTATGTATGTATGTATGTATGTATGTATGTATGTATGTATGTATGTATGTATGTATGTATGTATGTATGTATGTATGTATGTATGTATGTATGTATGTATGTATGTATGTATGTATGTATGTATGTATGTATGTATGTATGTATGTATGTATGTATGTATGTATGTATGTATGTATGTATGTATGTATGTATGTATGTATGTATGTATGTATGTATGTATGTATGTATGTATGTATGTATGTATGTATGTATGTATGTATGTATGTATGTATGTATGTATGTATGTATGTATGTATGTATGTATGTATGTATGTATGTATGTATGTATGTATGTATGTATGTATGTATGTATGTATGTATGTATGTATGTATGTATGTATGTATGTATGTATGTATGTATGTATGTATGTATGTATGTATGTATGTATGTATGTATGTATGTATGTATGTATGTATGTATGTATGTATGTATGTATGTATGTATGTATGTATGTATGTATGTATGTATGTATGTATGTATGTATGTATGTATGTATGTATGTATGTATGTATGTATGTATGTATGTATGTATGTATGTATGTATGTATGTATGTATGTATGTATGTATGTATGTATGTATGTATGTATGTATGTATGTATGTATGTATGTATGTATGTATGTATGTATGTATGTATGTATGTATGTATGTATGTATGTATGTATGTATGTATGTATGTATGTATGTATGTATGTATGTATGTATGTATGTATGTATGTATGTATGTATGTATGTATGTATGTATGTATGTATGTATGTATGTATGTATGTATGTATGTATGTATGTATGTATGTATGTATGTATGTATGTATGTATGTATGTATGTATGTATGTATGTATGTATGTATGTATGTATGTATGTATGTATGTATGTATGTATGTATGTATGTATGTATGTATGTATGTATGTATGTATGTATGTATGTATGTATGTATGTATGTATGTATGTATGTATGTATGTATGTATGTATGTATGTATGTATGTATGTATGTATGTATGTATGTATGTATGTATGTATGTATGTATGTATGTATGTATGTATGTATGTATGTATGTATGTATGTATGTATGTATGTATGTATGTATGTATGTATGTATGTATGTATGTATGTATGTATGTATGTATGTATGTATGTATGTATGTATGTATGTATGTATGTATGTATGTATGTATGTATGTATGTATGTATGTATGTATGTATGTATGTATGTATGTATGTATGTATGTATGTATGTATGTATGTATGTATGTATGTATGTATGTATGTATGTATGTATGTATGTATGTATGTATGTATGTATGTATGTATGTATGTATGTATGTATGTATGTATGTATGTATGTATGTATGTATGTATGTATGTATGTATGTATGTATGTATGTATGTATGTATGTATGTATGTATGTATGTATGTATGTATGTATGTATGTATGTATGTATGTATGTATGTATGTATGTATGTATGTATGTATGTATGTATGTATGTATGTATGTATGTATGTTCCTTTGCGGCACTATATAAACCGAACGCGTAGACCGATTTCGACGATTCTTATGTTAATCGATTCGTCTTAATCCGGGGAGTGTCACTAAAGATATGACAGTAGTCAAAATTAAATATGGCGTCCAACAGACGCCATGGGTATCAATCGACAGGTATTTGAAAATCATCTTTAGGTTTTTCTTATGATTTTTAGTTTCGAATGACCATTTAGGATCTGTGACGGTTTAAAGTTGTTTGTTTTTATTTTTGTACGCAGTCGGGTTTTTCTTATTTTTTTAAATTTATGTCTTGTTTCGTGTCCGTTTCGTTTCGTGGACATCGAAATACAACTAATTATCGATTCTTAAGGTACGGTCACACTTGGCAAATATTACCCGAAAAAAACGTTATCAACAGACAAACTAAAATTGTATTTCCTTTAATTCCAAAATTTTTTAAATATTGGTTCGCATTTACTAAAAATAATATAAAAATATCTTTTTGCAGCATAATTAACTTTATTTTGTGATATAAAAGCCAAGTTAAATTACACTAACCCTTAGCCAAAGTAGTAGCTAGTTTTTTTTTGGGCAAATATTTGCCAAGTGTAAACGTAGCTTTAGCTTTAAAGTTTCTGTTTTTTTTTACATCGATAACAAAATATGGGTTTTAATATGAAAGTCGATACAAACGTAGAAAGATTACGAAAAACCTATTTCTACTAACACAAACTTTGACAATAAAAATATTTTTCCCTTCATAACGAACAAAAGATAAACCAAACTTTAAAATGCAGAAGCCAGACTCAATAATCGTGACGATCTGTGGTATAAATAAATGTACATACTTTTTTTGTGTTAAACACGAAAATACTGTTTATACTTTCTTCATACAAAATGGTGTGTCCGTAATGCATGCTGTTGATTTTCCACATTAAGAAAGTATGAATTTTCTCACAAACGAGATTAAATTTATAACGTTTTTAAATATTTGCATTTGCCTCTCTTATTTCACACATAACATTTTTAAAAAATATTATAAAAAAATGAACATGATAAGAAAACACTTTGTTCCGAACCTTTGTTTAACGAAGATCATGATGGCGACTCATTTGTTAATTGGTACAAAGTAATAGGATTTTCGGTCGTTGGTTGTTGCTGTCCTCACTGGCTGTGTCGTCCAGGTGGAAAAGAGCAGACGTGGTGGTCTCGAAACATCAGTTCAATCTTTCGTATAGCCAAATTTTTCTTTGATTGTTTAATATTTACATGCTTTAGAATTTCTTTCTAAAATAAAAATTGTTTGATCGAAAGATTAAATTGAAAACGAACTTAAGCCAAAGTAATTAAATTACTCTGAATAAAAAACGATACAGTTCGACTAAAATTCATAACTCAAACATTAGAAATTATAATTTTTTTAAATTGTTGTTGTTGGCCGCAGTTTTGTGTATTGAGTGTTACACTTTTTTATTACGCTTCTTTACTCAGTTTACTTTACTCAGTTTTTGAAATTACATTAACAACATACATGTACCTCTAAATATTTAAAAGTTTATTGAACTTTGTAAAATAGTATTATATTGAAAAACGTATCATCAATCAATCATCCGATAGATTTCTAATTGGATGAAGGTGTAGAAAAATAAAATAGATTCATGTCGAATACAAATTATTTGTTTGGCTTGTTTATTTTTGAATATCATTTCTAAGTTCTCAAATGGGTTTTGAAAGTCTGTACATAAGATAAGGGGATTGAACTATTCAAAAGTGTGGTTGAAGTCTACTGACGATTTGGTATAGCGCCAATGAAATGCATATAGACTAGTGATGTTACGAATATTCGTATTCGAATCGCCGAATATTCGGCTCTTTCATGACATTCGTATTTGTATTCGCCAAATTCAAGCGAACATTTCACGAATATTTTGCGCATATGTTGCAAAAAATAATATATAAAAATATACAGAAAATAAAAAAAAATTATTTTTAATAATATATATGTACTTAAAAAACCTTTGTCTTTAACGCGAAATAATAATCTTCTTTTAAGCGGAGTATGCAGCTCTGCCTAAAATTCAGGCTGCCATAAGAAGTATGTGTAAAAATAATAAACTGAAATTCAGGTTGTTGAATTTCTTAAGGAAATTTCCGTTTACTAGTGCGCAGTTCCAAAAGAAAAGTACGCGGAATTTTGGCATTTATTGTCTATTACAGGCATGTTATAACAATAAGTGGAGAATTTTTTCCGTCAACTGAAACAAAAATTAATGTTCAGACAATTGCTTGGTTACGGAATTTTTTACATTTCTAGTTTTTGGTACATTGTAATTAACTTTTAGGGTTTTTGTGTGTTGTAAATTAAGAAACATATAAATTTGTGTTTAATTTACAACACACAAAAAACTAAAATTTAATTACAATGTACGAAAAACTAGAAATGTCAAAAATTACGTGACCAAACAATTGTCTGAACATTAATTTTTGTTTCAGTTGACGGAAAAAATTCTCCACTTATTGTTATAGCATGCCTGTAATAGACAATAAATTCCAAAATTCCGTGTACTTTTCTTTTGGAACTGCGTACTAGTAAACGGAAATTTCTTTAAGAAATTCACCAACCTGAATTTCACTTTATTTTTTTTACACATACTTCTTATGGCAGCCTGAATTTCATTCAGAGCTGCATACTACGCTTTAGTAAAGAAAAAACAAACAAAATATATTTCACAACGATATAGTATTTAAAAATTAAAGTCCTGTTTGTACATATCAGGTGTGTTTCTTTACTCTACTTTGGGATCCCGCGGGATCCCAATTTGCACGAAAAGCGTTTCCGTACTTCAAATTTGTGTAAATGAGAGCGTTTCTAAGAGAGTAATATTCTTCTTCTTATTTCACGAAACAGCCCAAAATTTTTCTTCGTGCAAATTGATCATGTTAAATTAATAATCAAAGCTCGCTCGGTAGAGGAATGTTGAACTTCAAAAATAAAAGTTTTAAAGTATTTCTCCTTCAACCCTATTGCGATTCGATGTGTAAATAAGCCGAACACCACTAAACATTCGCTAGCTCAGAGCACTCAGTGATGGTGTCACTAAATATTGCCTGGCTATAGGTAAATGAAGCTCGTACTTTTTCCTTATTTACTTTCCACTATCTCAGTGGGTCGACGTCAGTTGCCATCAGTTTTTCCTCTAATTTTTGTCATCGGAATGTCATAATAATGTTAAATTTTCAGACTGAATATTTGTATTCGGTGAATATTGGCTCAAATATTCGTATTCGCGATTATTAAAAATTAATATACGTAACATCACTAATATATTTACAATGCTTAGCCACCAACAAATAAATTTCATTTAAATATTCTTTTTAAATAAAACAAAAATAAAATTGAATATGTAGGTACTATCTAATTATAAACACACACAAAATATAAGACGGATAGAAAACATGTACAATGAATGCACTGTATGCAATTGATTGTCAAGGTCGGCACAAAAATTCGAAATTTCCGCAAAAAGCACAGACATTTTTGTCGATGCTTTCTTTCATGATTACCTCTACTTGATACAACTGTAAATTCTTGAGCGAACTCCATTTTATACTAAGAACAATAAGGTGGATATTAGTATTAAGGAATGTCAACTATTTAATTATATACTCGTATAAGGCCATATGACCTTATTTATCCATCAATTGAGAAATAAGACCATATGGCGTTATTTCAGTTGACATCAAAAACTGACGACTTAACGTTGAGTAAAAAGACGAAATAATATTTCTTAGGGATGTGCTAATCGTGCTTTGATTAATCAGGATTCTTGATTAATCAATTAATTTTTTAATTAGAATTAATCAAAAAAATTTGATTAATCGATTAATCGAACTACTTTAATATTTTTACATTTATCCAGGACTCCCAGTTTTATTTCATACCTTATCCGCAATTTTCGATTTTTCATCCACAAAAATCCACAAAATAGTTTTTTTTTATCCCCAAAATCCGCACAGTACCATGAAAAGAAAATCATGTTATTTCGAAGGAAATATATGCGTACATATATTTATTTAATTAAATCGCTTTATATTGAATATTTTTAAAATTAATTTTATTTGTACAGTTCTAAATACATATGTACATACATGATATGTATGTATGTATATAAAAAGACTAACGTAAAAAACACACAAGAATAAAACAATTGCATATGTATAAATGTTCATCATTTCAAAAACTTCAGAATCAAAATCATCTGAATAATCAGTTAATGTAATTTTGTTGTACATGTTGTTTGTATTAAAAATTTCAATCGTTTGAGAAGAAAACTGAACTATTTTTAAAGTGTTTTTGTATAAACCGATTCGAAGCTGTTTTTTGTTTTACTGATTCACTATGCCTTTTTATAGAAGTCTTGTAGCCATACACCAGACCATATTTCTTGGATCACTGCCATCTTGAAATGATTTTGGTGCAGAAGAAATATATTTCAAATCACCAGCGAAAAATTACTCGTTCCCAAAAAATATCCTAGGGACTTTCACGAAATTTGTATCTCCAATTCAAAAAAAACCCCTATTTGGGGACAAAACCCCAAAACTGGTAGCGCTCCATTTATCAACAAAATTCCACTGAAAGCAATTCGTTGTTTTCATGGATGAAAAATATTTTTGATTGGCATCCCTAAATTTGTGTTATATCTTTCTTTCTTTTATCATTTTATATCTCTGCCAAAGTGTATCTATGTATGTATATACTAGTAGTGGCCAAACATACACCACCCTGCAGCTAAATGTACAACTAGTTACGTTTTGGGACAGTCATATTACTAGTTGTAACGTTACTAGTAAACAAAGGATTGTCATCTTACTAGTTGTAATGAGGCTAGTAACGATACCAGTCAAACAACAACGTTTTGGAACAGTCATACAACTAGTTAAAATCGATAGTTCGATATATGGAAAAAGGACAGTTAGGCAACTAGTCTGAATAAAATAGCACTAGTATATTTCTAGCCACATACTATTCACTTTGTCTGCAGGGCATCTTATTCTTTGCTTGTGTATGTGCTTCGCGGCTAAGCCCAGCGGTAAATGGAAGGAGTAAAGAGGCCTTATTTAGCAGTCTATAGCACTTTCACTCCCATTGCATAATCATATCTTTTTTACACGCGATTTCATTGCGGACCAGGGCCTTCCTCGACCCATTACTCAGCAGGCCTAATTGAAGGCATTCTTTAGCAGGCCTATCTATTATTAGATAGGCTGTGTGTCTCACACACAGCGTACGTGTTTGAATGTACAGCCTATACACAGAACCAAGGCGAATTCACTACAATTCGGTATGAATTGGCCTTGCACAGAACATTAAAGGCCGTGTCAGATAAAACTTTGTCGCTTTGCGTGACGTTTCTAACTTTGATAGAAAAGTGTAAAGCAAAAGGTGTATGACACAATGAAAACTTTGACAACACTCGCGTATTGATCGTTTACCAAAAAAGTAGTTGATAATTTTGCTATTTATATATATATATATTTTTTATAAAAATAAAAGTCAATTATGTTATTTTACGATTTATTATAAATAAATAAATGCCACATACATATTTACCTCTTATTAAAATAGATTCAAACGCGCAATATGTTTCGTTTGGCAATATAATAAAAGAAAATTATTCCAGCTGATTGTCAAAGCAAGCAAAAAGATGAGAGTTGCCGAACTTTTCGCTTCACGCTGCGTTAAAAGTGCTTTATGTGGCATGTTTCGTATAAGTATGTACATTTCATCTTAGATGTCAAAGCGAATCTGTAACGCAACGCGAAGCAAAAGTTTTATCTGACATGGCCTTAATAGTCTGTGGTATTAACTTTACACTAAGGAAACGCTAGGGCAACAAATACAACAATACAAAAGGAACCGGCAATTTATTGGTTTTGTCGCTGTCAAACTCTATATGAAATATGAAGAAAATTTTTAAATATATAAAGCGATTTTTATGTATGTGTTTTGACAGCCTCTGGCACGTACAAAATTATCTGCTGTCGTGGCGATGCCACCTAGCCAAATACCAACAACCAGGGCTACCGTTGGAAATTTTGAAAAGTTCGCAGAAAAAGGTTTAAAAATAGTCGCACAAAAATAAATTTTAAGGACTTTAGCTATAGAAACCAAAGAAAAACAAAAATAAAGTAACGATTCAAATCAAACTGTAAGAGGGTGTATCTGTACATGAAATATATTTGAAAATTCTTACAGTGGCGTAAACTATAATCAATGTACAACACAAAACACCAACTTTTGAAATTTCTGTCTGTCTGCCTGTCCTGGAAGTGTCATGGTTCTTAAAATTTAAGATGATTTTTACCGCGGTAAAATAAGTCATTTCCTAGTTAAAAAAGCAAAAATAAGTAATTTTACTAGAATAAATGTTGGTGGAAACTTAAAAGTTATATTTTTGCATTGGCAGCTGCATAACGGGATCTTTAAGCAATATGTAAAGAACTTTATAGCGCCATAAAATGAGCTTTAAGCACGCTAAGCGGCAGGAATGTCTATGTAAAGTGAACATAATTTCTTTTTTTTTAATTTTAATGCATTTCTTATATACAAAAATTCGTATAATATTAGTTGTAAAACAATTTTAATTGTAAAAATAACGTGGCACGACTTAAAAATAGTGTTGTTGCCGAGTTTCTGATTTTTTATTTAACTGAATAGGACAAACCGATCTCGAGTTAAAATGTGTCGTGCAATTGCTTGCTTTATGACATAACGTTATATCTCGAAAACTAGAACCAATTTGAATAAATCGAGTGCATATTCGAGTTCGCCTCAAATAACATAATAAACCGTTTTCCGCTGATCCAGCTCTAAGGCTGATCTCAATTTGTAAATTTCTGTAATCGGTAATTTTTAAACAAACCTTTGAAACAAATGTAAAGATTTTGCGTCACAAAGACACCTTATGGTAAACATTACTAACCGAGAATGTATTTATGGAATTTTTTAATTATCTTTTAATTGAACTCATGTATTTGATGATCTTCGTATTTGATTTAGGAGCTTCATTAATATTGCTCTTTGTAGTATATGCAATATTCTCCAAATTTCTTCTTGTAAAATATCTATTTTAACGTTTTATCATTAAAATATAATTATGCTAATATAAAACTGCAGAAGTTCTTGATTATAGTAAAAATTTCAGTTCTATTAAGTTATTTTATCGGATGTACAGTAAAATCCTCGCAATAAGTTCCCGGGATTGAAAATTTTGCATAGCTTTCGAGAATGCATGAAAAAATGAACTATTTTTTTAGTTAACCCCAAAAACGGGTAAAATGTCGTTAAAAATTTAAACAGTCGCAAAATAGTTTGAAAAAGTTGCTCAAAAAATCGCTGGACGTCGAAAAGTTCATATTTTGCGACTTTAGTTGACGCAGGGTTCCCAGTTTTATATCATACCTTATCCCCAATTTTCGATTTTTCATTCCCCGAAATCCCCAAAATAGCTTTTTCCTCATCCCCAAAAGTCCCCACAGTACCTAAAAAATAAGATGATACTCGTATTACATATTTCAAAGGAAAAATGCGTTCATTTATTTATATAGTTAAATCCATTTATATTGAATATTTTTAAAATTAATTTTATTTTTACATAGTTTGAGTTCTAACCCCCATATTAAAAAAATTTAAAATAAGTTTGAAATATATTTTATTTAAAATTTTTCATAAAAAATAGATTTCAAATACATATTATTTTTTTGTGAATATGGGGGTAAATATCTACATACATACATACATTACGTTACTCTTTTTATATATACATACATATAAAAAGAGTAACGTAAAGAACTCACAACAATAAAACAAGCAATGTTTATCATTTCAAAAACTTCAGAGTCAAAATCTTCTTCTAAATATCAGTTAATACAATTTTGTTGTACATGTTGTTTGTATTAAAAAGTTTTATTGTTTGAGAAGAAAACTGAAATATTCTTAAAGTGTATAAAATGATTCGAACCTATTTCTGTGTTCGACTATGCCTATTAAGGTTTTTTTCTATGACTTTTACGAAGTCTTGTCAGCCACACACCAGAACATATTTGTTGGGTCACTGGCATCTTGAATTGGTTTTGGTACAGAAGAAGTATATTTCAAACCCCAAAAAATCCTCAGCGAAAAAGGTCCTTTTCCCCAAAAAATTCCCTGGGGATTTTCAGGAAATTTTTATCCCCAATCACAAAAATAAATCCCCTATTTGGGGACAAATCCCCAAAACTGGGAACACTGAGTTGACGACCGGTTACGATGCCAACAACCAGTACTATAATTAAAGTTAGTTGCACAAGGGTCACCTTGATCAGCTGTTTTTTGTTTATTTGATTTAAAGTGAAATTCAGTAATAAATAAATTGGGATCAGTCTTCATTTATTTTGTTGTTTATTTTTTTTATTTCTGTTTTTTATTTTATTGGATCAGGTGGGGGGCCTTTTCATTTAAATCAAATTGTGACGTAGATTTCGGTAAACTTAAAATATTAAAATTGTATTTGTATTCTGTGCTGTGAGAATTGAAATAAATTAATTCCACTGTACTGAGTGCGGTGAGAGCTTCTGAGGAAAAACATTCAGTACGATACTCTTCGTCCATCGTGACAGTTTATATATTTGGTTTGCGCAAAAGCGAGATAAGTTCCTCAGTTCGTGCCTTTATTTTGCTATTTTTCCAACATTTTAGTTATCATTCAACACACGGGTTGTGGGGTAAGTGGCTACAAAACAGATGACTTAATATTCAAGTTCGCCAGTGTATCAGTCATTATTCAGTGCCTTGTGTTTTTCATCAATCGATTTGTTGCAACTTTTTGTAATTTGCTTACTTGTTTGCTTGTCTATTTGTAATTTTAGAGTTTGTAACAAGTGGCAGTGAAATTTATTATTTTTACATTTTAAACAACGACAATAAAACCAGCAACAAGAGGCGATAACAAGAGGAGAATTTGAAAAAAATCAGGTGAAAATAAAATAAGTGAAAGGAAATTACATTAAATTACAAGAGGCGCCAGTATGTCTTCCAATCAACAGCAGGAAAGTCAACCCCAAAAAAAACATGAAAAACAACAAACTAAAACTAACATTCCAACGGGATTGAAATTCGTTTTTGGCGGCTCAGCCGGTATGGGTGCCACTATGATTGTGCAACCATTTGATTTGATTAAGACGCGTATGCAAATATCTGGAGCTGGAAGCGGAAAAAAAGAATTCCGCAATTCATTTCATTGCATACAGACAGTAGTGAGTAGAGAAGGTCCACTAGGTCTTTACCAGGGTATTGGTGCTGCACTGTTACGTCAGGCCACTTATACGACAGGTCGTATGGGTGTGAACTCTTATCTCAATGATGCCTACAAAGTTCACTTCAACATGGACCCCAATGTAGGGGCCAGTATGTTGATTGGTGCGATTGCTGGTGCGTGTGGTGCCTTTATTGGTACTCCTGCTGAGGTGGCCCTTGTCCGCATGGCTTCCGATGGTCGTCTTCCTTTGGCCGAGAGACGAAACTATAAAAATGTTTTTAATGCCCTAAGTCGAATTACCACCGAAGAAGGCTTGGCAACTTTATGGCGAGGCAGTTTACCTACTGTGGGTCGTGCGATGGTTGTCAATATGACACAACTTGCCTCATACTCGCAATTCAAGACATACTTCCGTACCGGTCCTCTGCAGATGGAGGAAGGTATTAAATTACATTTCTGTGCCAGTATGTTGTCCGGCTTGTTGACAACAATAACCTCTATGCCACTTGATATAGCAAAAACTCGTATACAAAATCAAAAATATGTCGATGGTAAACCGGAATACCGTGGCACCTTCGATGTGTTGGGTAGAGTGGCTCGCCAAGAGGGCGTTT
Organism: Panzeria rudis; assembly: GCA_956483635.1. Classification (NCBI taxonomy): domain Eukaryota; kingdom Metazoa; phylum Arthropoda; class Insecta; order Diptera; family Tachinidae; genus Panzeria; species Panzeria rudis. The sequence continues at coordinate 197,204,561 of OY101447.1, forward strand.
TTGCTCTTTGGAAGGGCTTTACACCCTACTATTGCCGTTTGGGACCTCACACAGTTTTGACATTTATTTTCTTGGAGCAGTTAAACAAATCATACCAAACTTTTGTGGCGGGCAAAATTACCGGCCTGTGATAATTCGAAAAATAACTCAATCACCACTCCATTATAACAAACTAACTAACTAACCAATACAATAATTATTTATAGTCGATGTGTTAATTGTTAAATTGGAAGTCCAATAAAAAAAACTTAAAAAATTTGTTAATTTTTGAAATGTTTTGTATCTTTGTGTGAGTGAGTGCTTTGTGTATTTAATTTCATTGTACTACATATTAGTATTTTTCCTAACCTACCTCTACTTGTTTTTATTGAGCTATTTACAAAACTAAGTGACGTACTATGGCGAACTCTAGTGATTGGTGACGATCTGCCGACGGATCATGTATGCAAAAAAAAAATAATAATATCGAGTCGATGAGTTTCATAATTGGGATCAACGATAGGGGATTTATTGTGAAACCTAGAGAATTTTAATATGACCTGATACTGTTGAGCGTTAAAAAGTTCATAGATTTTGGAATTAATTAAAAAAAATGTTCAATGTTTTCGACAACTTATCCAATCAACGATTTAGATCAAATTTGCAGTTGTCGGCGTAAGTTTTGAGTCCTAAAAATTTTTTTAATATGAAAGATTGATTTGATAAAAATCTTGAAATAATTATATCTTTTCGATATTTTTCACATCGATATCTCGAACGAATTAATCGAATTTTATGAAAGTTTCACCATTGACTTATGGCGTTTTCTTTTCTACAAAAAATAAATAAATAAAAATTTGCATTGTTTGCTCTTTTCAATAAAAATTTGCAATATAATCATTTTTCGAGTAAGTGAATTTTTTAGAAATTATTGTATCATCCCTTACGAAGGTAAATTTTTGCTTTAAAGGTTAGCATTCCTTTAATTGCGATTTTTTTAAAATAAAAAGTAAAATAATGTTAAATTTTTTCTAGTTATTAGTTTTTTAAGGTTGAAAGTTCTTTATATTTTAGAGTTGATCGGAATACGGGGGCTTACAATTAAAAAAACATGTGTATATTCTGAAATTTCCGAAATCCACCAAGTCGAATCGGCTCATATGCAGACGATATCTATTGGCTCGATTATCGATGGGAACCGAATTTCAGTTGCGTTGCCAGCCGGCAACTGAAAATTTGTGGTTGCCAGAAAAGCACTAAAAAGCAACTGAAATTGACAGCTTTCAGTTGCCAGTTGCCATCCGTAATATGATTTTTAGTAACTGGCAACGCAACTGAAGTTCGGTTGGCATCGATCACGCACAATCATGCACGCTCACGAGGATAATTTTTTTATTCACGCACGCTCACGTATGGTAAGCAGTAACATTTTCACTAGCGCGCACGGCAAAATTAATAGAAAATACTTTCTTTTTGATAAAACTCTACTCGTCGGTAAGCTTATATCCTCCAAACTAATAATCTGATCTATAAAAATTAATAGACGAGTTATAGGCAAGGATGTAGGGTACAAATTTTGTAAAAATTAGACAGCTGTTTTTAACACTGTGCGTGCTATGGGTGCTGTTTTAACACAGGGAGCGATATGTGTTTTTGTATAAGACCAATTTTTCCAATATAATTCTTAAGTTTTCGAAAAACCCCATATCTTCGAAACTAATAGTTTGATTCACAAAAATATATAGATAGGCTATAGCCAAGGATGTACGCTATAAATGCTGTAAAAATTAGATAGCTATTTTTAGCACTGTGGACGCTATATTTTGTTGTATAAGACCAATTACCGATAAAACTTTAGTAGTCTTCCAAACTAATAGTCTGATCCACCATAAGACCTGTAAATAAATTAGCTATTTTTAACACAGTAGGCGCTATATGTTACTATATACGACCAATTTTAAAAATTCAAAATGCTTTAAAAAATAAATTTCAAAGTGAATTCAAATTTCAAAATGCATAAAAATTTGTCTTAAAATTGAAAACGACTACTTCATTGGTATTTTAATTTAATAACAAGTGGCCTCGGAATAGGGATGGGCAAGTGAAAAAAATATATTGATATATATCGATATATTTTTAAATATTGTTTGGAATCGATATATATCGAATAAAAAATATCGATATATCGATTTATCGAAATATCGGTATTTTTCAACAATGATAACTCGTACGTAGTACCCAAAAATTTTTTTTTTAAATAAAACAAAAAAGTACCTTTCTTATAAATAATTAAGCTGGAAAGAGTTAACTTGCAATATCCTTAATGTTTCGCCAATATTTCATGGAACAAGCATCAACAAAATTACACTCGACGTCAACACAATTCATTCGTCGCTGTCAGTTCGATATGTCGTCGTTGTCACTTCAATGCTAAATCGGCATTTACTAAAAGTATTATCGATAATGTGAAGGAAAAAAATATCATCGCTATCATTTTTACGTTTATTCAATTTGTTTATTGCCTTCGTTTATTAAAATTTTTTAATGTTGTATTCAAGTGAAAGTTTTAATGATGAAGCAAACAAATAAAGACTTCTCTTTTAAAAAGTTCTTCTCCTTGGTGTTATCTTTCCATCATTTTCTTTTCTTAATTTTCCATCATTTTCTTTTCTGCATTAAAAACATCCTTTTGGTTGGCATTGTGTTCCGCAAATATGTATGTAATGTGTTTCTAGAAGTGACTTCTTCCACTCGAATAGCGTATGTGGACGTAAACGGGCATCTCCGTCATCCTCAAAGATTGTGGAGCGTTTGCTAGATACATATCGTCATATAAAATGCAAAAGTGCCTATCATAAATTTTTAAACATTTTCAGAAGATAAAAACCCTAATAAAAACTATTGTGATTATGTTTTTTCAACATAGTATCATTAATTCAGACTTTATTAATGATACTACCCAAAAAAAAATCATTGTATATTCACAATAGTTTCCTTTTTATTTATTTTTTATTATTCCTGAAAAATTTTTAAAAATTTTGATAGGCCGCCGCTTTTGCATTTTATATGACGATATATTTTCTGATGCTTACCGTTTACCAACCATAGCTATGTCAATTAGTGGTCCAATAGATATAATTTCGTCGCAATTTATTCTAATCATTTCTTAAAATTATTAGGAGTTCTGCTCCTATGAAATCCTTTTGCTAGGCTTGGTTTACTTTCAAGCCGCTGAATTAATTCCTCAAATTGTTTGTTCGTTGTTCTTTTAATTTTTTTTCTATTTTAAATACTTTTTCAAATAAATAAACGAGACAGATAAAAATTTCTATCGAGTCGTTGCCAAAAACTGTGTCGACAAAAACAGAGCCAATTTAGCACAATGTTGTCTTAAAGTCACGTATTAATATGCGAAGCAGCTGTCAATAGTTATCGAAATCCGGCAATATTGACAACGGCAATGCCATTATTGCACCGTCGACGTCACTTGTGGCGACGTTGACATTCGCAATAAGGGTGATTATAAATAAAACAAAAGATTTTGTTAGTAATATTCTATTTGATGTAGATTGTGCCGAAATGTTTTTAAAAATTGCACGAAAAACAAAAATAAAGCTAAAAAATATCGAATTTGATACTGTCGATATATTTGGAAAAAGGTATCGATATATCGAAATTAAAAATATATCGATATATTTTAAAGAAAATATCGTAATGGATATCAAATTATTAGAAGTACAAATAACTAGGACAATTTGAAAAAGATGTATATAGTTAGAAAAACTGATGTAAAAGTCGCATACGCAAGTGTACGCAGGTAATTTTTGGAACAGTATTACTCTATAATATCTACATTAAGATTCCACTAAATTTTCAGGGACACTCGAGTATACTTTTTTGTATCTCTACAAAGATTTAGAAAATTAAAAAAAATTCAGTATTTAAGCTAAAATAGCAAATATATAAAGTAAAAAAGTTTAAAATAAATATGACACTTACAAAAGTGTCATAATGTCCATGAACATTATGACACTTTTTGGAGTGACATAATCTCCATGGACATTATGTTACTGGACATTATGACATGCCACTACAAAACCGTTGGCCATAACATTTTACTAAAGGTCCTTAAAGACAACCAAGCTCCAGACTCAACTTGTACGCCAGAAATCATTGAAAAGTTAAACTATGTTTAGGGGTTAACTTCGTATTTATTTGCAATTAGTACTCGGCATAGGAAATCTGTAAGTCTTAAGCCTACGTCTTCACGAGCCATCGACTTGAACATGACATTAACATGACGCCGGCAGAGCAACTGTAAAAATCTCATCAACTTCTTTGTTGTGGTGAATACGTCCGATGTCCATGTTCTGCCTTATCAATGCATTATGTGGTAGTGCAATAGAAATGGAATATTTACCAATGTTCTGTCTCTTTCCTTTCTATTGAAAATGGTTGTTGGTGGCGAATCTCATGCGGAATATTGATGCTCAGCCATATGTTCGGGCATCGATGTCAGAGCATGGAAGAAACATGGACATGAGCCGTCTCTATTAGCCATTTGCGATGTCCGACATTATGCTCATACCAAGTTCACGGCTAGTGTAGACCCCCAGGAAGTTTAAGGCATAAGATGTGCTCAGCACTTTTATGAAAAACACCACGAGAAAAGCTTCACCGTGTTCCCAAATTAGTATTTTACTATTCAGGAAAATATTAAAGTTTTATTAAAATACATTGATTATGGGGGAGTATTAGCTAGTTCCTATGCGCATTTGATTAGGGCTAATGCAAATCATCAGGGAACCTTTGACCAAAAATTTAATAGAAAAACTACTAATAATATAATATCTCTCCACATTGTCAAAATTTCGAGTAAATTGGCTAGACAACAGTTCTTCGCATTTTACTCGAAATTTTGATTTGGAGTCAGCGCGTCGAAATACATGTATGTAAGTGTATCTGGTCAAACGTACATATCACTTTTTTTGTGTGCAGGTGTAATTTTGTGCTTAAGTTTAAGGAAATAAAAAGCTTTTAGATTTTTTTTCAATGAAATGGATTTAATTATAAATATACAATTAGAACTTTTATTGTCTAACGGTTTTTAAGGACTTACAAATATTAATAAAGGAAGAAAAAATATTTATACATATGTATATCAAAAGAACTACTAAGTATAAAAGTAAAATTATCAATACAAAGTACAATTATAAACAAGTTAATAAAACAGCAAAACCAAATTTTTTGCAAAATGTTAAAAAAATTCAAATGTTAAACTTTGGTCTTGAATTCTCACAAAACATTGTTAGTCCGATTTTAATAAGATTAGAAGTGGCTAAAAGCTTAAGGTGTTTTCTGTCTACTAAAGAAAACTTACTAATATATCTAAATCAATAAAAAATGTACACAATTTTGTTCAATGAAAAACGATTCTGAGCTACTGCGCGGCGTTAAATAGGGTAGTAACTCTAGATGGGAATTGAAAAAAATTCGGATAAAACCTCTCGGCGTAAAGCAGTTAGCAAATTACTTGACTAAACTTAAAGGCATTCAAATGTCTTTTCCGATTATATACTTTAAAAAACTTATAATCAATTCATGAATACAAAAGGAAATAGTGTAGCTTTTAAGCAACATGTAAACATTTTCATTCATTGTCACTGTATTAGTTAATCAGTCAATTCTTATTTTGTGCTGACAGATTCTATTTCTCTATTGCACTAGTGTTAATATTTACAATAAATAATTGAATTAATTAATACTCGGAGATTATTCTCTCTTCTAGCGTTGAAGTGTAGAAAATGGATTTATGTATTGATTAAATTGTTGTTATATTATTCTTGGGTTCTTTTCCATCGTGATAATATTTTTGCGATTATTTTTTCTCTGTTTATTTGTATATATTTCATTATTTGCACTATCAATTTTCATTTAGATCAATCTAATTTATTGCCGGTATTTGCTATTTATTCATTATGATAATGTTTCGACAAGTTACAAGTAGCCACAAGTTTGTCAGTCAGTTAAGGCAGGCAGGCAGTCATTCAATACAGTGAATTTGTCGCTGTAATTGTAAATAAACAATCATTTGCTCGTATTTAATATTGATTTGTTAAAGTTCATTTACGTTTATTGGACTTTGATTGGAGTTGTGTATTTAAAAACTTTTTCACTTTCAGATATTTCAATATGCAAAATGGTTCATAAATATTGCAACAAATTACAGACATTGTAAATTATATTCAATTTACAAATGACTTTTTTGTTTCACTTGCAGTAACAATTTAGAGAAAATCTGGTTTTTAGATTGTTTATGTTTTGGTTTATTTATTTTAAACAAACAGTTACTGCATTTAAGTTGATTTAACAAATAAAAATATTTTTTATTAAAGCCATTTCACTTGATATTTTATTATATAACTTTGAGTAATTTTTAATAGGTACGAGTAAGTTTTTTACGCTTGAAAGTAAATCTAGAGCAATTCTAAGGGCCACTTTTTGAATACAAGATTAGAGATTAAAAAAAGTCAACGTAGAAAGTAAATACAGAAATTAAATTAAATATAATCTCGTATTCAAAAAGTGTCCCTAAATGTAATTAAAATAAACTTTTAAAAATTCACCAACAAAGGAATGATTGAGATAGTCAAATTAGAAACCACGTTAAAAAATAAGATTTGCAATCTCTTTAATATAATCTTCGTAATGTTGTTGTAAGCTGTCGGGTCTAGTTAGTAGTCTATGGTCGATAGACTTCTCAAAATATATAAAACTTTGTAACGTATGCCAAATATGTATCTGCCCAGCAAAAACTATGCTTACTGGTAGGCAGAAAAGTATATGAGGGTTTAAGTCGTAACTACTTACAATTTGACTCAATAACTACTTATTTTTGTTTGAGAAGTCCAAAAAATAAGGGGTACCCCTTAACATGTATTTACATTGTCACAGCAATTAACTAGTTATTATGTGGCTTACTTGAAGCTAAAAAATAAGTAGTCAAATCAACAAAGTAAAATTAAAAAAAATTAATTTACACACATTATATTTTATTTATATATTTTTTAAAATTTTTTATTTTTTTGACTCATGGGATACGAACCCATGCTCATTCAGATTTGAAGACAAGAACTTTACCCTATCAGCTATTATTGACTTATAAGCTTAAGCAACAAAAATTAATTTTCATATACAAACACATGTTGACTTAAAAAGTGGTTGTCTACTTATTTTATTAATACATAATCAACAAATTGTAACTACTTCCAGATAATTAGAAAAATACATGATAGTTTTATTAAAAACTAGGTAGCAGTTCTAATTTGAAGCATAGTAATAAGATAATTAAGTACCACTGATTACAAAAATGAGTTTTTGCTGGGTGTTTTTACACAAAAAGGTTTTTTTATTTTTTATACTGATGTGTTTCAGCGAAAATTTCTATTTCTAACCCATTAAATACTCCGTTCCCAATACTCAATACCTTGCCAGCACTATTATAACAAGTTCTAAGTTGATAATAGTTTCATAAGTATTTACATAAACGAAAATTTCACAAATATACTATCATATCGCTCATTTACTCAAATAGCGTTATAACTCAAAAAATTTGATTCAATAACCCAGAATTAATCGTCATATCGTTATTTATATTGTGTAAAAAATTCGTTAAAATTAAAAATTGAGAGGAGAATATAATTTTATTTGTCCATTAACTTGTATGTATACTGAGAACTTTAATGTCGTTTGCTGTAAAACTAGTTTTTTGAGTTATAACGTTGTTTGAGTAAATGAGGGTCTTAAGTAGGGTTTGCAAATAATCGCAGATTTTCATAATCACGATTACGTTTAAAAAAACGGCAAGTTCGGTATAGAGAACTTGCCGTTAAAGTCCACGTTAACTGTTGATCATACATTGTGAAAAGAGCCCTTGGTCGAATTGTATGGGTTTAATCCAAATAAATTTAGTTATTTTAACTTGACTCGGGCTTTAATTTAATTTTTCAATTCAAATATATTTTTATTTAGAGAAAATTGTGAAGCTTGTAAAATAAAGTTCGTAAATCATAACTTATGAGTATCAAAAACAATACTATGGGAAATCTATCTCTTGATTGCAACGTTTCTAAAACGAAATATATTCTATTAAAGAGTCAAAGTCTTGTTTTTCTTATTTGCGTTCCACTATAAGCATATATTATATTTGCATTAATATATTTATTTACTAAACAATTAAATAAAAAATTAAAATGTGTTCTTAGCGGTACGCAAATAAGTTGTTTATCGCCTGCTATTTCTGATTTTTCGTTCGATCGACGTTGTGGAGCAGGCAATTAGTATTTTTACCGATTCCGTTATTTCTTTGAAATATTTTCTGTTTTTTGTTGTTGTTGTAATAATGTGACGTCCCAAGATAAGACAAACTGCACCTATCTGCCAACCGAATGAAAATATTTCTATCAAACGTAATGCAATTTTTGAGATATTACGACGTTGCAGCAAATGAGCGTTATATATAGATATATATCTCTAAGAAAATTTATAGTATCAACCTACCTACACACATACTTAAAATATGGGAAGGCTTAGCAGTCAGTCACCGGAAAAACTAAACAAACCAACGTTATTTTCGTTCCTTATGGAACGATTTTGTTTCGTTACCAAAAGAGTTCAAAGTCAATTAAGGATTATTAGGTCGTTTTATGAGTGCCACAAAAAATGTTTTACGCGGTTTGCAGATAGTGGAACTTTTTCGTACTTGGGATCTTAGACTGACTATAAGCAATTTAATTGGATTGCAATATGTTCTGAACGTTTAGACAATATGTATATATTTTATGTTTTATATACAAATTTTTAATTTAAAATTTGTATGAGCTAAACCTGCCCTGTAAGAAATTAGATAAAGTTCACTCGCGAAGGTCAAACGCCTTGAAAAAGAGCAAACTTTTTAATCGTAATCGAGCTATTAATTTCTTCTATTACGATTAAAAGGTGTGATTAATCGCGATTTCGATTATAATCGCAGTGCAAACCCTAGTCTTACGTTTATATTATAAACTTATGCTTACATATATTGTAAACGTAAGACCCTAGCAAAACGGTTAATTTGAAATATTTAAATAAAAGTTCATTATAATACATACAGTTTGTCAAGAAAGTCTAAGCATTATGAGCAAACTTGTAGCTGCTAGCTTAGCGAATGCGATAGCAAAAGATATTGGCTCATAAGCATAGTCGTACGGTTGCACTCACATCTTCAGGTATGTGATAAAAATCGATATTGAAAGCGAAACGATTTAGAACTGAAAAACTTGTGATGTGCTCTTTATTTCCGCTTTTAGTACAGGGTGTTTTTTTTAGAGGTATAGAACTTCGAATTGAAATAAAACACAAGAAAATCGTTTTAATGTCCATCAATTGGAAGGATAATTTTATGCCATTAATGTTTAAATATGATTTCGGGCATGTGGCCGCCGCGGCTGGCTCGAATAAAGCCAATTCTACAGGTCCAATTTTCAATTTGATGGACAAAGCTCCAATTGCTGTGCACGGTGGCGAATCGATTCATTCGGGTCCTCTTCAACACTTTGCTCTACAGCGGCAATTGTTTCTTCGGTGCGCACTGTTCGACGTCTCTGCGGATGCGTATTATCACATAGAGTAAACTTAGTGCGAAAACGATCCATGGTTAACCGAATTAATTGCTCTGATGGACGATTATGTCGACCATATGGACGGAGCTTGCGGTAAACTTCGCGAACTGAACCATTATTTTCGAAATAAATTTGCACGATTTGCAAGCGTTGTTCTTTTGACAACCTGTTCATGATGAAATGGCAAACCAAACTAAATATTAATCACTTGACAGCTGACAAAAGGGCCGCCAGTTAAAAAAGTGATGCCAACTTAAAGTTCTATACCTCAATAAAAAACACCCAATATATGTAAATGAACGATACAAGTTATTCGGAGATGAAAATATCCTTATGTATTTTCATCTGCTGAGGTTCAAAATATGGTGACTTTTATATTTTCATAAACTACAGATTTTTCTTCTCATTCTCCTATATTTCCGGACCGGTCCTCAAAATCATAAAATACTTATACAGCTCAATTATGAATTATACCGGGAAGTTTTTCTCTTCCCATTCATTTGTTCCCGGGGAAAAATCCTCCTATTCTAAAAAGCCGGAGAGTAAATAATGGAGAGAGAAAAATCTGGATCAGCTGTTTAGTGTTTACATTTATTTATTCTGCACAATCGCAAGAGTTCAGTAATAGAAATTAATAAAAAGTTTATGTTTTCATTAATATTAAGATTGTAGGTCTGTTCAATAACTGAAAGTTGTTACTAATTGTTACTAGTTGGTACTGGAAAGTGTTCACGTACTCGAAAAACTAGCAACGAGAGAGTGAAAAAAGAGCATAAAAAGTTGAGAGAAAAAAATTTGTTGCAAGTTTTTGCTAGTAAAATTTTTACTAGCAGGAATTAGCCAAACAGCTGTTTAGATCTTTTGTTTATAAAATAAATGTTTAAAAAATTCATGAAAAAGTAAACTTTTTCTAATTTTATTGAATTATTAAGAAATTAATACTTTTTAAGAAGTCAAAAATATTAAATACGGTAAGATTGCATATCGCACCTGTTCATCAAAAGTAACACAACTCAAAATTTACAAGTTTTCAGTAGAGGCAAAAATCTATTTGCGCCAATATAATGGAATTATTGTTATAAACAAATATACAGTTGTAAAGGAAACTCAATAATATTTCAATAAAATAATACAATACCAAAATTTTTACAGTGGTTAGATATGGTAATCATACACTGTTTCCTTCAAAAAAGTGAAAAATAGCATTTTTTGAGTTGTGTTACTTTTGATGAACAGGTGCGATATGTTTCTTTAATTTGACTGCAGCTACCTGTTATATTATTCTACCATGGGTATAATAATATAACAGGTAGCCGCATAACTAATCCAAATGTACATTTGGGGTACGAAATGTCAAACATTAATAGAGAGGGTATGTGTGTGTTTGTATAACATAAGCAGCAAACATACGTGTGGTATTGTGTGTGCAACGTAGTTATTTCACATATACACAAGATTTGAAATTTCGTACCCTGCTGGCGTTCCAGGGCTACTTTGTATATTATTCTTCCATGATTTTTACTAGCAGGAATTAGCCAACAGCTGTTTAGATCTTTTCTTTACAAAATTAATGGTGGAAAAGTTCATGAAAAAGTAAACTTTTTCTAACTTTAATGAATTATTAAGAAATTAATACTTTTTAAGAAATCAAAAATATTAAATACGGTAAGATTGGATATTTTTCTTTAATTTGACTGGAGCAGTGACCGTTAAAGAGTTTAAAACGCCTTAATTGGGTGGCAGAAAATTTTCCACCTTAGGGTTAAATCATAAAGGTTACATTCAAAATATTATGTGAGTCCAATATAAGAAAACAATTTGGCAAGTTCCTGCAAAGAACAAATTCAACTAAATTCATTTAAAAAATTCTACAATTACATCGAAATTATCTTTATTTCTTCTGTTAACTAAAAAAATCCTAATGTATAAGCAGTTGTATTTTTATTTCTGCTATTTAAATACTTTACACACAAAGTTTTATTTACGGACAGTTAAAAGGTAACACTTTTTATCCGAAGTTGTGTTTATGTACCTCAAAATTATAAAACTTTCATATATTTTTTACGATATGTCTAACTTTTCATAAAAAGTACTAACAGCTAATGTAAATTTTTTGGGTGTACAAACTGTTTATTTTGTTACTTGCAAATTTTTGCTAGTAAAGCTTTCATTTACTTTTTCATATCTTAGAGAGTAATTTTACAAAAATCTGCTTTACTCTATCGTTGCTAGTTTCTGCTAGGAAAGTAAATGAACAGACCTTGTGTGTTAATATAAATATTTGTTTTTGCTTAAATAAAAAGTAAAATGTACAGTGTAGTCACTCAGAAGCTATCGAAAGAACTTTATGCTGAGGAAGTGAAGCGAAAACTGAGCCGGGGCCAGATGCATTAAGTCCCCAATGATTGTGTGTAAAAAGGAAATTGTAAAATTTTTAAACCGCAACAAATCTCCCATTTACCTATTATCTGAACTTAAAGGAGGTGTGCAAAATTGAGTGTGTTTCAAAACTTCTTCCGATGGCAGAAGTAGTTTATGTTTTTGAAGTGCGTGTTTGCACAGCATGGATAAAAATTCCTAAACCAGAGAGAAATATAGCATTCAGGTGTTTATTTATACTTGTTGCAATAAATAAATGCTTATTCCATTGTTTCACAACATTTTTGAATTTGAATTCAAAATATTTGCACTAGTTCCCTTCAAAATGTTTGGGGAAAAAACTCGCAAGAATTTCTCCCTCTCTCTCATATTTAGAATACTTACATTCTTCCCTGGGAGTTTTCTCCCGGGGAAATTGTAATTTATAATAGGAGGAATGGGAAAAGGGGATATTTTCCCGGGCATATTTTATTTAGAATAGGGGAACAGGGAATAGGAAAAAACTCCCGGAGAATTGTTATTCATAATTGGGCTGATAGATTACACAGCGGAACAGTGTTGTTGTTTAAATCAAAATAGCCGACCCTGATGTATTTTCATCTGCTGATTATGATGGCATCATTAGTTTTTCTCTAGCAGCTCTAGTTTTCCAGATAAATTGACATTTAGGATTTGCATAATTTACTCCACTTTTTTTTATAATTCGCTTAGTATTTCACGAATGGTCCTCACAATTTTAAAATACGTTCTAGATTATTTAAATTTTTTGAAATTAAAATAACTGATCCTTAAGTATTTTCGTCCGCTGATTATAAAATTAGCTTTATTATTTTTCTAGCACCTTTAGTTTCAGAGATATTGTACAGTATATAAAAAAAACTTTAAATTTTTGTTTTCTCACGCCATCCAAAAAAACATGTTTTTATAGCATATTTGTCAATTTACAAGTCACTATGATATTATTACATATAAAAATATTGTATGAACCAGTTCAAAAAATGTTTGTGTTATTTGTAGTTATTATCTCGCATATTTGAAATTTGCAGCTTTTACGAAATAAAAAAAAAACAATTTTAAAGAAAAATTAAAATTTTTAATACAAAATTATTAGAATATAATTACAAGGTATCAAAAATTAAAGACTAGATCTAAAATCAGCGACCTAATATTATACAAAATAATTTTTTTTTGGTGGCGTAAGAAAAGTAAAATTTAATGTATTTTTTTAATATAATACACAATATCTCTGAAGCTAGAGGTCCTAGAAAAATTAATAAACGTATTTTCATAATGAGTGGATAAAAATACATAAGGATCAGTTATTTTAGGTAAAAAAAATTAGAATAAAAAAAGTTTTACGGACTAAACTAAAAACCCATGGTTGTTAACATCCTTGCAATAACAGTAAGATATCCTGATATACTCATCAATGTGACTCTATCCAAATGAAAGAGATTTTTGTGTAGATTAATAATCCGGAAAGTATTTTTAAGTTTGGAGGACCATTCGTGAAATATTAGGCAGATAATTTAACAAAATACGCAGCAAAATATCGAAAAAGCCCATAACTATTCAAATAAAAAAAGCACATAAATTTGCAAATTTCGGCAAACTTTTTCGATCCCTAGAAATTAAAGTTCTATCTTTAGTTATTTGAGTCGCTCAACGCGAATCTGAGCTCCTTTTTTTTTATCAGTTTTAGTTTTCGAGATATACCGTTATTTCGAAAATGAAGGCACTTGCACGACATATATTAGCTTAACTAAAGAATGGTTTGCCCTATTCAGTAAAAAAGAAAAATCTAGTTTCGACAACAAAATTATTTTTAAGCGTAGCGAATATTGTTTCGAAATCCGGCCATTAGTTTCAGAGATATATTAAAAAATTGTATTCAATAGAACACTGAAGATGGCACATAGCCGAAACCGGTCTGTTTACAAACCAAATTTGACGTGGGATGACGGAAAATCGTTCCAAATTCAAAAGAACCTCGTCGGAAGAAAAACACAACACTCAAAAAATTTAGCCTAAAATTTAAAAATTTCATATCATTTTCATATTTTTCGACTTGTGGATCTTCATGCCGTATAAATATAATTTTTTATCAGTTTTAGTTTTCGAGATATACCGTTATTTCGAAAATGAAGGCACTTGCACGACATATATTAGCTTAACTGAAGAATGGTTTGCCCTATTCAGTAAAAAAGAAAAATCTGGTTTTAACAACAAAATTATCTTTAAGCGTAGCGAATATTGTTTCGAAATCCGGCCATTAGTTTCAGAGATACATTAAAAATTTGAGTCTAAAACTTAAAAATTTCATATCATTTTCATATTTTTCGACTTGTGGATCTTCATGCCGTATAAATATAATTTAATAAAATTTCAACCGCAAGGCGACACGGGAAGACGAGGTTTTCAGAGGCCTGAAACTTTTTGAGAGTCATTTTTGCATCAAGCCTTCTTTTTTTGGGGTATGAGATCAAAAATATTTTTGAAAAATAACGGACACCTTAATGTATGTATTTATTGTAAAAAGCACTACTGAATTCTTGTGTTAATTATCTATTAAATTGAATGTTTGAGAAAACTTCATTTTGCAAATAGTTGCTTGACAAACTGTGTATTTCTTTATTTTTCTTTACGAAAATAATATATGCACATAAGCGTGTGTAAAATATAATAATGTTGCGTGCTTATTAGCATATTTTATAATATAGTCTTCAGTATTTGTTAGCACGTTATCAAAATCCCGCCTATCTATTTAGTTCGCTGGTGGTCACTTTGCATCACCTTTCAAACAAACTGCTACGAAATACATACATACATACATATGTATGTATTGACATGTATGCTTGCATATACAGGGTGTCGCAAAAGAAACGAAGTGGTTTTGAATACATATTCTATAACTTCATTATTTGAATCTGCTTTATTTTATTTAAAATAAAGATTTATTTGTTGAGGGTTAAGCAATGTCCATATGCATTTTTGAAGATCCCAATAGAATAAGGCTTCGAAACTTATACAAAACCCAACAAACTATTTATATTCGTTATAAATCTATTTTATTGTTCTACACCTTTATACAATTAGTCGCCCAACAAATAAATCGTTATTTTAAATAAAATTTGTGTGAATATCTCAAATAATAAATTTAAAAATGTGCTTTATTTTATTTTTAAACATTTTCTAAAGAAAACTTTTAATAAATTGAAAATGGAAAGTACACGTCGTTTCTTTTGCCTCACTCTGTTTTTATAATGTTTTTATTTATAAATACAAAAATTAAAAATTGTATAATGTCATGAATTAATAGGAATCACTTTTTTTGTGAAAATGTCTGCAATTTATCAAATTCTTATTTTTGAGGTTTAAGTGCAAGTAAATTCAAAATTTCTAATGAGTGTATAGTTTCAGATTAAACGTGAAAATTTGTACATGCAGTCATTTAATCATTTGTTGTTTTTACTTTCTTTTATATTTTACCCTCATTTATATTTATATTTATGTTAATTTGATAATTGCCGTTGAAGTGAATTTGTAAATGAAATTATTAACGAACTTGAAATATAATCAATATCATAATTAATGCACGTATTAATTTTGTACATACATATTTAAATTGACATGTTCAATTAATGGTCAGTGATTCCCAAGCGAAATGTTTTGGAAACTCAATTAATTTCCTATTTATTCTAAAAAACTTTATTTACAATTAATATGTATTTCTAAAGAAAAAGGGTCTTCGATTAATTTGAAACTTATGCAAATATCAACATTTGGACTGTTTGTTGACTGAACATGGGGCGGATCACATATTAACTGACGCTGTAAGTAGGCGTTGAAGGATTGAAAATTTGTAACGGAGTACTGTGTTATATTATGACAATCTACACACATGGTTGAGGCAACCATAATCGAAGAGCAACATACTATGATTGAATATATGGTTGAAAACAACCATATATATAGCTCTAAACAACCATATACATGGTTCAAGCAACCATATATATGTTTCAAAACAACGGTATATATGATTCAAAATAACAATAAATGGTCTGACATAACCATATACATGGTTAAAAACAACCATATGCATGGTTCAAGCAACCATATATATGGTTCAAAACAACCATATATGTATATTGTTCAAAATTACAAAATATGGTCTGAAATAACCATATATATGGTTAAAATTAACCATATAAATGGTTCTAAGTAACAATATATATTGTTCTATATAATCATATATTTATTGTTTTCTTAACCATAAGTTGATTAAAAAATTGACAGGAGCTAAAAAAATTTATTGTTTCAATTTAAATCAAAAACAAAATTTTTCAACTGGTCAGTGTGTTGAATCTGAAATAAAAACTATTATTATCTATTTTCACATAGATACATACATATTTGTTGACACATGTTATATTTACAATCGGGCATGTTCTGAAAAACATTTCGCTGTGAAATCGGCAACTTGCAGGATAGAATCTAACTAAAAAGATCACTTATTGGAGGTTTTCAGTTGGTTTTTGTGTTTCAGATATTTCACATATTTTATCAGAACAAAGCTACGAATGCACTAAATTGTCCGAATAAAAAACACATTTCTTCGCTTTTGAAATTTTGCTATTTCAAAACTAAATGGTCTTCAGAACATGGCCGAACATTAATTGCCAGAATATATCACTTTTTTTTATTATACTTTTTATTTTTATATTTTTTCCCACCAACCGCACACAAAAATAAGCCAAACGCTGTCAAATAAAACACAAAACTAACAAAAAGCATTCAACAAAGAGATAGAACAAAAACTTTTTTGGAAGCAGAGAGCCATGTCTGTTTTATAACCATAGCTTTATTGCAAACATAATAGTGTAGATAACGATATTTTATTATTATAGAACCATTCTGTTGTTGAATTTTTAAATAAACCATGATTGTAGTAAAATTTTTTTCATCAATTTATATTGTTCAAGCCAACCATGTGCCAATTTTCATGAAACCTAATAATTTCATGATTAAATGTAAACGTTAGTTTTTTGCCTTAAACTAATTAATGTCATTTAATACAATAATACGTTATTTGCCACATTCAAAAACTGTGTCGGGAAACATGTCATTGCTGACGCAACCATGCCACAACCATATATTTTCTTTGCGTGTAGATGGACAAAATTATTGCTATGCGGTTTTGGTTATTAGATAGATTAATTACACAGTGCAACAGTGCAAAAACACACGGACTGGACGGTACAGGTTCGATTCTACTATCAAAGGGTAGTAAGACCCTATACTCAGTTTGGCGAATTTTTTTGAGAGCCTACTGATTTTCAGAAACTTTGGAGGCCCATAAAAAATTGGTTTTACATTTTTTATATATGGGAAACTCAATTCGATCAACATTTGGAACCGACCCCTTGCGATTTGGATGAAATTTGTTCAGAATTTTCTTTCATCTTACAACGAGCTTATACCAAAGGAAAATAGTATTTGTTTTTCAAAAGTTATGTCATATGCAAAATTCCGTTTTCAATTTTGAAAATTTCAAAACTTTGCAGATATATAATTAAAAAAAAAAAAATAAAATAAAATTTGTTGTATATATTTTTTGTAGGTTAGGTTGGTTGTACAGGCAGCTTCCGCTCACTTGGGTCCATGATTGGTCTCTTTGTGTTACCTGTAAATAGAAGAAAAGAAAGGGGAAAGGAAAAGATAAAGCGAAGGTGTGAATGTGATGGCGAAGAGGAGAAAGAGAAGAAGAAGAGGTATAGCTATCACTCGCCAGAAGGGAATGGTTCAGGGATGGAACCATCCACTACGCCTTATGAAAAGGCTAAGTTTATTAGGGTTCATCGCTGCCAGCTCAGATAGACTGACGAAGGATTGCTGACCGAGTTGTATCAGCCGCTGGTTCTCCAGTGAAGGGCAGAGCCACAGGAGGTGCAAAATCGTCTCCTCCTCCTCATCCCGACAGCGTCTACAGAAGTCTTGGGACGTTAGTCCCATTATCTTGGCGTGGTTGCTGAATTTGCACTGGCCTGTGATCGTTGCGACGATGTCTTTCAGGTGTGTTTTCTGGTGTCTTAAGAGATTTCTAGTACGGTTTGAGTCCAGCCTTGGCCGGGACAGCCTGGAGATCCTACAAGTAGGTTCGTTGAACCATCTGGTCTGTGCCAGGGTGTGGAAATAGTTTTCGATTTGCTGCTTGCAAGCAAGTGTCGTCCCTCTTTTTGCTAGTTCGTCAGTGATGCAGTTGTAACCCCAAATAATTTCTTTAAATTGAATTGAAATGAATTATCTCTATATATAAAATAGTTTTTGCGTTCCTGTGATTTGATCGAGATTTCTTAGTTTGAGATTATGGCATTAGCTATCGAACAATATAAACACATTGTTCGATAGTGAATGACACAATCTCAAACTAAAAAAACTCTATCGAAACAGCTCGATATCGAAAGCGACGATTAGACCCCTGATTTGTTTCGTGTAGCCAATAAGTAACTCCTTCAGAGAAATGTGACGAATGGTCAATATAACACGATTACTTAAACTCTAGTCCAAAGTAAACTAAATGTTATTTCTCATACAGAAATAAATATGAGCTTTTACTTAAATAACAGTACACATATTTTGCAGTATGTGTATAGTAATGTTATCTTTGATATTAGATAACAAGTAGGCCATCTTCTAAATACAAAAAACCCAGCAACGGTTTTTTGCTGATTTCGGCCCGAATTCGGTCAAAGAGTCTGCACAGCATGCCGAAGTCGGTACGAAAACGTACCGAAAATAAAATGAGCGATTGACAAGAAAGCAGACCTCTTTGTCTGAGGAAATTCTAAGAACTTTGCCGAAATGTTTAAAAGAAATATTTATGAACAAAAGGGCACATTTCCAACTAATTGTTAGAGTTTAATAAAAATTAATTAAGTAAAGTGCGACTTTGGCTCGCACACGAAGGGTTCCGTACGAATACACATATGTATATCCCTTTTTATTTTTGCCCCGTTTGTCATTTTGGCAGTTTTTTCGTTGTGCTTTCTTGTTTAATTTTAGTTTTTTATTTTTTAAGTATTTTTCGTTGTTTTTTTTTTGGGTTTTTTTTGTTTTGGCGCTTTTCGTGATTTTTTTTTAAATTTTTTTCGAGCGATTTTTTTGTTTTGACACTTTTCGTTTTGGCGATTTTTTTTGGTTTTTGGCGTTTTTTTAGTTTTGGCGCTTTTTTAGTTTTTGCGTTTTTTTTCGTTTTTGCGATTTTTTTCATTTTTTTGCGATTTTTTCATTTTTTGATGATTTATTTAGTTTTAGCGATTTTTTGTTTTGAAGACTTTTTAGATTTTTGACGTTTTTTAATTTTTTTTTTTGCGATCTTTTTAATTTTGATGATATATTGGGTCTTAGCGATTTTTTTAATTTTGCCGCCTTTTTCCTTTAAGCGCTTTTTTCATTTTTGGGTTTTTTTCGTTTTGAAATTTGTTTAATTTTGGATTTTTTTAGTTTTAGCGTGTTTTAAAATTTCAAGATTTTACATCTTATGGTTTCCAAGATACAGCATATTGTCTCAATTACATAGTCAAAATTACAATAACTAATAGAATACCCTTTAATTTTTATTGTTTGAAGTATCGGTGTTAATTGGTGTAGTCTATTCTATAGACTACACCAATTAGCACTTACTTTGAAAATTTAAAGTGTCTATATATAAGTGTCTGTATATTACATTAGTATTTCAACATGTTGCGTTGCTCGCTTTAGAACACCCTTTCATTTTTAACTGTCATATATTTGTTGTTGTAGCGGCCGAAGTTTTACGTATTCTGTGAAAATTTCAGGTCCGTAGCTCTTACGGTTCCGAAGATAGAGCAGATTGTCTAAATTATATAGTAAAATTACATTGACTGATAAAACACCCTTTAATTTTTATTGTTTTAAATATCGGTGTTAATTGGTGTAGTCTATTCTACAGACTACACCAATTAACACGAACTTTAAAAATTTAAAGTGTCTATATATAAGTGTCATATATTTATTGTTGTAGCGGTCAAAGTTTTACATATTCTGTGAAAATTTCAGGTCCGTAGCTCTTACGGTTCCCGAGAAAACATTACATTAGTATTTCAACATTTTTCGTTGCTCGCTTTAGAGCACCCTTTAATTTTTAACTGTCATATATTTGTTGTTGTAGCGGCAAAAGCTCTACATATCCAGTGAAAATTTCAGGTCCGTAGCTCTTACGGTTCCCGAGAAAACAGCCTGTGACAGACAGACGGACGGACAGCGTAGCGAAAACAATAGGGTTCCTTTACACTTTTGGTGTATCGGAACCCTAAAAATCGAATATTCTATAGTCACTCTCCGGACGCGTCCCACATCTCGGACAACCGTATTAACCTTTCGTGGATACTTAAGTCTGTGATAATCACAGACTTAAGTATCCACGAAATATTACAATAAATCGGGATATTTCCAAATGTATTTTACTTTTTGCAATAAATAAAAACAATTTAGAATAAATTCTTTAAGCGGGTCAGACAGAACATTAGATCAGCACACTATAACACTGGAGACATTAAAAAAACAAGTTACTGTAAATAGCTCTTAAATGTTTTTTTTTCTCATTACTGAAATTTGGCTTAACATGGAAATAAGCATTTTGGAAAAATCACTCCACAACTATCCTCATACTTTTGTATAAAGTTGGTAAAAGTTAAACAAAAACAGCTTTGCACGTGGCAAAATTATCCAAATTAAAAGGATTACAAAACTATTTACAAAAATACTTCTTTTTTTCGCAAACAATAAAAACAAAGTTATCAGGATGTATGTCAAAGTTTTGTGTATGATTTAGAATCAAAATGAAATTTATGATTTATTTAAATTTCAGATGAACATGGAAAGAGATAGAAAAATTTATATATTTGAAAACAATTTTATTACGAAAGTTTTATCTTTCATTAAGGAAAATAGGAATTGATAACAGAACTCACTCTGTTAGTTAGAAGTTTTCAGAATTTAAAATCTGTACTATTTTGCAGGACAACATTATATTTTAGCATAAAAAATCTCATATATTTGTATCTATCAAATACACACCCAGTAAAAAGTTTTATAGTTTTTGTAATCGGTAGTACTTTATTAATGGGTTACAAAGTAATGAGTGGTACTTAGTTACCATATTACTATGCTTCAAATTAGAGCTACTACTTAGTTTTTAATAAAATTAGTAAGTATTTCTATCATTATTTGAAAGTCGCTACAATTTGTTGATATGTATTAATAAAATAAGTAGTCAACCACTTTTTAAACTTGTAACGCCCATTTTCACTATGTATGATTAAGAGTTAACGTGGACTTTAACGGCAAGTTTTGTATGGCGAAGTTTCTGTTGAAGTCCATGTTAACTCTTAATCGTACATTGTGAAAAGGGCCGTAAGTCAGCAATAGCTGAGTGGATAAAGTTCTAGTCTTCATATCTGAACGAGTCAAAAAAATAAAAAAATTAAATAAAATTGAAAAATATAAATAAAACATAATGTGCATGGTTTGCTTTTTTAATTTAAATTTTTTTATTTGACTACTTATTTTTTAGCTTCGAGTAAGCCAAATAATAACTATTTAATTGCTGTGAAAATGTAAATGCATTTGTAAGGGGGGCCCCTTGTTTTTTCGACTTCTCAAACAAAAATAAGTAGTTATCGAGTCAATTTGTAAGTAGTTACGACTTAAATCCTCATATACGTTTTTGCCTACCAGTAAGCAAAGCTTTTGCTGGGCAAATACTTGATTTAAGTTACAGAGTAACAACAAGACTTGACTGCACAACAATATTTTCTTATATTCGTCCTTTAATAAGAAATGTAAATGATTTATTTATTTTTATTACATGTTAATATTCTTCGCAGGAACTGTAGTAACATAATATAAAACATTCCTTAAGTTAAAAAAAGTTCAGTTCATTGTTTTGATTGTTGTGTTTATAAACACAGAAAATTAACAAAAATCACAACATGCAATTGTGGGAAGGAGCTGTTGTATTTTTCTTATCATAAGCCACCAAACCATAATTAGATTCTTCATTGACAGACAATGTTGCCGCTTTCGGCATTCTTAATTCCGGTAGAGTAACCGAAATAAAAGTTATTTTTTTTGCCCTAAATTACACGTAGTAATATGGAAAAATGTGCTCAATAAACTTCCTAGCAATGTTTTTATTTTTACATTGCAGGTTTTTTAAGAGTCCTAGAACTATAAACTAGCAGGACACCGATTTTACAGCTTTTGATTATTTTGAAATTGGTTTGGTTTGATTTTTAGCCAATACTTTTAGTTTTTTAGATTTTTAGCCATTACTTTAGTTTTGGTTATGCAGCTCTGACAACACTGTTCTTTCTAACAAACTCACAAGTTGCTGCTGTTGGTAACAAAAGTTCATTGGTGCGTATGAACAACATTTAATTCGAACTTCATTCTTTTTGGATTTTTGATTATTAAATTGTTGAACAAACCCAAAGTAAATGAAAAGAAAATGAAATAATGTGACATTTATACAAATTTAATGCAAATTATTATTTCATTAAGAGTCCATAAAAATAAATTATTGGCCGTGTTCCTTAATCACTTACGTTTTATTGCTTTTTTTATTTTTATTATTCTATTAATTTTTTTTCTATTTGCTTTTTTTTTGCTTTTTGCACAAATTAGAGGCAGTTAATGTTCATGTAATCTATAAATGACTTTTTCAAATACACTGACTGTGTGTACTTGAGTTGTCGAAATTAGACAAAGTTACCCCCAAATCCACAAAAAAAAAGAACAGCTAAGCAGTAACGAATTAAATGTATCTAATATAAATATTTATTTAGTACCAGCTACCATGCTGGTCAGTTATAATAGGATTTGTTTTTGTTTGTTTTATACGATAAGTTTTGCCTGATTCATATTAAATTGTGTTAAACAAATATTTAACCATTATTAAAGTGTCTTTATGCGAATGCGAATCAAGAGAATTGAACTGTTTATTTATTTTTTCTTTTTTCTTTTTTGGACAGCCATTAGCAATAGACATATCGTCACTGGAAAATAGCCTGTGTACAATTTTAGAATGAAATAAAATCGCTGTTATGTTCTGCCTTGTAGGTTGTGGAATTAATTAACGTTGGCTTTGCCTCTAGTACTTGAAATATTTTCTAATGTCCAAGATTTCTGAATACAATTTTACAAAGTTTAGTCTATAATTCGGTGACCACAAGAAATAATAGCTAAAGTCGAGTTAGCACAAAATTGAGTTATTATTACCATTATACTCCTTGCATTTAAATGCATTTCAGTCAAAATATTATCATTGTAGATCAAACAATGAACACTTTGTAGCAAAAAATCTAAACAACCAAGTCGATATTATACTTTTACGATTTTGGAATAATAGCCTATCTCAAGTTTGTTCAAAGAAATTTTCTTAAATAGTCTCTTAAGTAGAATTAGGATTTTATTCCAAACCGTGCCGTTAGTGTATTCATACATGAAAATTCTGCCTAACTCTTCTGTATAGCCATTATTGAGTTTGATAAATTTAAATATTTTTTATTGGCTCGAGTTTAGTCATTATTGAGTTATCTTTGAATTTAAAGTCAATTCATTATGTTAGGAATAACAGCTTATGTAGAGATAGGGTCTAGAAATTTAAAGACAATGAAAAGGAAAAAAACAAAAAAAATATTTTTTTTATATCTTAACTGTTTTTTCATTATAAATTAAATTACAAATTAAAATATAAAATTTCTAACATCGAGCACATAAAAGTTATCTTAATATAAATTCCCTGATTTCAGGCAACGATCAGGCAGAAATCGATTTTAGCGGCTGTTTATTGTGGGCACAGAAATAATTACTTGGATGGATTAGAATTCAGTTTGAAAAATAATTACATTAAATAAACAAATGGGTCCAGTTGCTAAAAATAGCATTACGGATGGCATCTGGCAACTGAGAACTGTCAATTCCAGTTTCTATTTTCTGGCAACCACGAATTTTCAGTTGCTAGCTGTCAACGCAACTGAAGTTCGGTTGCTATCCATAATCGAGCCAGAAATGTTTATTTTTAATTTTTTGTTGTTACGGTATTTAATATTTTATCTGACGATACGTACAATATATAATTCAATGAACTTTAAAGCAAACAACTGAATAATGACAGAAAACGAAAAACTTAAATAATATTGAATACAAATTAAATACACAATAATTTCTAAATTAGCTTCTTATAGCAAATCGACAATTTTAAACTTTTCGGAAAATCTATCTTTGGAATAGAACTTATATGTAGGTTTTGTTATGCCACTTTGCAAAGAAGAAACAACATGAATGAGGATTGTACGCGTCATCAACATCCCAACGGCAAACTTTTGTAGGCCTTTAATTATAAGGCCTTCTGTAAGACCTTTCTAGACCTATTTTTGGACCCAGTACTTATGCTCGCGACTATTTGATGTGTAGTTTAGTAACTTTTCAAACAAGATGTAAATTGTTTTAATTGAACCACCCTGTACTATTTATTGCCGTATTCCATCAGGAACATAGGCTATTACATAGAATCTCCATTGTTGTCTAGCTAAAGAACGTAACTCGTTGAATGATTTTCGGTTACGCTTTGAACTGTCCGACGTCGGGTGCCCTGCGGGTTCCACTCAATTGTTGCATGACAGATTTCGTCGTAGGGTTTCCTTAGGGTGTGACCCAGCCATGTCAGTTTTCGACGTCGTATTTGAGTATTAATGTCATCTTGAGGTGCAAGTTGGAGCAATTCATCGTTAGTGATTATTCGAGGCCACCATATTCTTAAGATATTGCGCAAGCATCTATTGGTAAAGGTTTGAAGCTTGCGTCTAATTTTTGTTGTGACAAGCCAAGTCTCTGGGCCGTATAGCAGAACAAATGAAACGCATGCATTATATACGTGTACTTTGGTCATCGGAGAGAGTTCATTCGATTTCCAGACGTTGTATAGCTGGTGTAACCACCCTGTGGCGGCGCTTTAAATAGTAGTATACATCGGAAAATACAAACGTACCGTTATCTGGACAATGGTCGAAAGTAAAGTTTTTTATTACATATTATTTTCGTACTTAGCAAAACATAATTACCGTAAAAAATGCATTAGAAAATTACAATTTCCAAAAATTAAAATATTTAAAGGATTTTTATGTTATGATTGATTTTAACGCATTTTTTTAATTTTCTTGTTCTTCTTGGCTTTATAACTCCAAAAATTTTGGTCGTAAGTAAAAAATGATCAGAAACATTTTGTAGGAAATTTTGTTAACTTTTATATGCAGAAATTTTTGCTACAAGTTATACACAGAAAAAATTATGATAGGTTTTTGTTTTAAGACACATGTCGCACTTGATCAACAAGAGGGTATTAACTCAAAATTTTTAAATTTTCACTTTTTGCAAGAAATCAACTAACAATATCAATGCCAATCTACTGCAAAAGTTTCAACGTATTCCGATTACTCTTTCATATCGAAAACCACATATGAGACCATTTTCATGATAGTGTAGTGACTACCTTTATATCAACAAAAAGGTATTATTTTGAGTTAATACAAAAGTTGAAATAGAAATGCATCGTTTATTTTCATAAAATAGGTATTATTTTGATTTGAGCCTTTATTCAAGTTAAAAATAATCAAATTGTTTTATGAATCTAAATTGATTATTATGCTAACGTTCGTAACGTTATATTCAGAAAGAATTGGACATGATTAATATTCCAAGGAACAAGGGAAAAATTAACATCAACTTAATTTTTCAACGTACACAGCAGAACAGAGTAGCGCCACTTTCGGAAGCCGCTACACTTCCATCGTCAGTGCTCACGTGTATTTGCTTATCACCACTTGTCAGGTGGCTCTGTTGAATGTGATTTTAATTCTTATATATACAACTTTTTCGTGAAAATTTAATACGAGAATTAAATCACTCTTAAGCTGATATTAAAGAGCACTTTCCCAGCGTTGCCATCGGTTTATTTTTCTTCATGCCCATTTTTCTGATTTTTGTTCTACTCAAGACAAACTTTAAATTTATTTAAGTTTAGTTGTATTTTGAGTTTATACTGTAGATTTTTTCCCCAATAATTGCAAGATTTTAAAATAAAAACAATGCAAATATATTTTCAAATGGAATTTGCTTACTATGATGTATTCAGATTTTTCAATCCCTTAAAATGTAACCACAAACAGTTTTTGGCCTCTACTGAAAATTTTAAAATTTTGAGTTAATACCCTCTTGTTGATCAAGTGCGATGTGTTTGACTTTGTTTTAAATTTTATTTTTTTTCTTCTTTGATTTCCAAAGATTCCAGAAGAATCTGCCTGTTCATAGAATCCGATATGAAATTCGATTGGAAATGGAATTCCAATCTTCGTTCTAAATTCAAAATATCGTTTACAAAGTTCAGTATTTAGTAATTAGAGGCTAGGAAAAAATTATTGTACCTATTAAATGCATAAATTAAAGGGCTCCTGAACTCTAATTCATGAACAATTAATTCCGTTTCTCAACGAAAATTTCGCTAATTCAAGTACAAACAAGTACAACAGAAAAATATGTGTCTTTTTATTTTTTATTAAATAATTACGAATACGAATTTTAGTTTTTTCTGAGAAGTTTCCGACCTATGAAAAAAAAAAGTGCCACCTCTATCTCGCCTGCCCAACACCAGGACTCTTTAGTTTCTTTAATTATATGAACCAAGAATCAATTGTAATTTTCAAAACTCCGGGAAGTCTTTCCTTTGATTGGCCTTATTATGTCTTATTTGACTGGGCTAATATGTACTCGTATATGAATAATAGATTACGAACTTTTTTCTTACGATTTATGTTCAAACTTTTTTCTGCGTAGCTTGATTTTAGAAAGGCTTTATAAAAGTTTAAAACAAAAATGTTCAATTATTTATCTTTGCTAAAGAGCTCTTATAATTAATTCTCTTAAAAAATTTAATTGCTATTGGCAAAAGATTATTACATATAACCCCTCTAAGTAGGCAGCAATTTAAAATAAAAATAAAAAAATATTGAATATATAACTGAAACCAGCACACTCTACCCAGCAAAAAAAAAGCCAAGAATAAAACGAGTTAAGGCACGGGTTCTAATGATACTGCATGTGCTCAAATCCGAGCTAAAAACACATGATTTTAATATTAGCGTGTCATTGGAGGTCATTCGAATGAGTGCTTGTGACTGGATGATTTCAAACGGTTTTTGCATATATGCACAAGAATAATAAAAAATATAAATTAAAAAAAAATGTTGCCACGACTGAGATACGAACCCGTTCTCTTCGAACTTTAAGACATGCTCTCTACAACTGAGGCATATCTTAGTAATTTTTTTTTACAGCTAAAACATGCTTTAAAGTACTTAGCCGTGGAAAACTTGTGAATGTGATGATTCGCTGGATAATTAATACAATATTTTAGATATAATTATCTACCAATGTCGCATGTGTTTTTCTTGCGTTCAAAAACCACAGCTTTATTACAATTTTCGAAGGCATTAAGAATGCATTCGAAGAAACAAGTTGTTAAGGAATTATGAAAACACTACTTCACTTTGCACACGTTCATTTATTTTTTGCTGGGTAAGAATAATATTTAATACACTCAAAGAATAAGTTTCAAGATTGTGCTACGACCTTTAAATAAGGCAGATGACAGCAAACTCAGATTAAATAATGAGTTTCTGTTTCCTTGCAAGCATTTACCTGATACTTCCCAGTATGCAAGAGATATCTATCTGGCATATTGATAAAATTGTCTTTTGGGATTTACAGAAATTTACAAACTTAAATTGAATTTATGAAAGAAGTATCATCAAGAGTAAAGTTGCTTAACTTTGTCTTACGTAAGCTGAAAATAACTAGTACAAGTTTCGGTTAAATGTTCTTCTTCTATGTTGATATGTACGTACGAATGTATGTGGCTTTGAATATGAAAGTGTCTTTAAACTTACTTATTACAACAAAATAAATTGATTACATTTGTGTGAATGCACAAATTTGGATATGTGTATGTGTGTTCAATAACCCAGTTGGCCTGATTTCGCAATGACTCGAATACGGCTTGTCTTCTATCGATTAGGTTTTCTAGTCGCCAATTTAAAGGGAATTGTCGTTCATGACAATCTGAGGTAGAAATTTTCGGATGTTGTCCACTATTAAACACTTTTGACGACAACATGAGCGACTATGTTCTACCTTTTGTTTTCAGTAAAATTATTTTGTCACCAATGCAGCTATTGAGGACAAGATGAGCGGCAATGCTAACTTTGTTGGATGGAGGACAAGACAGCTGGTTTTTTTATTGTTTCTGAAATAAATAAACTATTGTTCTTTTGCAACACTTCTTTAAAATCAGAGGAGCATGTAACACTTATGGTACAATTTTGTTTTAGAAAAGAAAACGCTATTCAGGACAAGATGAGCAATAATGTATTACATTTTGTCCTCAATCAAACAAATTGATATGTTGACCCCATTGCGTCGACGTTTTAGGTGGAGTTTCTGCAAGGTGGTATGCGCGATTACTTATAAACATGTAGTGAATTACACAGTCTCAGATCGAATCCCAGCTCAGTCAATAATTTAAATAAAACGAAAGCAAACAAGTGTATTGGGTATTGTAATAAACTAAGATTTTAAAAAAGTGAGATAAAGAGTTTATTATATTAAAAAAGTATGCATATCTTTTATTTCAATTTCTTTAATGTTGCTTCTTTACTGAATATTTAGTGAGTGACTTATCGAAAAATGGTATTCCAAAGAAAACCTAATCGAAAGAAAAAGAAGAAGAGAAGAGTATGTTTAAAGCAGCTACTTTGCTAGGAAACGTATGAAATAGAAACAGAAAAAATAAGCTATTTTGTAAACATTGTAATTGTTAAATTGTAAAAAGTTAATTTTAGTAAAAAAAAAAAAAACAGTGATAAATATATAAAAAATAAATATTGCGATAACAATAATTAAATAAACATACCAGTTAAGTATATAAAGAAAAAAAAAACAAGCCAGAATATAAGTAAGCAGTATTTGTGGCCAAACTATTCCAGTAAGAAGAATCCTATCGCGGCAGAGGTGATAAATAAAATAAAACTTCAATACTGTGAAAACATTTATTAAATAAACACACTGCGCTTCTTCCTTGGGACGCTTGTGACATCCACACGCAATATCATCCTTCGTTGTTATTAAATTCGCCAGTTTTTTCTATTGCTCAGGTTGTTGTGTTTTTCGACCTACAATAAATTTTAAAAAATAATAAAAATTTATTGCAAATAAATTTATTGCATTTTGTACTTACATTTTATTTAACTGGACACTTTTTTAACCACACAAATAAAAATTGAAAAACTTCCCGTCAGTAAATAAACAACTTGCAAAAACGTAGCTACGATCGTAATGCAGAATACATGCAATCGAAAAAGAAATCGAAGTGACACGGGGAAACGGAACGCAGAATATCAAAGTTGCCAAGCGTAGAAAATTTCGATTCGAATCGTAACGCAGAATAGGGGTGATAATATGTACTGAGTCATTATAATAATGATATAGCGAAATGATCATGGTGATATTGAAAATGAATGATCTTTAATAAAAGTAATGATTCCAATAATATTGATACAGATCTTTACTACGTCAATGGCCTACAAGTATTACAAGTATTAAATAAAGTTCGTTCTGTGATTAAATAAAAAATTTATATTAATATTTTTATGATAAAATAGATGACATTGTCGCTCACATAAATTATTAACGACAATATAGATGACATTGTCCACTATGTAATCATTGCCGACCAAATAGGGGACAATGCCGCCCTGCTATTGACACTAGTATTATCAGAACATTTGTTCGAAAACGACGTTGATGACTTGTGCCGGCTGTCCGACATATGCCGTCCATAATTTAACATTGTCATGCACCCATTATTGATAGTGTCTTAAAGATGTGGCCAACTGGGAAGTTATTCCAAAACGAAGACGACAGCGTCATCATGCAAGCATGTGAGATTAATTGAATATAATAGTATACTTTCTTGCTCTTGATAGAATCGTATAGTCAGCCAGCCAACGCTTCAAGAGAATTTTCCTTCAATAATTGTAATCTCTACTCCTGCTTAATTACATTTTCGGTTCTATAAATACCATGACGCTTAAAATGCCTTTAAATGCCAAGATAATTATGAAAAGGATCAATGCCATATTCTATATAAAAAGGCCTGTGGAAAATATATTTTGATGCAATTAATTTTGTACAACTGTAAATAATTTATATTGTTTCAGAATTTCATAGATTGTATCAATTAATTTATCTGTAACTAAAGTATGGGTTACACATTTCAATGGTACGCAATCATGAAATCATTATTAAAATATCTAAATGACCATATTCATTCATACAACAGCATGAATTTAGAGAAAAGGTTCAGCACTTGCTAGACTTAATGACAATTGAATTTTAGATATATGATTAAAATATCTCTACGATAAATGGAACTGACACAAAACAAGTCACGTGACCGATCCCCAGGTCATAGGGACCAGTACGAGCTCTAACACTTCCTATGAAGCGGACCATCCACTTTTACATGGGGATGGCCTAGGATGGGGTTAATTGATACTTTGTATGCACCTTGTAACTTGTCTCTGAAATATCGGATGGAGTCCTAATCGGTGCAGAATAATATAAATTATATATAAATATTATTCCAAAATTCAGCTGTAATTATCGATTAATTTATTTTTTTATTGTTACAAATCCAAGTAGAAACTGTATTTTATTTTTAAGCGGTGTCTTTGATAGGATTCGAACCGACAACCTTCGGCATGAAAGGCTAGTACACTATCCACTCCACTACAGGGGAACTTATATTTCAATGTTAAAAGTACCAGTTTAGCTGGCGTTAATATCAGAATATAGTTACGGAACAAGTTCCTGAGTGGCATGGCAGTCTCATTGAAGGGAGACAATTAATATTATATAGATACTATGTCTTAGATCCAGGTGCATCGAAATTGTTCAGTGCCATTTACTACAATACTAGCCGGAATGCCTACTAAATTGACTGAAAATGCTGAATATGTGACCATTTACACAATATTGTTTTTTTCACCATTCACTACTCCTTATTTTTGGTACCAGTCTCATTTTCTCAAGTCATAGCACGAGTAATTTTGGATCATTTGTCACCAAATTTTTGCAGGGATCTATAGTTGGTTATTGTTAGATTCAATGAATTAACGTTAGTTAAGTGGTTGGAGATAGTGATACCAATATACTCGTACTATTGCTAGGAAAGTCATGAGCAGGGAAACCGCAAATGTGAAATTGCATGTTTTTTCCTGTGGGATTAGTGTTTTTCATTCGGGATTTCCCGGGAAAAAATTCCCGGGATCCCGCACAATTTTCCCGGGATTTATTTCCCGAGATTTCTTAAATATTATTATAATCTTATTATATTCTTTGTAAGCACACATTTTTAGTGCTGCTTTTATTTAGAAAAATATGTAAATAAGAGAAAAAATTTGTAGTTTTGAGCACACTTTATTAGTCTCCATTTTTTCATATTTTTCTAAGAGCAGCACTAAAAAAACATATTTCGTGAAGAAATGAAAATAACAGATTGTCACTAAGTGGACATAGCGAAAGTGGGCATAATAAAGAAGTACTGCCCCCCTATTCTGTAACTCGCTAAAGTTAAATCTCTATCGCTAAAAATCTATACGGTCGATTTATCAATTTTCCTCTACGAATACAATTTTGCAACGTGTATTGCTAAATTATGGAATGTCTTAAAAATTTAATCCACCGAAATTTTAGTGTTTTATGTCATCGCCAAAAATGTTTAATTTTGTATTTGTTCAGCATTTTAGCGATCAAGATTTAGCTTTAGCTTTAGCGAATTACGGAATAAGGCGGCTGGTCTATATTTTCTGAAAATATCAGATTGTTATTTTAAGCCACACATGAGTTTTTTGAAGCTCAAAATTTTGAATTTTTCAAAAATTATAGTTTTGCAAAAAAAAAAATCAAAGCTTTATGTACAACAGGTTCACACAGGGTTCAATTAAAAATCGATATAAACAAAAAAAATGTAATTTTCAGCTGGTCACTTTTCCGCCACTGAATTATATCAATTCAGTTTTGCTTAGCAGTATGAAATACTATTTAGTGTCTTATGAAATGAATCATAAATCATTGCAATATCTTTTCTACTTAAGAAGCTACGGAAATTATAAAAAAGTATGAAACTAGTAAATTTTTTTACTTCGGGTGGCTACTAATCAGAAGTTATAGAATAAGAAATAACATTTTTTAATTTAAATTAAAAACCATACGGCACGGCTAAAGACCTCAAATTTTATAATTTTTTTACTTACGTTTAATGCATCCATAACCTTATTTAACAGATCTCGTGAATTGGTATTTGTTTTTGTTCAAACAAATTAAGTGAAATGCTATTTTGTATCGTTTTGTACTGGGCGGCAATTCCCGGGAATTCCCGGGAAATTGCAAAATCAATCCCGCTTTCCCGCGGAATGAAAAAGTCCGGGAAAAGAAAAACTCTATGTGGGATGTATGTAGGAACAAATAAGAAATTTTTACGTGTCAGAACTTTTTAAGAATTTCGGCATAGATTTGTTAGTGTATATTTTTTGCATATTTTACTCCTTACAGCATTTTTTGCATATCTTACATTTAGTCGCATATATAGTGCGTTTTTTCTATTTTTTGTGGGGTATTTGGCTGGTTTTCTGCATATTTTGGTTTTTTAAACTTTAATATGCATATTTAAAAAAAATAATAAATAAATAAAAAATCAGTAAAGTACGACTTTGGCTCGCACACGAAGGATTCCGTACGAATACACATATATCCCTTTTTATTTTTGCCCTCTTTTCATTTTGGCAATTTTTTCGTTTCGCTTTTTTATTTAATATTATTTTATTTTTTTAAGCTGTTTTCGTTGTTTTGCCGATTTTTTTTTGTTTTGGCGCTTTTTTAATTTTGGTGATTTTTTCATTTCTTTTAGCGATTTTTCGTTTCTTGGATTTTTTTTTGCCGATTTTTTTAGTTTTGGCCATCTTGTGGTTCTTGCGTTTTTTTTTTAAGTTTTGTTTTCCGCTTTTTAATGATATTTTTAGTTTTAGCGATTTATTTAAGTTTTTATGCTTTTTTCAGTTCTGGCGATTTTTTCAGTTTTTGGGTTTTTTTCAGTTTTTGTGATATTTTAGTTTTAGGGTTTTTTTTGGTTTTGACATTTTTTTTTGTTTTGGCGTTTTTTTTCGTTTTGGCGCTTTTTTGTTTTGGTGATTTTTTCGTTTTTTAATGATATATACCATATTTACACTATGCAACTTTGTTGCATGCAATTTTCTTTTTAAGTGAGAGTGTTGAAATAGAAATGAATACATATTGTATTTCTTCTCTGTCTTTCTCACTGAAAAAAAGAAGTTGCATGCAACAAAGTTGCGTAGTATAAATACGGTAATATTTAGTGTTAGCGAATTTTTTGGGTTTTAGTGCTTTTTTCGTTTTAACGACTTTTTCTGGTTTTTTTTTGTTTTTGGTGTTTTTTTAAGTTTTGGTGATATTTTGTGTTCTACCGATTTTTTTAATATTGGTGGTTTTTTTCTTTAAGAGATTTTTTCGTTTTGGCGATTTTTCGTTTTGAAATTTTTTAATTTTGGAATTTTTTTCTTTTGGCCTTCGCAGAGCTAAAATTTTTGACTAGGCAGAAAATCTTTATTCTGCGAAGCCACCGTTCGACATTCCCATCGACATTATATATTTTTGAAGTGGATATAATGCCCGTAGACGTTATCTTCGTAGACATTATTGCATGCCACCAATATTTGTGCATAATTCGTGGTATCAGAAAAGAATATCATATCAATTATAAACGAAATAATAAAGTTATAAGAGCATATTTTTTACATTTTTGGAGCATATTTTTAAGTTTTTAGTGCATATTTAATAAGCATAGAAAACATTTTTAGGGAATATTTCCGGTTTCCCTGGTCATGAGCATAAAATTTGAGAGAAAAATGAACCGCCAAAAACAATTAAACTTTGTATGTTCTCCACGCCAAAGTGGATGAGACCCAAAATTGACAATCTTTATAATTAAGACATTTTTTTTACTATCCCTTTTACCTTCACATATATAATTTTAAAGGTATTTATTAAAATCAGTTAAAGAATTTCAGGAAATATGATAATTTAAAGTTGTTAGCCATACATGCATGTTTCAGCTTGAGGTATAAAATAAACAAACTATTCATATGTATTTTTCCAATTTGCTTTTGCAAAGAGTATAGCAATAAGATAAGTCATAAGAGTAAAAGGGAACAGAGTTAGTTCAATAAATTTAATTATATTATTTGAAATTGTTTTGTTTTCGTATATTACCGCTTGTTTTTCATTTCCAGGACATGATAATTCATGACAAACTATTGGGTCGAATGGATCTCTAAATTGCTTCTACAAACTCAAAGGCTAAATATTGGTTATCAACGTGGTGCGAGCGGGGAGACAAGTTCGCTGGTTATGCTAACTACCCTGATCCATGGTGGGACCACATACGGCAAGACATGCTTGCCCACGAGAATGTTTGGTTGTTTGTACATGGACTCTGCATCTTAAGTTTAAATTTAAGTGTAACTGTGCTAGAGATAAGCACCGCTCAAGTGACTTGTGTGAATTAGGCATGACTTCGCTTGATTACTCATGATAGTGAGTAATTGCTTTCTTCAACCACGTGAGCGTGCATGAACGTGATTAAAAAAATTGTCGAGAGTGAACGTGTGTGAGTAGATTTTTTGCGTGATTCCTTGAAACGCTCTGCAATAGCATTTGAAATTTCTGAAAAACAATTCAGAAATTGTGCGTTATTCGGCAAAAGTTTTTTGTAAAATGGTCTTGATATTAATTGTTAGCATGTATTTCGTAAGCGTGAGTTTTCGTGATCGCAACTAACTTTCCACATTGGATCACATAAAAAATAGACAGAAGTTGAGACGATAGAGCGATCACCGGAAACTGGTGGCCTGGTAAAGAGTTTTAATAGTGACGATTCAGAATGATTTTAACGGTGAAAAGGGGATTATCTTTGTCTGAAAGTCTAACCGACAAACTTCACAAGGAATAATGGTAAACATGTTGATTAAAAGCAACAGACGGATGATGCTACCTCATAAGTGGAGAGTTTATTAAGCTCTATTGTGCTCGAAGTCAAGAACAAGTAGCACGATGCTAACAGATAACAATTTTTCGACGACTTTGCGAATTATTGAAATTGGGAGAAGTTGTCATGAAGGAGTAACATGGTTAAGGATTCTTACGAGAATTACCTCGGATTTAGGAGAACAGGCAATTTATTTTCGACCAAAAAGGAAGATGAAGAGGATGCGAAGTAAATGCGAATCACGCAAAAAGTGAAAAATTACGCAGAAAGAGGAGATTGCGTGAAAATCCTAAGAAGCAAAGTAGCTGACCATTTTGCAAAATGGATCCGTTGTTACGTTTTTGGACTGATAAAGACTTGCACTTGCAAATGCGATATTTAGAGAGACTGGTTGGATTCAACACTTTTAGTTATGTAAAACACCATGTTTAACATTTTTGTTTAGAGTATTTTGTAATAAAATTGGACTACCCCTTCCCAAGTTATAATGAAATCCGTATAGCAGCCTCTTGCAAAATCCTTAATTTTGGAACAAAATTAAAAAAAACGTATCCATTGAATTTTTAATTTCGACATAACACATCAAAAAAATATAGTGGTGATCAAAAGTCATAGCAAAAGTTTCAGTTTGTTGCATAGTGTTACAAATTGTCAGTCAAATATCACTAAAATTGGACTAAATGTGAGACTCAGTAATCAAAGGGTAGGTAGGTCGACATAACAGTTGACTAAGCTAACAATCACTGGGGAAGAAAGGGTGTCGAAATGGTAGTTTGAAGAGCAATGGCCTGCTTTGGTATTCCCTGATCTCAAAAACTTGTTGACTTTTGTACAATCTCTTGTAATTTTCTAGGCCTTATAGAACATCAAGTTTGATAGTCACTTACTATTCTATAAGGCCTAGGAAATTGCAAGAGATTGTTGAAAAGTGACTAGGTTTTGGTGTCAGAGGATACCAAAGCAAGCCATTTGTCTTCAGAGTACCATTTCGGCACCCCTTTAAGACGACTTTCAACTTTTTAACAACCACTAGAAAAGTGTAAATTTTTTGTCGGGTTGAGCTGACATCGACAAATACTTAGAGAATAAGGGGGATTTTTTTTTAATATTTTGGTAAAGATTTTCACTAGCTTATCGTACAACAAATACATTTTTCACCGAAAAATAACAGACCAACAGAAGGCAATACAAAAAAAAATTGTTAAATTATGTTTTGTGTCAAAAAGTATGAGTAAGCGTTTTGTGTTAAAATTGTAAAAATTCGTCTTTTGAAAGACAGGGACATTTATGTTAAATTTTACTATCTATTTTATTTGTTTTCATCTCAGTCTTTTTATTGACTGTTTTTATTTGATCTCGATACTGCGTTTATTTGTATGTACGTGCACATAAAAAAGGTTACATAATAATGCCATTCTGGTGGGATAACGAACAATTTGTGCGTGATAGTGAGTGAGTGGCACAAAGGATTTGTTAAAAATAGCATGAATTTCCATAACAGTTCTTTTTATTTCTCTGGTCCTTTTTTATTATTATTTTTTGTTTGTTTTCAATTCACTGCTTGCATATGACAATTAGATTGGCTTCACTGAAGACGCAATTGTGTCAACTTAAACTTGTAGCGAATGGCAGTGAATTGTTGAAGAAAAAAAAACTGTTTAAATTGTATTAACAGATGGCGTCTACAGGACACAATAAATGGTTACTGTAATGTTACAATAATCCATATAAAAATACTATAAAACTTTAACTATTGGCTGCACTGTTGCTACTATTGATCCAATTTATATTTTAATACACTTGAATGAAGTTATCAAAGACAGCCAGCAGCAGCAAGCATCACTTGCTTAAATTTCATTAATTTATTCATTCTATTTCTATTTTTGAACTATTATAAGGCCTAAAATTGTGGAAAGTCTATGCATACTTTTCTTAAATTTAAATAAAAACGAAAAATATGTAAGTACACACAGAAAATTTGCAATTGGGGTATTCACAAAGTGTCTTATCATGTCATAAAGTGCTAATATTTTAAGAGAGTTTAAAAATATTTTTGTTGTGCTTCAAACAAAAAAGTCCTTAAATAATAAGACTTTTTGTGCTGTGTTTATTATTTTGTCATAACTACACAATAAAAATCTGAGCCGATCGGCCGAAACTCTCGTCGAGCCGGTGATAATATTTACAATCCGCCGCCATTGATATAAATGAATGTATGTCATATGCAGTAAAGTATGTACTTCCTACAATTGTTCACAATTTAATAACTTCACATTTGATTATATTTATATAGCTGTGTAGTAAGTAAAAATAAATATCGAGATCTATAAAAATATGCAAGTAAGTAAATTTTGTTTGTATTCTTTAGCTGGCTGGCAGCCAACTAACGGTATTCCACTAGCAGCCACGTGGAAAATTAGTCGGCTCAGTCACCGGCAACAGCTGGTTTGGTTTATGTATTTTAACAATTTCACTTTCTGTGTGCGTTGAAATTTGTTTTTATTTCAATTAAAAATGAAGAGTTTAAAAGATATTCAGCTGGGTTTTATTTACTTTATAAACAAGTTGAATAACTGGCTATTATTTAAATTTTTTTATTTGTTCTTGGCATTCTGATTTCAAGTATTTATAATTTCTTTTTTTTTATCAGCTGATACAAATTTGAAATAGCACACTATCTTATGAGGGTTTGCTCACAGAAGTCATATTTTTTCGTGTTATTATTTTAAAACATATGACTTTATGACTACTTTGTGAATCTCCCAAATGTAAAATCGTCGAAAGCCAGGTTAATTTAACATTTTTAAGTAGTGATTTTCCTTCATAGGCATTTCATGTTAATTCAACAAGATTTACAATAATTTTGAAGGAACATTTATAGTTTTGAACTAACTATACTTCATGTTGATTTAATACTGCAATACAGTTAAGTCACATGAAGTTGATACTAAAATGATGCGAAAAATCAGGTTGAGTCAAAGTCATTTCGAGGTGAAACAACTTGAATTTGATATTGAAATAACTCGAGGAATCATGTTGAATCAACATTTTTTCAAGTTGAAACAACGTGAATTTGATATTGGAACAACATTAAGAATCATGTTGAATTATAGTTATATCAAGCTGTAACAACATGACTTTAAATGTAGCTATTTTATTAAACATTTTACTTACGTGATTGTGATTAGGACAGATATCAGAAAACTTTGTGCTATAGTTGGCTGCCTCAACCAAAATTTGAACTCGTGCCATTTTTCTGATAGTCCACGCACTAACCACTGCAGCCACAACAGCTTCAGACTTTACCTTAGCTATACACTAAATAAATACTCATCGTTTGTAAAATAAATGTCATTCTAATTCAATATGATTTATTTAAATGATTATTTAACATAAAACTTATTTGAAATTAAACATATAGTTATGTTGATTTAAAAGGAAATGTAATGTTTATAACAAAGTTGTTTTAATAGTGAAACATTTTAAATCAAAGAAATTTAAGGCTAGATTAATAATTCTTCATTTAAAATTAATATGAAACAATGGTAATTTTAAACCAGCAGCAGTAAATTTTCGCCGGTAATCCTTTTTTTTGTCGTCTGCATAGTTAACAAATGTAAGAATAAACAACAACAAGTCACACAACTAAGCACAAAAGTGAACTGTAGCAATGAACAAAGCAAATAAACACTAACACACTTAAACGACCAATTATTTCATGTAAATTTAATATGATTTCAAATCACAATTGCGTCATGTTAATTTTACATTCCTTTTTTTTCTGAGTGTAGATAGTAACAGAAATTTTAAATGTTCGGCTTTTTTTTCTTTTATTTATTTAAACAATTTAGTTGTCAGTGTGGTTTTATTTTCAATTCAATAACTCTTAAAGCAATGTAGCGTTCACACATGATGAAAAAAAAACCTAAATTTTGCGTCATCCTTGAAGTGACCTTGGTGTTAAACTCGTTGCTTGTATTAAAACGCATTTTTGTTTTCGACAAAAAAAATATTATTTATTTTTTTACTCCTTCGCTTGTAATCGCTGATAAGTTTGGCATTTGAAGGGAAGCGCCAAATATAAAACAAAACGAAAGTATAACACACATCATCACCATCATCGTCATCGTCATCGTCACTATCGTCGCCATCATTAGAAAATATAATAAAATACCACCGTAAGATTTAATAACAAGCCAACCACTAATTCAATACTTTGCCAACCGTCTGTCTGCTCCCCCACCCACGCTGTTACGCACGCACCCGTTACACATGTGAAGTAAAATAGGTACAACTTTTTTCTCTCCCATTCGTAAAGTATTTCATTGAATTTATTTTTGTATTGTAAAATTTTAGAAAATACTTTCATATAACATATAACTAAAGTGGAAAATGTTTCCAACTTTTAACTTTTATTTATTGAAAATGTTTATTTTTTTTATTTATTTTTATATATATTTTTTTGGAAGTAAAAACTTCATTGATTTCTATAACAACTTTGCAATTGCAAGAACTCTTTTCATGAAAATTTGCTTAAGAATGAAGATTTAGTTTTGAAAGTTTTTGTGCACAAGTGTGCTCTTGAAGTTTAGAACTGAATTTGTAAGTCCTTATGTGAATATTTTGTAACTTAAGTGTATGAAACTAAAATTGTATGACGTTTTTTTTGAATGTTTGCTAGTTAAATTTATAAAAGTAAGTTTATTTTGTTCAGATTTAAATCATGTAACTGGAATTGAATAATGTTTCATACAGGAAATTAAAATCTTATTTTTCGTGAATTATGGTTTAGTTTTGATTTGCAATGTGCTTTTTCCCAAATTAATATTTTTCTTATTATGAAAAATTTTAATGTTTTCTCAAAAATACATTGAACTTGATTATTGAGAGGTTGTACCTAGTTCCTGTTCGAATTTCATTGGGGCAGATCATCAGGAAAGCTTCACCCAATTTATTCTTAAAAAAAAAAACAAAAGAAAAAACTGTAGATAAGCACGTTAGGGGGGATCAAAAAATGTTTATTTTTTATTTTTAATAGGGTCAACGATAAAAAGGTGCTAAATGGCGAGTTTAATCTCTGCCTAAAGTTTTATTTATTTATAAGTATCTTAAGTGACAAGACGTAGAAACTTCAATTATGTTCTGACAGCTTTCGTTGTATTATTGTGCGGCCCTAACTAGTGTTAGATTGAGAAATATTGGCCATTACATATTATATGTGGGGTCTTCAGACTAAGTATTTGTATGTTATTACTATAGACTCTGTAATGAGAATGGACAAATACTAGTCTTCTGCTAGAAATCACAAAAGCCTATAAAGATTTTAATAGATTTTAATAGATTTTAACCTTTAACAGATTTAATAGATTTTTATAGATTTAAAATTTTTTTAATTTTCTGTGGCTTGCAGCCGGCTTTTTTTTAACAATAACACTATACAACACAAAAAAAATTATACGGTTTTAACAACTGATTCTGGTGGTAGGGGGGACTAAAAAATATACGTGTATCGACGTTGTCAAAGTTTGCATCTGGGACTCATTTTAGAGGGAGTTAAGGTAATGCCCCTCGCTTTTTTTGCACATTGTTATAGAGAATGGGCATATTGGAAATCTTACGTCTAAGGTATAACGTGAGTTCAGCACTTGTGCAAAGTATAGGGTATTCACTCGAATAATGTTTGCTCGATTAATCGAAAAATGTAAGTCAAAAAATGTTCGATCAAATAAAAATTTTCAATTTCCAGTAATTATTTATTCTAATAATTTAGGTCAATTAATCGAATAACACCATTAAAAATTTTACGTAAGTTTTAACTTTTTGGAATACGTTTTTAAAGATTTCTTAATAAAAACTTGAATTTTTTTTCAAATTGTGTAAAATTTTACTTTTAATGCAAAACTTCTATAATACTAATAGAAGTGACAATTTTAGGGATGAAAGAAAAAATTTCTAATATCTTATACAAACTATTGAAATAAAGACATAACGGATGCTAATGGGGTTAACGAGAAGTTCATTGAAAGAGTTGAATTCTCAAAACGAAAGACCCACAAAATAAGTTTCGTGATATAAAATGTTGGGCCTGCTTTCGGTTTTCGAATTGACTCGATAACCGTAATAAGTCCCATTACTTTATGCATCTAAAAAAAAAAAACAAACAACTGGTCCTGCGTGTTCGATTAGTGAAAAATTATTTTAAATTTTTCCCGTCGACAAAAATATCATCATTCTGCGAAACACAAAATCCCATTATTTTGTTTAGTATTTAGAAGAATTTCGCTGTAAGATATACAGTCCTGTTCGGTTTTTCATTTCGAACATTTAAGCCCGCATGGAATACAGAGCAGGCTTGAGTATCATTAAATATTTTGTAATGTAAAAGTTTCAATGCGAAACATTTGAATAATGAAATATTAAAAAAACTATTTTCAATTATCAAATTGTGACTTAATTTATGTAGAAACATTGTTCTTTTTTTAAATTAATCAAACATATGAACCGCTCGCTAATAACACATGATTTGCCTTATTTTTGCCCAAAAATATTAAAAAACCCGAGTAATTTCAAGATCTCTAATAACCCTGCGGAAAATTTGGTGACAAATGATCCTAAAGTACTCGTCCTATGACTTGAGAAAATGAGAGTGGTACCAAAAATAAGGAGTAGTGAA
Organism: Panzeria rudis; assembly: GCA_956483635.1. NCBI lineage: Eukaryota > Metazoa > Arthropoda > Insecta > Diptera > Tachinidae > Panzeria > Panzeria rudis. The sequence continues at coordinate 197,246,508 of OY101447.1, forward strand.
TGGTGAAAAAAAAATATTGTGTAAATGGTCACATATTCAGCATTTTCAGTCAATTTAGTAGGCATTCCGGCTAGTATTGTAGTAAATGTCACTGAACAATTTCGATGCACCTGGATCTAAGACATAGTATCTATATAATATTAATTGTCTCCCTTCAATGAGACTGCCATGCCACTCAGGAACTTGTTCCGTAACTATATTCAGATATTAGCTCCAGCTTAACTGGTATTTATAACATTAAAATATAAGTTCCCTTGTGGTCGAGTGGTAGTGTACTAGCCTGTCATGCCGGAGGTTGTCGGTTCGAATCCTATCAAAGACACAGCTTAAAAATAAAATACAATTTCTACTTGGATTTGTAAAAATAAAAAAATAAATTAATCGATAATTACAGCTGAATTTTGGAATAATATTCATATATAATCTATATTATTCTACACCACAAGATAGTTCAGAGAGAAGTTACAAGGTGCATACAAAGTATCAATTAACCCCATCCTAGGCCATTCCCATGTAAAAGTGGCTGGTCCGCTTCATAGGAAGTGTTAGAACTCGGACTGGTCCCTACCACCTGGGGACCGGTAACATGACTTGTTTTGTGTCAGTTCCATTTACCGTAGGGAATGTTTAAGAGTAAAACTTACTCGAATAACTCGAACGAAATATAAGCTTTACTCGATTTTTCGAGTCATTTAAGAACCTCAATTTTTATTATTTGAATAATCGAACAATTAAAAAGTCGAGTAAAATGAATACCCTAGTAAAGTAACACGAAAAATATTTTTTTAGAATAGTTTACCACTCTAACGCTTCGCTGTATGGGGTCTCTACCAGAGTAACAAGCCGATCGGCTCGAAATCGGGGGCTAGCCGCCGCCGGTCCTTTTTCTCTAAGCCGCGCCGCCGCCGATTGACTTTTGTTGTACAAAACAACTATTTTTCGTGAAATATTACCGCCGCCGCCGATGAAATGGCCTCGGCTTGGAGCTCTGGTCTCTATCCCTTCTTGAAAAGGGGCAAAAAACTTCTCTTCAATGGCAATGTATCGTATCGGCTTAATGGGTCGATTATGAATAGCAACCGAACTTCACTTGCATTGTCAGCTGTCAACTGAAAATTCGCGAAGATATACTGGGGCCAGATGGATCTGGAAACCTCACAAGTGATTTCATTTGTCTATCTGGTTTGCGCGTCTCTAAATATTTGGTGCTGAATTTGTATTTTGCAGCTTTTTAGTGGAACATCTACTAACTAGTCGATGTCATTTTCCTGTAGGCGGGCGCGAGCCTTAGCTAGACCGTCCGCGATAGGGTTACCGAGCACCCCAGCATGCCCCGGTACCTAGAAGCGCCCTAGGTTTGTATGTCTCGCCATCTCATTCAGGTATGGCCACATTTTTTAACCAGTTCCGTTGTTGTGTAAACACCAGATAGAGCATGTAGTGCATGCAGCCTTACTGTCGGTACAAATTCGGATGTCCTTATCAAATACCCTGTAGTACCTTAACCAGTAAGCCGCCCTTTTAATTGTTGATATTTCAGCCTGAGTGGTGCTACATTGATTTGGTAGCCTAAAGTTTATCCTACGTTGCATGTGTGGGATCTAGATGCCCCCGCCTACTGCAATGCACGACTTAGACACGTCGGTGTAGATCTCGGGCAAATCTCCATATTGGTGTATGTAGTCTGTCTCAGAGGATGTGTCCGAAAAGTCCTCCACCGCGAATCTCTTGTCGGACGGCAGAGCAGATAAGCAATAGTCAGTGTAGTCGGGAAGATCCAAGATTTGCCTTAATATCGTCGCATGGCCTACTTCATCCCCACTTCCATGCACCTGAGGCATTTAGTCTAACCGCCGGGTTCATGGCCAGTTGTTTGATCATGAGGTCGGCAGGAAGCCAATGCATTATGGTGAACAGTGCTTTGGACGGTGTAGTACGAGGTGCACCCGTAATCAGCAAAACAGATGTCCGAAGTAACCACGTGCACCGCTATACCACAAAGTATTGCAAAAACAGATACATACCTGTTACTATAAGTATAAATGATGGAATGAGTGTAACTGATATTGTATGATTTTATTCCACGCACACATTCTACGCGTACTAAACAATAAGAGTAACATAGTATTTTGCAATGGATAAAAAATTTACATGATTTTTGTTTTAAAATATCTGTTGTACCACAAATATTTTAAAATAATTGTTAGTACAACAGATAATGTGTGTGCGTATGTTTCATACATATAAAACATATTCACATACACTTCATGTGCAAATTCATTGCTAGCTTACAATAAGAGTTAATACTTGTTGATGTGCTTTGTTATTGCTGTTTTTGTTCTCTATTTTGATGTTCGTTTTAAATAGCCGATCAATTGCGAACAAACTTCGTTTTGCATGACAAATTTGCCTGTTTATACAATAAGTACTTATTGTACGACATCAGTATCTGTTAATATCTGTTTGGGCGAAACATAGGAAAACAAGTGTGTTTCTCTCAGTCTCTCTGTATCCACTCATATATACTATACTTCAGCCAATAACAATACCACCTAATAACAGAAACACTACATTACTTATCAATATGCACTCATAAGAATTAACACACAGAAACTGATATAAACGGATGTATCTGTGCACGTGACTAGTCCGAAGAACCTTTTCAATTATTTTATAGTATGTGACTTTATTTAAGGAAGTCCACCATTTCAATGAGGGTAGTTTGCATTAAAAATATATCTCACGTAAAACTTCCCTATAAGACCCCATACGAAAGAAAGCTGTATATATAATTTTCTATTGTGTGTATTATGTAATGATGTATTTATTGTGAATTGTACTTCTATTTCTTTTAGATTATCAATTCTATGCTCTTTTATCTTTTCAGCATTCAAATGTCTAAAACTGCCTTCTTAGTGAATCTATGAAGCGGAGTAGGAGTCTACATACTGAATTTTAAGTTTCTGCTTTAGTTCTTTGGTTTCTGCGACGGTGCTCCATCTTCAACTTCAACTTCATCATTTTCTTTTCAATATGTACAACAATTCTCTTCTGAATTTATTTGTATTTACTTACTTTGCTGTAAGAGTTTTATACGTTTTTGGATTATACACTCTGAAAATTGTCTTTATTTTGCCATGAATTATTTATAAGAACAAAATAGTCTTTATAGTTAAATTATCTCTAGTTGTTGGTATATTATCAAATTTTAAATTTTTTTTTGTATTTTTTGTATGGTCAGCAGACATTTGGTCAGACGATTAAGGTCTGGCTAACTGAAATCGACCACATTGGCCATGATTGCAGCAAACACATACTCGCATAACCATTTTTACAAATTTATATGAATTGTGTTCAGGTTCAAGCATGATCTAGCCAACCATCATTTGTAACAAATAGATGTCAAGGTTAAATGGACATCTCGTATATAAGCTTATAAAAATATTTTATTTAATATTAAGTATACGCTTAGTGATGGTAGTGATGCATAAGGCATGATAATGCAAACGTTTTCTTGGCAAAGCTTCCATCACGAACATATTGCTATGGACAAAACAAACCTTTAGCCATTTGATTATATTCCATCTAATCTCTTTTGAAATTAATTTTGTAAATAATTATGCAAACAATTATTTGGACAGTCGTCGGTTTCTTTCCCCAAAAATAAATAGAGCGCATAAACTTATTTTATTATAAGCCAATGCAGCTTTGATAAAATCTTTCGCAAATGGTTTTTTATTATTTAAATTTTTCGTAATCATTTTCTGCTTTATATTTTGTCTTTAATACAATATTTGAGTTTTATCTTTTGTTGTAAATTGTATTGAATAATGAAAAAACTAAACCATCCACTGCAAAAATGATACTTAACTATTTTTAATTACTTTACGCTTAAAAGTTGGAAGCTTTAAGCGATCTATTAGTAAATTGCTGTTTTTTAAAGTTTTATTGAAATCCATGACTTGCATCATGACCGAATTCTAATGGAACCAAAATGGTTCGCATTTGTGCTCTTTATAGCAGTCGTTGCACTTGTTTTTTAATACAATTTGTAGGAGTATCTGTGTGTGTGTGTGTGTGTGTGTGTGTGGGAAGGACGAAAATAGTTCATTCAAATTGTTTCTATATTAATAGTTTGTTTTGTACGATATAAATACACACATACACACATAGATAGATTTTATAGCAACTATTTAAAAAGTAAAAACTAAAATGCAATTTTAAACAATAATGCGCCACGCAGATTCCATCCGGCTTCCATGAGCGTGGACAAGCTGAAGTTGTGGACAATTTGGTGTAACATGAAATTTGCACAGCCTTTTTAAGAGTGTGTCGTTATTTCGGATTAATTTTTAAATTTAGACTCCTATTAAGATTCACAACTCAACTAAGTTGAGTTATCAATGTTACAACTGAGCTCTACTATTTTTTTGTACTATGACTCACAACCAATTTTAGTTGCTTTTGAAATAATGTTCGAAATGAGGTTCTTATTAGGGATGTAACGATACGCCGTTTTGCCGATCCGATACCGATACCGATATTTAAAATAAATATCGCCGATACCGATTCCGATACCGATACGAATATTGAAATTGAGTTCAAGTTTAGATTAACAAAACTCAAGTGCAATTTTTTATTATACAAAATTACATTATAAGGGAGAATATTTAAAATTGATAAAACATTGGAAGTAATTTTTAAGGAGCTACATTTTATTTGCTTCCAACAAATCTATATTAAAAATATTAAATTAGTTTGGCTTAAGTTCATTTTTAATTTAATCATTCGATCAAATTATTTTTTATTTAAGAAAGAAATTCTAAAGCATGTAAATATTGAACATTCAAAGAAAAATTTGGCTGTACGGAAGGTTCTCAGTTCAACCTTTGTTTCGTGACCACCAAGTCTACTCATCAGAGTCCTTTACCCACACTACCACTGACAGTGGCAACAACACTGTAGCGAAAATCCTACTAATATTAGTAAGCTCAATTAACACACTGTCGCCATCTTGTGGCGACAGTGTGTTTGAATGTTCAATATTTACATGCTTTAGAATTTCTTTCTTAAATAAAAAATAATTTGATCGAATGATTAAATTAAAAATGAACTTAAGCCAAACTAATTTAATAACTTTGGATAAAACCATACAGTTCGACTAAAAATTCATAACTCAATTATATTAAAAATATTCAGATAATTAGTAGAAAAGCAGAAAAATTGTTTAATTCCTTTATAATTTAAAAAAAATACTCGCCATGCTTTTTAAAAAATCGATTTTTTTTAAAGGACATTTATCAACTAATATTCTTCTAAATAACTTAATAGCTTAATTATTAAAAGACTTCTAAGTTTATATTTATTCACTTAAATTTACATGAAAATACAGTTCTGAGTTTAAATTCGCATAAAAAAATTGTGAAAATGGGTACTTTTTTATCCTTTTTCCTTAAGGAAAAATCATTATAGAATACCGAAAAAGAAATTTTTCCTAGCATCGCTTCCTATTCGGTGATTGGTAATCGAAAAACAGAACTTCTTGCAAGGGCAAGGATATGTAAAACTAATTAGAAATTACCAAAATTTGCAATACTTCCAGATCGCGAGTTCTACATTTTCATGACTTCTTTGGAGTATCTCTTTTTTGCTGGAATAAGATTTAAAAAACAACGGCTTGAATTTCAATTCAATGTAAAATTAAAAAAAAAATAAATAATTTTTTTGCAAAATAACAGCATAAAATATTATTAATTTTTAAAATTGATATTAATAAGATTTAAAAAATAACGAAGTGTATTTAATTCATGGTAAAATCGAACAAAAATAAATTATTTGTTAAAAAAAACTCTGAAAATTTTTTTAAAAGTATCGTCGTATCGGCAGTAAAATATCGCCGATACCGATGTATCGGAAAATGGGAAGTATCGCCGATATATCGGTATCGGTATTCGTTACATCCCTAGTTCTTATCTATGCTCTATATTTGCTATCACAGAATATTTAAAATATTTAAAAATTTTCTCTTGAGATTTTATGTTTTATGCATATGGCAACAATATTGGTTGACAAATGACAAAATAGGTTGGCATCTGGAATAGTGATTCGCACTTCAAAATTGCCATTTTAAAAATAAACAAAAGTAACACAACAGTCGAAACACAACTGATAAAAAGCAGTTGCCTCACTTTGATGAAAGTTAAGTTGAGTTGTAATCCATAATAAGAATTTGACAACTACAACTCAACTATCAATTTAAATGTGTAGCATAATAGGGGCCTTAGATTTATCCAATTTTTCCATTTTTTACAATTGCGTGTTCCGTTTCTGCTAAAATGATTTTTGTTGTTGAAAGTTTTAATTTTTTTTTTTTGAAATAAATAAATAATAAATCTGCGAACTGTTTTTAGGTGAATTTTTCACAAAAAATCCCCACCGCTCAATCCCTTTAATAAAACGGTCTATCTACGCTAGTGGGCGCTACGAAACGACAAACTTTAATTTTTGGGTATTAGCAAAGTTTTTTTTTATTCACTTTTATTTATTTGTTCACTTTTTCGTTTAGTTTTACTTTATTTTATAATTTTTTATTTTATATTTTAATATTGTATTATTCCACATAAAAGCTTGTGGCGCCATTTTCAATTGCAGCACTTGATGAAAACTACCAACTGGTGGCCAGTATTTATTTTGTAAGCAATTTGCATTTATAATAAATACCATTGAAGAGAAGATACTAAACATTTAAGTTGGTTGGGTTGTACCTCGATTGTTAACATTTTTTATTTAGTGTTTTTAATATAATTTTTTTTTTAATTAAACTATGATAACCACTGAAAGGGAGTTTATTTTTTGGCAATGCACGCTTTTCTTTTTGGTTTGAGCAAAGCACAAAGGAGCATTTTTTTTTGTTAGCTGTATGTTGTTATTAATGCAAATATTTTTTGCTTCATTTATTGTGCAATATAATTTAATTTTATAAATCCTTTTTTTTCCAGAAATTGTTCCGTTTACAATTTCATATCCTTTGGAATATGCACAAAAGAATTCTATTTAATCACGGAAGAAATTTATATAATCGAAATTGTGGCAAGAAAATATAAATATATGTAAATCCAGTTCTAGAAACAAATTGTAATAACAGTTTGCTTTAAACCTTTCAAACATGACGCTAAACTACTGGGCATTTTTTCATAATTTTTGGAATATAGTCTCTATATCGTATGAAAATATGATCAATGTTTAGGTTTTAACATTTTTATGTCCTTCAAGGATTTTCAGGACACGCACAATTGATGCATCTCGGTCTAATTTTATTTTGAAATAACCAAAGCCCCATATGATAACTTTGTTTAAACTTTTTTATTTTTTAGTATAAATAATGTGATAAACAAACATGAGGAACAATCAACGCAATCGATGCATGCCGGTCTATTCGACATTGGTCAAATTGAAACGAATATATTGAGGTACCGAAACATACCCGCACAATCGATGCATCACGGTCTGAATGGGATAAAAAAAGGAAATGGGTTTTATAAAATTAGCATATACATTCGCAATGCCGTTCATATGGAATATAATGCATATTTGAAAATCTTAGAGGAAGCAACGCTCATGATATACTCACAAAAAAAGAAAGCACGGTGTCATGGGACACCGGGTAGGAACGTAGTTCCTTGCAATTCACTTAACTTAGAAATTGTATTTCCACTATCTTTGAACGGTGCGAATTATTTATGTCGAAATGACAAATGCTCTTTCAACCGTGGCAAGTAAAACAGTTTCTTTCTTTTCAGAAAAATATAATTTTATTTTCCCCTACCACCCCTCGCGGTCCTATTTAAAAAAATATTTAGCCTATGTCTTCTTTTAATATCATCAAAATCGGCTAGATAGTTTCGGAGAGGCAGAAATTGCCCCCTACAGCTCCTCGTGCTCCTATTGTATAGCCTATCTGCTTTTCTAGATTCAGATCTATCTATGTTTTGAATTTCATCAAAATCGGATAGATAGTTTCAAAGAGGACGAAATTTCCCCCTACTTCCCCTCGTTGTCCTAATTTTGAAAAAAAAATTATAGCCTATGTCTTCTTTTAGACTCAGATCTATGTTTTAAATTTCATCAAAATCGATTGGATAGTTTCTGAGGAAGAAATTTCCCCCTACCTCCTCTCGTGGTCCTAGTTTAAAAAAACATATAACTTATGTGTCCTTCTAGACTTAGATCTATATATGTACAAAATTTCATCAAAATCGGTTCTGTGGTTTAGCCGTTAAAGCGCAACGAATAAACAAACAAACTTACTTTCGCATTTATAATATATAAATATTAGTTAGAAGAAACACCTTCAACTATCACTGCCACGAACCACTTATCCTAGTCACAAATGAAAATCTAAAAAATCCGCAGTGGCAACATTACCAGTATTTTTGTAGCCAGTATTCCATAGTATTTTTAATTTTCAAACACATTTTGTTTAACGCCCCAAGCATTGATATTTGTTAGTCAAAGCATTAATGTGCATGGCGCGTCATAAGGAACTTACGTTCCAAAAAATATGAGTTACGGCTGACCTTGCAGACTATCCCTGGAATTTCCAACTAATACTTAATGCGCTAGAAAATCGGTAGATTTCTGGAGTATTTAAAACAAAAATCTTATTAAAAAGGTTCGACACCGATATCTCGCAAAACACGTTTCAAAAACTGATTGAATATGAAAAATTTATTTTCAGCAATTATTTACCATGTAACTATGAGAGGGACCTGTCATATGGCGTTCTTATTGGAGCCGGTAAATTGACATAACTAAGATACTGAGTGCTAGGTTCTCCTGTGGTGGTTTCTTTAATACTAGTCAAATTAGTGTACTTTAAGCAACTATTTTTGATTTGAAAATTTTTGTTTGCATTTTTGTTCACAACTTGGGAACATATTGTACTACTCCCATTTTCACCAGTCATATGAGAAGTATCACCGACCGTTTAGGGAGTTCTTTTGCAAAAAAGACAGAACTTAGAACAGAAAAAAAGGCCTATACAAGGAAGAGTTGGAGGGTTAAAATATTTAAAAATTTTTCATTTTAGTGTTTTACGGAACAGTGCTGAACACACTTTCACATAGAAAAAAATACCAATGTAAAGTCAACATGTCGCAATATTGACTTGAAATCAAAACCTGCAAAAATGCAGACTTTGATGAACATAACGATGGTTTCATATAATTTTTCGAAACTGGAATTTAAAATTAAGTAACGCTTTTTAGATTATTAATCTACACAAAATTATCGTTATTTTAAATATAGTTTTGTTGATGTACGTTCCCGAATATTTTGGTGAAACTGCAAGAATATTAAAATTTAACTATTTTCAGTTTTATCCTTAAAAAAATAGTAAGGCCAAAACTAAGAATATTTAAAATATAGAGAGTAGTATAGATATATACATCAGAACTTTTTTTCGAAGACAACTAAAATTAGTTGTTAATCATAATATAAAAAAATGGTTCAGTTGGGTCGTAACATTGACAACTCAACCTAGTTGAGTTGTGAATCATAATAGGTGCCTAAAGTTAATCTTTAGTCTCGTATTCAAAACGTGGCCCCTAAAAGTGTAAGTCGCAATATATTCTGTTAAAAGTTTTAAAGGATATTAATTTTTCTTCCTATAATGTGCAGGCTGGTACGACATTAATCGGATAATATTTCAGAAAATATGCAGAAACGTCCAGGGCCGGCCTGAGGGTGGAGCGGTCACTCTAGGCGCCAGATGTCAAAGGGCATTTGTGTATTTTTATTATAAAAATTAATTTTGTCATTTTTTTTAGTTTTCTATTATTTAGATCATGTCAAAAACAAATTGTTTGATAGAACAGGGCCGAATGTTATTAAAATAATATAGATAGCAGATTATATATTTAAATAATAATAACAACAGTCTGTTACAAAATAGCAAACGGCTAAGTAAGGCTTGTAGGAGTAGTTGTGTAGATAATTTTGCCATTTTATAAAATTGCAATACACACTCAAAATCAGAAGTTATCGATAAAAAAAAAGATTTTTTGGTACTTCACGGACAAAAAAAAAAATTGTTTCTGCACCGATTTTTAAACTAGGTTGAATAGAGGAGGACTTAAGCGTTCTGCGTATATGTATGTTAAAGATTTTATTTTGACTTATATTTCATGGAAATATCATCAAAAGAAAAATGATTTGTTTATTTTTTAAATTTTTGCTTACTTTTTTTTGCAACACTTTGCTTGGGAGCCTACCAATTTTTTATGCGGTTAAAAAGTGGATATTAGAAGGATTACAATGAATTAAGTGTTGATTTGAAAATATCCCAGGAAAAATTTGAAGGCAAAGTAAGTTATGAGTTAAAATGCTAATAAACACACCCTTCAGTACGTCTACTTTGCCACTGTAACTAATTACTTTAATATGGCGATGTCATTGGAGGCAAGTACTTACCACATTTGATTACAAATAGCCAGTTATAAATTTCAATATATAGAAGGCATTGAATACACAAAACACAATAAAAATTTAATGTCTCTGCAAAGCATTGAACTCATGCCGTTTTTAGTTATTGAGTTATTTTGTGTCAAGTGTTTCCCTCACTAGCCTATTGCACAACTATTTTGATACGGGCTTAAAACTTGTTTTCACAGACTTGAACACAATTAAAAAAAATTATTTTGCTATCCCTAGGAGTTGATCTGTTTATAGCCTGTATGATAAGCAGATACACCACTACTCTGACAATAAGAAAATAAATGTTTTATTTAATTACTACCAAGTAACTGTTCAACTACTGTTAAGCAATTCAGACCGTATGTAGTTTGTGGTTGAAAAGTATGTTGTTCGGTAATGACAACTCAATACTAAGTTTTTGTTTGGATTCTAAAAAGTTTCAAACAACTGGTTTGTTAAAAAGAAAAGTTTTTTTGTTTTTAATTTTACCATATTTCTTAACCTTTATTAATTTACTTTGAGCTCGAAAAAACTCATTTCAAAATATTTAAAAAAGTAAATATGGCCTATTGTTAAAAAATAGAGCTTTAAAAATTCTTCCATATTTTGTATATAAAACTAGGAATATAATATAATCACAAGCTCAGTCGTATGTCTTATCTTTAAAAAAAAACGACACTTGCTTATGTGCTTGTGAACAGACAAATTTGTTGTATCGTTATTTTGTCGTATTTTATATGTTAATTCAATGTAGTCAATTCATTTTCAGTAAATAATTTATGCCGAAAAACGAATTTTGTTATTATTTACAGGTTTAAAGATTTCTTTAATACAATTAGCAAGTTTTCGCTAATTTGCAATTTTTTTTTCGCGATTTTTGCGAATTTTGTCGTTTTTGACTATGTTGGCAATTTCTAATCAATTTTAGGGCTTGTTTCCGATTTTGCAACTTCTCGCGAATTTTTGCAAAGTTCGCGATAAAATCGACTTTTTGCAAGTTTTCAGCTTCCTTACAGTTTTGCCGATTTTTAAGCTATTAGCAAGTTTTTGCAAATTTTCGCTATTTACGCGATTTTTACCAAATTTTTTGCATTCCTCACAGTTTTAGCGATTTTTAATCAAAATTATTGCTTGTTTAAAATTTTGAAATTTTTCGCGAATTTTCACTTTTTTCCCGACAGGCGTAATTTTCCCAATTTTTTGGCTTTCTTACATTTTTAAAGTAATCAATATTACGCTTTATAATCTTTAAAATTTTAGCAAGTTTTTGCAAATTTTCATAATTTTCGCGTTGCAATTTTTCGCGAATTTTCGACATTTTCGCAATATGCTTGATTTACTCCAAGTTTTTGACATTTTTAGAGCTCGAGTCACTTTTAATCTATATCATACCTTGATATCAATGTTTCCATTTATTTACTTTAATTTTGCAAATAATCATAATTTTGCGAAGTTTTTTCAACAACTCTTCAAATTAATCTAGCAAATAAAATATTTCCAGACAATACAACCATTTGGAAAACATATAAAAATCAATCGTATAATTATAACGCAGTTTTGTATGGAAATTGCTAACAACAAAAATACAATATTGTATAATTAGACGATTACACAACACATACGACGTTAATACGAGCTTGTGAATTGAACAAATTAAAATAAAACCGTTTTCATATTTTTAGCAGGCTGCCAACATTAACGATAGATAAATAAAAAGAAACAATAAGTTAAACAAAATGATTCATCAAGCCTGATAAAGCCAATAATAAAATTTTAGATCAGCTTCAAAAACATGTTCTTAAAACAATATATTATGTATCATTTTTTGTTTAGACCAAAGGGCTCTGAAAGCCAATCTTGCTTCACCCTGGCCAAATGCTAGGACCGGCGCTGGAAACGTCATATGTACCAGAGAATTTCCTACTGTTTTGCCAAAAATATTTTAAGGAAATTTTAGACAAGTCGCTTGATTGTCCGGTAATGTTCATTGGGAAGGAAGCTTTACTTCGTTCGTGTGACGTCACACACATTTTATTCATACTTTTTAGCCAACTTTAAATTTCTTGTTTAATATCAGGAGCACAAGAAATTTAGAACGTTAATTATCAAAATATTTATATTTTGCTAAAATACTCGTCACATACTTTTAGGTGGAGGCATAAACATGTACGAACGAGTAAAAACATTTACAAAGGTTGGTTGTATGAGTATAATAAAACCAAGAGCCTGAAAGTTTGTGAAAATTATTATGCAAAGAAATAAAAATAACTAAATGCAGCTAGCTGGATATTGTGTGCTCCTGGTATAAAATATGAAGTTAAAGTCAGCTAAAATGAGTGAAATAAAAAAAATAAAAAGTTATATTTTTTGTGACAGACAAAAAAGAAGAGATAACGAATGTGGTAGGTAGCATTTAGAAGAAATTAGTGGATGTAGTAGATAAAATGTAAATCCTATATTTTATTAGTCTACGGGATTTTTTTTAGAGCTGAAGAAATTTAAACTGAAACAAAACTATAGAGCTTTTGTTTTTAATCTAATTACACAATTTTGTGTCATAAACTTTTAAGTAGTACGTACCTTTCTTATTGCCCACCAATATTGATGAAACATATCGTTGCTCTCAAACGCAAAACGGCCTAACTTAACTAACATTTTCATAATTTTACAGCAAAAGCAATAAATGTGGTAAATTATATCATAATTTGCCAGTTCTTTTTCTATATAGATTTTCTTAATATTATCGCTAACTTTTTGTTCGGGTAAGTCTAATTTTAGAGTAGCTATTAGGGTATTCAATCGATTAACCAGTAATTGGTTAGCCGGTTAATTACTACCCGATTAACTGATCGGTTAATTTAAAACTGGGTATTTTCGATTAACGATTAATCCGATTAATTTCACTCGATTATTTGATTAGCCGATGTAACAAAAATTTTCCATGTTTTAGTATTGTAACATATTTTTTGTGTGTTTAGATATTTGTTGCGTCTCATATACAAAAGGTATATGTTTAGAAATTATTTTTCATACAAACAAAGAAGCGTTTTCCAGTGATCTTAACTTAAGTAAAACTTTAAAACCTTTGGCCGTGGCTATAAAATATTTTAGGGTATTCATTTTAGTTGACTTTTAAACTGTTCGATTAATCAATTAATCGAAATTGAGTTTTTTAAATTAATCGAACAATCGAGGAACACTTTTATTTGGTTCGAGTTATTAGAGTAAACTCTACTGCTAAAAATTATTCAAGTTAATCGGAACAATTTTGAGTTTAATCGGTTTTTAGTAGGGATGTAACGATACGCCGTTTTGCCGATCCGATACCGATACCGATATTTAAAAATAAATATCGCCGATACCGATTCCGATACCGATACGAATATTGAAATTGAGTTCAAGTTTAGATCAACAAAACTCAAGTGCATTTTTTTTATTATACACAATTACATTGTAAGAGAGAATATTTAAAATTGAATATAATAAAATAGAATATAAAAAACTGGAAGTAATTTTTAAGGAGCTACATTTTCTTTGCTTCAAAAAAATTATATTAAAAATATGCACATAATTAGTAGAAAAGCAAGAAAAAATGTTTAATTCCTTTGTAATTTTAAAAAATACTCGCCATGCTTTTTAAAAAATCGATTTTTTAAAAAACATTTATCAATCAACTAATATTCTTCTAAATAACTTAATAGCTTAATTATTAAACGTCTTCTAAAAGTTTATATTTATTCACTTAAATTTACATGAAAATAAAGTTTTGAGTTTAAATTCGCATAAAAAATTTTGAAAATGGGTAATTTTTTATCCTTTTTCCTTGAGGAAAAACCATTATAGAACACCGAAAAAGAAATTTGTCCTAGCATCGCTTCCAATTCGGTGATTGGTAATCGAAAAACAGAATTTCTTGCAATGGCAAGGATATGTAAAACTAATTAGAAATTATCCAAATTTTGCAATACTTCCGGATCGCGAATTCTACATTTTCATGACTTCTTTGGAGTGTCTTTTTTTGCTGGAATAAGATTTAAAAACCAACGACTTGAATTTGAATTCATGGTAAAATTAACAAAAATTAAATAATTTTTTTTACAAAATAACAGCATAAAATATTATTAATTTTTAAAATTGATAAATTATTTGTTAAAAAAAAACTCTGAAAAAAATGTTAAAAGTATCGTCGTATCGACAGTAAAATATCGCTGATACCGATGTATCGGAAAATCTGAAGTATCGCCGATATATCGGTATCGGTATCGGCATTCGTTACATCCCTAGTTTTTAGCACATTTTTGTGGACACAAATAAAACAAATAATTTTTTCGCGTTTTTTATATTTAAAAAAAAGCCAAAAGAAAAAGAAATTTTTACATAAATTTCACTATTGAAATGTTTCGTTTTGAGAAAATTTTGTATCAGGAAATATTTAATAATATTCAGACCTATATCACGTATCGAATAGGTAGATTACCGCATTCTATAGCTAACGTATCGAAATTTTTAATAAGTGTACCAAGTTTGTTTTAATCGACTTTGAGTTTGTAACAGATTAAAGACAAAGTTTGTGTCTTTTTAAGCTAGTACAACAACCAAGTCGATTTGACAACTGTAATAAGGTTTATTGCTAATGTTGCATGATAATTTTCAAAACAAACATAAGAAAAGAAAATATTGCTTTCGATCGGTGTAGTGCTAACGAATGGAACTAAAGTAGCTGGTACTCGATTACTTACTCATTATCGTATGCCGTAATTCCCAACAGAAAAATTTTATTCGATCACGTGTGCGGTAGGTAGTTCGGCCCCTGTTCTGTATTCAATGCGAAATAAAAATAATCATAAGCATTTTTGCTATAAATATTAAATTGTAACATCAAATCTTTTACAATTCCGAACATTTTTAATTTGCATGGAGAACAGAACAGAAGAATAATCGAACAAATTCAATACATTTAGTTCTAAAAAATATAATGCATTTTCTTTATTTTATAAAAATTTTTTTCGATTAAACATTTCTCACATTATTAAGAATGATCTTCCACTAATCGTAGACGCTAGAGAATTTGAGAAAACTTAATTAAAAAGCATTTCAAATTCATCCGATTAATTCTTTGATTTTTCTAGATGCATAAGTACTATTTTATATGACAAATATGTAATTTTTTGCTCTTTGATTTTGTGAATGCTTTTAATTTTTTACTGAATTCCGCCGTTAGATTACATTCGATACTTTAATACGAAAAATCTAGTTAACTAGTTGCTCTTGAAATCTTTTCTTTGTTTCAAATAATTTTAGCTTAATATTTTAAAATTTTTGTACAAGAGATTTTTTCGCTACGGTATAATTTACCTAATTCTTTGATCATGCGGTCTATTAGTATGAAATAACGTTTGAATTGAATGGCAAATTTCACATAATTAAAATATTTTGCCAGTTTTTATTAAGAAATGTACAAAAAATTAATCATAAAATTAAGCATAACATTTTTAGCCGAGTTATTCGATTAATCGACATAAATTACTCCAATAAATTTTTACTTGAAATTGAAATTTTTTGCTTCATCGAACATTATATGACTTTAATTATTCGATTAATCGAACAAACATTATTCGGGTGAATACCTTACAAGATATACACAATCTATTTTTTTGTCTAACAATCCGGCTACAAGCAAACCCGAATACAAATCCAGTGGTTGACCACCAGGTGGGATCCTACACACAGAAAAATAGGAATGTAAAATCCAGATGCCGCAATTTTGATTGGAAATCATATTAAGTTTACAAGAAATAATTTGTCGTTTGAGTGTGGGAGTGTTTATTTGCTTTGTTTATTGCTACAATTCACTGTTCTGCTTAGTTGTGTGACTTGTTGTTGTTTATTCTTACATGTGTCGTCTATGTAGACGACAAAAAAAACGAATTAGCAGCGAAAATTTACTGCTGCTGGTTTAAAATTGCCATTGTTTCATATTAATTTTAAACGGAAAATTATAAATCTAGCCTTAAATCACCGTTAAAACAATTTTGTTATAAACGTTAAGTTTCATTTTCAATCGACATGACTATAACGTTAATTTCAAATAAGTTTTATGTTAAATAATCATTTAAATCATGTTGAATTAAAATGAAATGCATTTTACATACGATGGTATTTATTTAGTGTATAAGTAAAGAAAAGTTTGAAGCTGTTGTGGCTGCAGTGGTTAGCGCGTGGACTATCATGCAGGGTGCACAAGTTCAAATCTTGGCTGGGACAGTCAGATACAAGGCAAAGTTTTTTGATAGCTACATTAAATTCATGTTGTTTCAGCTTGATATAACTTTAATTCAACATGATTCTTCGTGTTGTTTCAATATCGAATTCACGTTGATTCAACTTGAAATAACTTTGATTCAACATGATTCTTCGTGTTGTTTCAATGTCAAATTCACGTTGTTTCAACTCGAAATTACTTTGATTCAATATGATTTTTCGTATTATTTCAGTATAAACTTCATTTTGATTTAACTGTACTGGAATATTAAATCAACATGAAATATGTATATTTAATTCAAAAGGAAAAATTTTCTTTCAAGAGTATTGTAAATCATGTCGGTTTAACATGAAACACCTATGAAGCAAAATCACTACCGAAATATGTTAAATTAACCTGGTTTTCGACGATTTTACATGGAAATTTTTCTGTGTGTAGAAATATATTAAATTGACTGTCACACAATACAATGTTCAAAATTTAAAATTTTCCGCCACTCCCTTTTCGGCGTTTGGAACTACATTATGAATCTTCCAGCATCTAGGAAATTCACCAGCATGGTACAAAGTTATGAAGAGGTTGTCAATGGACGCACTAGCGTGGAAGAGCACTGTTTCAAGGCTCTTGCTGCATGCCATCCGCAACAAGAGACTTCAATCTATTTAACGATTGTGAAAAAGTGAAACCGCTGTTCTTAGCCTTTTTCCATACCTTTCAGGATTTTGGAACTGGAGCTTGCATATTTACAAAAAAAAAAAATACAATCAGTTAAAGCCCTAATGTACATAATATGCTAATTCACATCAATAGTATCATAACTCAGAAACTAGTTTTGCAAAAAAGCCTTTACAATTTCCATTTTACATACAAATTAATGGAAAAATATAAGTACATATCTTCTCTCAAAAGGTGAAATACAAGATATTTGAATGAAATTTTTACACAACATAAAGAACAATATAATGACTAATTCTGCATTCCAAATTTAAAAATCACCTGTTTTGAGCTATTACACTATTGAAGTAAATGAGCGATATATTTTAACACGAATAATACGAAATCGTTTAATTTTTTATTTGTAAATTTTATTTTGTAATATTTAAAATTTCTGTTTGTGAAAAATGTTTAATTAAATGCTTTTTGCGGAATTTTCATATTTGCAATGATTTAATATTAAAATAATAACCAAATAACTTACCTTTTCATTTGTTTGTGTTCAAGTTATCGATTTAATTAAAAACGAAAATTTTAATTGATGTGTGTGTTTCTTTCAGATTTTTTTATTGTTTTTTTTTGTTATTTTCTTTACAAATATAAATTTTAGTTTAGTTTTAATTTATTGATTTTGTAAACTTAAACAGTTTGTTACACAGACAAGTTGGTTTTAAATGTTTGTGTCAATTAAATTTGAACATGAAAATGTAGATGACTTTTTTAAATTTTACAAGTATTTCTTTTTATGAACAGAATAAAAAGTATACAAATTTAAAAGTTAAAAGTTTCTTTAAGTTGAAATTTTTTTTTGTGTATTAACAGTGATAATTGAATTATGTTTCTTTTAATTTACAAAGAAAATTAAAAAGTTTAATTTTTTTAACAAGAGTAAGTCAAGCAAAAAAGGGAGACTAAACAACTTTTTTGTTGTTGTTGTATAAATTTTGTGTTCAATTTTTCACTTGAGTTAGTCTTAAATGGCACAAACGAAAGCGATTTTCTAATGAGCCTCTAAAAAAGCGCTTTCGTTTAATTCTTTCTTTTTATTTGGAAACTTAAAAAACAATTAAAATTTTGATTCGAAATTATTGTGACTTATGATTTTTGTTATTAATAAAGAAAGGAGTTTTAGAAAAGAAGAAGCGTTTAATAGTTTTATTTTATTGTAGTTATTACATTTATACATACATACACTGACTTAGAATATTTTTAATTTATTTGTTTGTTTGTATTTAGCCGTAAAAATAAATAACAAAATTGAAAAAAAAAATACAAATGATTTGTTATCGTTTTTAATATTTAACTAAAAATAGAAATTATTTATAATTATATTCGTTTGTGTTACTATAATACAAGATATTTGTTTATATGCTTATTTATTTTAATGTACACATTATGTGTATATTTTTCTTTTATTTATATTTTATTCTAAATATAAGTTACTATAATTGAATGTGTGTGTTTGACACACACTCTCTCACTCTCACTCACATTCATGCAATACCATTCAAATTCATATTTGTTTTTTTTTTGTATGTTACAATGACTAGAGGACTTGCATTTTAGTTATAAATTATTAATACTTAATGGTTTTTTTTTTGTGCTGGTGTTTGTGTATTATACTATGTAACATTTCCTATTAAATTATGATGATATATGAAAGACCAAATATACTCGTATGTATAGGAAGGGCATCTGGAAAATCGGTTTAATTGAGAGTTTGATTTGGAAAGTGTTTGCCAAAAAAAGTGATTTTGTAGAAAGTAACTTCTTTAGACTTTAAAGTTTTTGTAACAGAAAAGGTTAACTAATTACACTGTATAACAAAATATTTTTTTGCTCCTTTTTTAAGAAAGGAACAAAAAGACCCACACAGCGAGCGTTTGAGGGTTAAAAATGTTCCTCGTGATATTTTACATAAATGTTGAAAATTTCACCCTGCTATATCGCCGCTAAAGGGAGGGTTTTTAAGAAAAACACAAAAATACCCCTACAACGAAGAGTTAGAGTGCTAAAATAATCCACAAAAATGTTTCTCGTGGTGTTTCATAAAAGTGCTAACTAAGTTCATCTCGTACCATAAACGTAAGACTTGCAAGATGTCCCATGCCGAGTCACTACTGTAATAGCTCAAAATTTAAAAATTTTCAATAAACACCAAAAACTATAGTCAGATAGTGCGACAGCTTGCACTCCATGAGCATCATGAAGAGATCTTAAATGAAAGTAAAGCCTTCATAAGGATCGTAAGACACAAAATCAAGAAGGAGCTCGTAAAAGAGAAACACGTCGCAACATGTTGTGTACAAGCATATACGATACGAGCAAGATGATGGAAGCTAAAATCTTGCAGTGCAGAACTTAAAAGCGAGTGCTGGGCACAGATACTTGTAATTTTGTTGAATTGTATTCAATGAGCTGCTCTGCAGGACAGAAAATACATTTCTTAGATATAATTTTCATATATTTAGCTGAGTAAGCGAATTAGTGATAGAAAATGAAGACTTCAGTTATCGTTTGTTGAAGATACGAGTACATATGGAGGAAGATGATGTTTTAAGATTGTGGCTGAAAGAACCTGAGGCAGCAGCAATAACTTCCTCACATTAGAATCAGAACGATAGACAATAAACTTCTTAATGTGGATGCTATGGGAACTTTAGATTAAAGGAAAGGTTTATGATCAGTAGGAATTGCATAAGGAAGTCTTGTAAGATAAATTATTTAAATAATTTCAAAATCCTTTCCAGGAAACCCTCCTATATGACATATGTTGATCACCTTGTGTGTTTTATACAAAACCAACCTTTTGTGCGACTTTTGCTTATATTTAAGATCTAGAACTTAAACTTGTACTTGCACAAATACAGTCAGCCATTCGTATACACACACATACACTAATCTAAAGGATTCAACATTCATGTGAAAAGATGAATAGATGATTTTGTAAATGAAATAAAAATTATATAAAACATAATTTTTCATATCAAAAAATACGAGATGACATTCATACAACTACACATGCACATCTTTACAATTTACTGTTATTTAATCCTCATGAAGTTATTTAATACAAGTGAATACAAAATGCTAGTTTACATATGCAGAAGTGTGTGTTTTGTGTGTGTGTGTGCGTGTGTGAATTTTATTACATGTACACATATTTATAGAGTATTTACTTTTTAACTACGAGTATATAAAAAAGTATTGAAGGAACATTTTACAATCTGTTTGAAATTTGAGCTTTTGTTTTAAAATGATTATGTGTTTGTGTTTATCCATGTGTGTGTGTGTTAGTATTAATTGGAATGTTATTTAGTGGTTAATATTAATTCGCAGAAAATTGTGATTAAATGTAACTTTTTGTTCTAATTTCCTTTACGTTTGTTGTGATAAAAAGCAGGTACCAGATTTATACAAGATTTAAGAGTTTAAATGACTTTAACAAATCAAAAACATTGGAAAACATATTTATATAATTTAAATATATAAATGCCAATTTTATAGCAAAATTTTTTTACACTCTCGCTGTGATAACTATATGTATGTATTCCGCTTCCATACGTATGCAGTATTTGCAAGTTATAGTTAACTTAACCTTTCTAACTATAGATATTTTAATGGCACACATAACGTCAATATGGGGGTGTAAACGATCAACAAGTCATACAATGCAAAGATGTTTTTTTCAACAAAGTAAAAACATAAGCTGGTGGGCAAAAGGTAAATGTCAGCCACATAGCGAGAAAAGGCAGCGTTGTGGCATGGTCACGGTAAACAGTTAGTGTTGTCATTCGAATAAGAATTACATCGAATATTCGAACACCTTTTTTCCTTTTTTTCTAAGGAACAAAATTTTTCAATTAGAATAAAAAATTATTCAAACAGTTTTTGTCGAATATTCGATGGACTTTTTACTCGACTTAAAACAAAGGAGAAAGGTTATCAATTCTTCATGTATTTTTTTTATATTTTA
Organism: Panzeria rudis; assembly: GCA_956483635.1. Classification (NCBI taxonomy): domain Eukaryota; kingdom Metazoa; phylum Arthropoda; class Insecta; order Diptera; family Tachinidae; genus Panzeria; species Panzeria rudis. The sequence continues at coordinate 197,267,933 of OY101447.1, forward strand.
TGTATGTTCCATAAAAACTCAGCCATTTATGAACCGATTTCGGATTTTTTTTCTATATTCAAAAGGATTTACTTCCAGATTGGTCCCGTTAAAAAGTGGACGGAGTCACGCCCATACTAAGTAAATACACATTCGTTTTCTACTATTTCTACTCAACCGATTCTTATAAAACTTTACACACACATTAAGCTTCTGTTTATGTACTACATCAAGATCAAAAAAGTGTGCTGTGCCACGCCCATACAAAGTAAATATTCTTTTTCATATACCTTAAGTTATCGTTACAATACAACATTATGTTAAAAAAGTGGGCAGTGCCACGCCCATGAAAAGAAAATAAGCATTTTAACTTTTTCTACTTAGCCGATCCTTATGAAACTTTGCATACATATTTAGTTATCGTTACAATGCAACATTGTGGTTTGAAAAGTGGGCAGTGCCACGCCCATGAAAAGTAAATATTAATTTTAACTTCTTCTACTTATCCGATGCTTCCAAAACTTCGCACACACAATTAGTTCTCGTAAAAACACATGATGATAAAATTTGGGGGCGGTATCACGCCTAATTTGTAGTCGGCAAGAATTATTTAAACTACTTTTTTTTTTTAATTGTTTTACATTTACGAATCTAAAATAGCGTTTTAAATTACTTGGGTACCACACACTATACACTAGTGTGCTAGACTATTAACCCGGACGTCGCAGGTTCGATTCCTGCCAAGACCCTGTGTATTTCTGCAAAAAAACCGAAAAACAGCGTTATTTTTTAGTTATTAACAATACGATGCGTAAAACAACTTACACCAAATGACAAATTATGTCAAGAAAAGTTATCTTAATTCAATCGAAGAAATGAATATGGAATGTTCTAAAGCCTTTGAAAGGTCAAAACTGATGATAGATATTAAAAATCGTGGGTTTAACGTGGTTATTCGAATAAAATTTTTTTAGTCGTTATTCGAATATTCGAATGAAAGTTTAAAATTATTCGGCTGTTCGAACAAGAAAAAAATTATGACATTTTATTCGAACGATTATAAAACCCGAATAATTGAAAACACAACACACAGTGCACCAAATCTGAAAAAAAAAGAATTTACTATTTTTTTTACCGATATGTTGATTTTTTTAATCAACATTTACTATTGGCCAATTCACAACATATTGCATGTGTTGTAAATCGTATAAATGTTGTTGGTAATTTCCATATAAACATTTGCTTTGAAACATGTCTATGTGGAAATTACCAACAACATGTATACGATCTACAACACCTACAATAGGTTGTGGATTGAATAATGTGCAATTATTTTTCTCAAAAACTAATATTTAACGAAATACGAGTATGATGAGAAATGAGTTTTTTTAATATGGAATGAGAATAAGTTGCCCTGGTGCTCCAAGTTTCTCACTGATCTTGTCTTCTCGTTTCAAAAGTTCTATTCTATGACTGCTTAGCTATCATACAGTGAAAAAACCACATCGATGTAGATGCAGGCTTGAATGTTATGAGAGCTTGAAGATGGCCACATTTTTTTTTTATATTTTCAAGTATTGTATCATTATGATTGGTACACAATTGTTCAATTCACAAGCTCAGTCGTATGTCTTATCTTAAAAAAAAAAACGACACTTGCTTATGTGCTTGTGAACAGACAAATTTGTTGTATCGTTATTTTGTCGTATTTTATATGTTAATTCAATGTAGTCAGTTCATTTTCAGTAAATAATTTATGCCGAAAAACGAATTTTGTTATTATTTACAGGTTTAAAGATTTCTTTAATACAATTAGCAAGTTTTCGCTAATTTGCGATTTTTTCGCGATTTTTGCGAATTTTGTCGTTTTTGACTATGTTGGCGATTTCTAATCAATTTTAGGGCTTGTTTCCGATTTTGCAACTTCTCGAGAATTTTCGCAAAGTTCGCGATAAAATCGACTTTTTGCAAGTTTTCAGCTTCCTTACAGTTTTGCCGATTTTTAAGCAATATTAGACTTTGTTATCCTGCCGCTATTAGCAAGTTTTTGCAAATTTTCGCTATTTACGCGATTTTTACCAAATTTTTTTGCATTCCTCACAGTTTTAGCGATTTTTAATCAAAATTATTGCTTGTTTAAAGTTTTGCAATTTTTCGCGAATTTTCACTTTTTTTCCCGACAGGCGTAATTTTCCCAATTTTTTTGGCTTTCTTACATTTTTAAAGTGTTTTAATCAATATTACGCTTTGTAATCTTTAAAATTTTAGCAAGTTTTTGCAAATTTTCATAATTTTCGCGTTTTTCTCCGAGTGTTTGAATTTCCTTACAATTTTCGGGCTAGTTTAAAATATTACAATTTTTCGCGAATTTTCGACATTTTCGCGATATGCTTGATTTACTCCAAGTTTTTGACATTTTCAGAGCTCGAGTCAATTTTAATCTATATGATACCTTGGTATCAATGTTTGCATTTATTTACTTTTGATTTTGAAAATAATCATAATTTTGCGAAGTGTTTTGAACAACTCTTCTGCAAGGTGGCTGTTATAGCTGGTTCCCATTCTATACTTTATATTTGTTTACAAATTAATCTAGCAAATAAAATATTTCCAGACAATACAACCATTTGGAAAACATATAAAAATCAATCGTATAATTATAACGCATGGAAACGTATGGAAATTGCTAACAACAAAAACACAATATTGTATAATTAGACGATTACACAACACATACGACGTTAATACGAGCTTGTGAATTGAACAAATGTCGTATGATTAATCAAATGTATAACATACGCAGTTGTTATTCCACAGCAGTGTCGGTTAATTGATTGCTTCTTTCGATTGGAATTACAAAAAAAAAAATCAACATTTCCATAAAAAAAATCATAAATTCCATGTTTTTTAATTTGGTCCACTGTGCGGCTACTATATAAAAAAATACCCAAGTTACTTCATGAAATGCTTCCAATGTACAGAAATTTTACAGAATCTTTGAAACATGATATACCACCATGTTGTTTAATTTTATGGAGAAAAAAGTATCGTAGCATTTTTTCCGAAGTAAGGTTGCAATATTTTAAAATTTGGATGCGAAACAATTTGTTTCAAAAAAATTTTCAAAGTATTTGAAGCATTGCGATCAAAAAAAGATATGGACAGTTTTTTTTACTAGGAAGTATTCCTGTGTAATATCATCACAAAGGGACCATTATTATTGGACCCAAGTGGGCTGGAACCCTTTCTTTATACTTTTCACCAGCAACCTGGTAACCTATTCCTGTGTAAGGTTAGAAATACAACATCACGGCTGCGGGTCCGGTCTCCGTTTCTCAAAAATATAACAAATTAAATAAACTGCGCTGTCGGATGTGGTTCTACTTGCCATTTTCTCAAATTTTCTACACAATTTGCAGTTATTTTCCTTTAAAGCTTTAAAAATGTATAGTAGTTTAATTTAATAAACGAAGAATTCCAATAAATATTTTAAGTTTTTGATTTGTTTTTTCTAATTTAATTTTGTATTTATTTTTTTCATATTTTCTTTTCTCTCTTTCGTTGTAATTCACAACAATTGGAAGAGAGTTGTTAAAAAAATGAGAAAACGCAATGAAATTAAAATAGATTATCGGGCATGTCACAGAGTTCAATTCCGTTCGGAAACGGAATTCAATCAACCCTAGTATGTCAAGCCCTAGCTGGAGCATACCGCACCATAATAGCGCCGCCAACAGTCTGGACACACCTGACAAATTTACGTATTTTAGTTTTCTTTTTTTAGACACCAGCTGCTACAAAGATGGTATAGGTTGAATTCCGTTTCCGAACGAAATTGAACTCTGTGACATGGCCGTATATTTTCTTGCGGTTTTCTTGAAAGTTTCAAGTTGTCAAATATTTACATACATAAAAAACAAACGCAGCCCGTGAGGTTGTATTTCTACTCTAACTGCAAAGCCTAGAAAACTATAAAAATGAAAAATACTTGTTTTTGTAGTCCTTGAGCTCGTGACATTCGTATACGGCTTATCTTTATTTTACAAAGAGTTAAAGTTCCCCTCTGTACAAACATTAATATAGTTAATTTGTCTAAATTATGGACGCCGAACCATGTTCTCTTTCTTTAGCAAAAATTCGTTCAAATTCTGCCGGAAAAAGTGTTTTCGGTCTGAAAACAATACTAGACATTTTTGATTTTAAATCAAACAAAACACAACATACGAAGCGAAAATATTTTTTATCACAGCAAGTGAAGAAAGTACAAAAAAAAAACAAAATTTTCTTTAAACAAAAATAGATTAAAACTATTTGAGATATTGGGATGACAATAATATTAAGAAATTTTCATTTTTTTCTAACAATATCATTTAATAATTGATTTTACATATAAATTGCATTAAGTTCTTTGGAAGACTAACATTTTTTATTTTTATGCTTTTGGAGGGAAATTATAAAAATTTCTTATCAAAGATAAAAGTTAACAACTTAAAAGAATTTATAAATAACTAACCTTAAGGAACAATGTTATCACGTGTCATTGCAGCAGACGAAGATAACGATACAGATGAGTTTGATGATTCACTGGAATAGTGATGGTGCAGATCAGCATCAATGCAGCTGCTGTCGTCCAAAGGAAGTTTAAAAATTTCATCAACATCTTCAACAGTAGTAATTTGACTTGTTAAACTTGATCGTATTCCCAATTTCGGATGAATATGGGAGTGCATTAAGTCAACCATGGCAGTTTCATCTTCAACAATTGCTGGTTTGGGTGTTGGTGTAGATGGCCTTTTATTTGAGGAAATTGTTGCTGCTGTAGTATTAACGTTGTTGGAAGGCAAGATTGTTACACTACTAGATTTGCGGGAATTTTTATGAAATTTTGCCGTCGACAAAAAGGACACCTTGTTGGGCGGTGGTGGTATTGTAATGGGCGTCAAAGAAAATGTACAGTGTTTACTGGCACCAGGTTGTTGTGGTGTTGTTGCTCCACTTAAATTGTTGGAAAGACTAGTCAATGATGTTGGTGATATGGATGTAGTGGTTGCCGTCGATAAGCGAGAAGCGCTGCCTGCTACAGCAGGAGGTGTAACCATCACTATGGCCTTGGTAGTATGCGACATTACATTTGCGGCTGCGGTGAAATGAACACCTGAGGATCTTCTTCTTTGGCGGTGGTGATGACGATGAAAACTTTGACATCTGGTGCAAGAACGTTCGCATTGAAATTGTTGCTGTAGTTGTTCTTGATGATGCGGTTGTTGTTGTTGCTGTTGCTGGTGGCGATGGTGATGATGTACGACGCTATTTCTACCGCAGTTGCTGCTCCCACTACAAGAGCTACAACTGCTAAGCTGTCGTCACATAATCGATCGATTGCCATCAAATTGATTCACCGACGAATAACCAAATGATGTTGAGGCAGCAACCATGGCAGCAGCCACATGACACTTAAGTTGCGGTAAAAGCAACAATGCACATGCCACAACAATACCAACAACATGCCGCAGTTATTGTTGAAATATCGCATAAAGAGGAATATTAATTCAGTCAGTCAGGAAATGAGAAAAAAAGAAATGAAAATGTAATAAAAAATTATTAAAAATGTATATACTGCAGAAGATGTGAATAAAAAAGTACAAAAATACAAAAAAAAAATTACATTTGCCAACCAACGTCTTTACACAATAAACAAATTTAATTTAATTTGCAATGTTCTGTACATAAATAAACCATAAATAAGGCGGTTTGTTGTAAAAATGTAATAAAAGTTTTTATTTGCAAGTGAACACAAATGGCGATTTTTTGTACTCCCAAGAGTTCCTTCCTGTACTTTTGCTTGTTTGTTTATTTTTTTTTGTAGTTTGAATTTAATGGGTAAATGAATATTTTATTGAGTGCTTACACGCACTTCAGTTTCCTGAACAAAATAATTTTTCAGTAATTTTTAAACAATTATTAAAATGTGCGTTTATTTAATTTCAGATATACTGCTCGTATAACTGTTAATTATACTTAAAATTTAATATTTAGCTAATTGTTTGGATTTTTTTAAATGGCTTTATTTGTGAGTTTGCCTTCATTTCACGGAGCAATTAGAAAGTTTAAAACACTTTTCATAATCCATTAGGAATAATAATAATTTTGTAACATTTGTGGTTAATTGTTTATTCAACTCGCGCATTCGGTGGAAGTTAATTCTGTGGACTTTTGAAAAAAAAAAAAAATAAACTGAAGTATGACTGGTGAAAATGGGAATGGTAGAAAATATTCCTGAGCCGTGACAGTTGAGAAGAAGAGAACAAAAATGTTAGTAAAATGCTCTCACATGTACAAGCAAGATTTTTTCCAAATCAAAAATATTTGTTTGAAGTGCTGTAATTTGTCTAGTATTAAAGAAACCACCAAAGGACAGGTACGTTAAGTTTAGGTCTAATATCTATCATTGAGTATCTTAGTTATGTCAATTGACACCTATGTAAAAGTTACCGGTCCCTTTCATATAAAGTTCCGGTACTAGAACTGGCTGCTAGTCCCCTTCCCTTAAGGACATTTATTAAAAATATTTATTCATACATATGACAAGATTTTCGGGGCTTTTAGTATATTTTCGGATATAGTTGTAGATACTATGATGGACTCAAGTTCAAAATTCAGAATTTATTTTTATATTAAAATTTTTTGGTGAATTCTTATCAGTGATCACTTAAGCTCCTCTAGAAGGAAGAGAACCTGTCACAAGACAAGTTACGTGAACAAGGGGGTTACTCTGTAATTCGAAACGAAAGAAATGCTTTCGCATTGTAATGTAAATAACATACAAATGCGAACAGTTTTCCTTTCGCATCGCAATACAGAGTAACCCCCCAGGTTCGAGTCAGAGAAAGCCTTTTTAATAGTCGTAACTTATCCATGCACATACGAGTATGAGTATTAAAGAAAATGCGCACCAACAAGCATGATTATATACAGTCATGCATATGTTTCAGTATCGACAGAAATAAGTGCGTATATCGATAGGGGCTAGTTCCATCATACAAATATGGAAAGGTGTTGGTATAAAGAAGCATGTGCATAAGCATGTATCGACCAGTATGAGTATAGGAGCAATGATACCAATATGTATGCTTTTTTTGTTGGACCAGAACTCAGGAAAATTAGTTATGGTATTTATATAAAAAAAATTCGTTGTGTACAAATTCAGCAAAGACCACATCAGACAAAGACAATGAATACAAAAAAAATGTTCATACTCTAGCACATATTGAATATTTTCAATACTTGTACAATTTCTGAAAACTACCAGATCTTGTTTTTAAATTAAATTAATATACATATCGTCACCCAAAATGCTAAATAACGGCACAGTACTTTTCATAAGCTTACAGGAGAAGCAAAAAATGTTTTAAATTGGAGAATTTGGAATTTTCTTGATTTAAACTTGAAATATCCATTCCCATTTGAATTTTCCCAATTTCAAATTAAAAATCTCAATTTCATTTGGAATTTTCTCAAATCCAAAATGGATATCTCAATTTCATTTGAAATTTTCTCAATTTCAAATTTACAATCTTATTTTTATTTGGAATTTTCTCAATTTCAAACTAAAATTCTCAATTTAATTAGAATTTTCTGAATTTTATTGAAATACAAATTTTTAATTTTCTTTCATTGGTATAAGTTCGTTATAGGATGAAAGAAAGCTTCTAACCAAATTCCATCAACATCTTTAGGGGTCGTGTATGAATGTAGGTCGATTTCCCATGTTTTTACCCATATAAAAATTAAAATAATAATATACATATATGTACATATGTAAAGGTTAAATAATATATATAAATGATACATGTATATAAAAATATATATGTGAATGATAAAGGTGAAATAATGTATTTTGTTTTGAACTGAAAATAATTTTATAATTATTAATATAATACATTAGGGTGATTCTTTATTTTTTTTTTCCAAGTATACTTGGGTCCAATAATATGGTCCCTTTGCGTATAAGTATGCACAAGCATAAAATATGCTCGATATATGCTAGAGCACTCACATTTTTGATCTGTAAACATCTATACGCTAGGGGGTAAAAATCTTTTTCATAATACAATCACAAATTTTGAGTAAGATTAATCTTACTATAACGCGGTGTGAGCTGTGTATGAGTGTATTAGTGTAATCATACGGACAACAAAAATGACATAGAAACTTAACAGCTGCATAGAAATACACTAACACTGGCAAAGGGAGTCTCAAGGTCAAACTCCTGCAGTAAGGTCGTACGTTTGTTGATTGGTGCTGTGTTGCCGTGTTTTTGAATTGAGTGAGTATTTCGGCGTTGCCGTTTTTGATTTTTGCCGGGAACTTCTGGGATTTATGGGATTTTGTGTTCAGTTTTTCGAGATTCAGACCCGGTTCGTCTCGGATTTTGAACCCGGGTTTAAAAAAAACCGGTTTTTCGGTTTTACCGAATTTGTTTCTGAACTTGATGTGATATTTGGCTGACGGTTTATTTTGGTTATTTTGCTGTTTAACTGCGGTAATTCCAACTATTTTGTACGGGTATATTATTATTTTTTTATTTTTTTAACTTTTTTTATGTTTGTACTCGCATAACTCTGTCATTTGTGAACCGATTTTTAAAATTCTTTTTTTGTTGGAAAGGGTTTGCCTGCAGTTTGGTTCCATAATTTTTTTTCGAAAATCGGATGGAGAAAATTTGCTCCCCCCATGCATAACTCTGTCATTTGTAAACCGATTTTCAAAATTTTTGTTTTATTTGAAAGGATTTGAAAAAAATTGGTCCCAAAATTTTTTGTCGCAAATGGAGGGGGACATTTTCTCAACCCCCCATGAATGACTCTGTCATTTGTGACCCGATTTTCAAAATTCTTGTTTTGTTGGAAAGGGTTTGACAAAGATTGGTCCCAAAATTTGTTTGTCGAAAGCCGGAGGGGGAAATTTTGAGTGAGATTGTAATAACGCGGTGTGGGCTGTGTATGAGTGTATTAGTGTAATCATACGGAGAACAAGAAGTACAGAGAAACTTAACAGCTGCATAGAAATACACTAACACCATCTAGTTCGCAATAGTAGTAGTAGTAGTAGCTACTAATTTTCACTAATTGTCGTATATTATTTTATCGTAGGCAAATAAAACAAATAAATAAAATGAATACAAAAACATTTAATTTTAATAAATTTTAAAAAGATTTTTTGCACTTTTAATAAAAAATTTACTAAAACAAACCAAAATAAGGAAAAGAAAAAACTAAGCTTGTCAAAATTAAAGTCTTCTTCGTCTTTGAGATTGTCATTCATACTTAACAGCTGCATATAAACACCATCTAGTGCGCAATAGGAGCTACTAATTTTCACTAACATATAATTGTGCTAGCGCTGTACAGTTCGAAAACCATTGCTGTAAAATAACTACATGCGCTACACTTCAGTAAACAGCTGATTAATAGCTTGTCGACCGCAACAAATACAAAATAATAAAATATTTTACAAAACACCAAAAAAATTATAGCTCTGAACACAAAAAAAATATGTTTCATTACTAGATGTTTACACAACTCCTTGTGATCGGACTCACATTCTTTTTTTATTGATTGGCTTTCTCTGGTTCGAGTTCTGCAATTTTATATGAGAAAGACCTGCTTTATATGTCGTTGTCGTTGCGATAATTAAGATACTCAGTGATAGGTTCAAGATCTAAATTTAAGCTACTTGTTCTCTGCTGTATTTTAAATAAATATTTTTGATTTGGAAAAAATCTGCATGATACAGTCACCATATTTTGTTAATATATTTTTTCTAGTTAAGTGAAGTGTTCTCTTTTCAACGCTCACGAATGGGGAACATATTCTAGCACCCCCATTTTGAACAGTGATAGGGCATAAACGTTAAAGATAATTGGTACAAAATTTCCCGCAAGGTATTTTCAGCTGATGGACTTATATGAGACCTAAGACTACATATGGAACGATGACTTTAAAATTTTATTTAGAATATATTTCTTTTGCCAAATTTTTTATAATATCGATATATTTAGAACAATTGTGAGTTTAAAAATCCCTATTCCAGGGGTACTTTTGTACGGTCCTAGTTTAAGTCGTTCACCGACTTTCGCAAATTTTGGTCGATATTATTGGGGATCGTCTTAAAAATCATAAATTTTTTTTGTTGAAATTTTTGCAAATGCTATTACCGAAGATATTTACGAAATAGAGAATAAAATCGAGACTAAAAATCGAAACTTTAAAATTCATAGCCAAGTATCTTTGAAAATATTAAAGATATCTTAATATAACAAACTGTATTTTCTTTATCTACCTATAGACTTTACAATAATTTTAAATTAATTAAAATTGGATACTATTTGTAAAACTTAAGAGACCAAGAACGTTTTCATGGCCGAGTTAGTTAACTTTGACACCCTGTAGCTCATTCTCTTTCAAGAGCTTAAAGCTTAGATCCTCGTCTATGATTTTTACATACATCGTTATGTAATCGGATCCAAAGTTTCAACGTTACATATTTGTCACCAATTTTTTCCGCACAGTGAGTGCGCCGCGCCGTATCAATTTGGAAACGGCGCTGATCAGTTGAATTGGGTATCGGCGGTCTATTTAGATGTTGGATTTGGGCCGTCAACCATATAATATTTTACCGAGGCAAGAGATTAAGACGGACAACCATGTCAGCTCCCTAATAGGAACCTGGAGATGTTGGCCGGAGGTCCTCCTTTATAACTTTTGTGTCAATCAATTTGTAATCGGGTCAATTTAAAAGATACTGATTTATTATTAATATTTTTGCATTCGGCCCCACAGTAGATTGTAGATTTCGGTGAAACGTAAACAGTATGTGTTATCGATTAGTCGCGATTAATTTATAATATAATAGGAATATGTGAATCATTTAGAAGTTACATTTCTGACATCGGTACAATACATTTCATAAAGTGCAACATATAAAACACTAGGTGAAATCAGTAGTGCGAAATATGAAAATGTAGCTGTTTTACCGGCTGACCAATTTAGATAATGCGCATTAGGGGTTCTGGGTTCAATTCCTGCAAAAACCAAAAAAATCAGCGCCGTTTTGGTCGTATCAAAAAAATTTCATTAATATTTTTGCTGCAAATGTTTATCATATTTTTTCCAGCATATCAACTGGACCATCCTAATATAAATAACAATCACACAGATACTCATAGTTATGCCATATTTGTTCACTCTATTCACTTCACTACAATACATACAAACAAAAGTCAATACATTGTAACAATTCACAATACGTGGGTGTTGGGAGTGATGAAGTGAATAGGCCAAAAGCTTTAAAAAAACTTATAAATACTTATGAAAGTATACATTACAAAAATGCAAATATATAGATGTGCCTGTATGTGTATTTTACAAAAAAAAATCCTGCATTTGAACAAACACAGTGGCATTAAACGGAGCAAAAAAAAAAAGATAAAAGTAAATACACTGATTGACTAACCGATTAAATGCCTTCAAAAAAAACTATGGCTTCATGTTATACCAGCAAATGTCCATGACTGTGAAATTTATATTTAGACCCAGCGAAAAAAAAAAGAAATGATAAAGTTTTTGTTTTAACTACAACTTGTATAATAAAGAGATCAACAAAATGAAACTAAAATTAATACGAAAGGATTTAAGATGTATTAACTTTGAGTTGGGAAAATGATTTACCGTGTTTTAAGATTATTCACTCGTACTGCAGGGGCTGTAGATGTCGGTGTAGGTGTCGGTGGAGGTGGCAGTGACTGTGAGGTGTGTGTAATAGAATCAATAACTTGTGCTTAAATCTATGTGACCAAAGGCAACAGTTTCGCTCGGTGAATGGGCTAAGGGCTGGGAGAAAAAAAAGTAAAAATTAAAATAAAAAGAAAATGTGTTTATGTGATTTCGTTTAATTTAAAACAATTTTTACTTATTTACTTATTAAATGCAATCAAAAAGCTTTACTACAGGCCAAAAGCTGTTTACAGGAAAGCTTAAAATTTAAACATAATTTAAATAAAATAATATTTATAATACGAGTATAAACATAAATTTAATATAATATTTATGGCACTGTACTACAAAATGGAAATACATAAATATAAATGCATAAGAACTTATAAATGTGACCAACTAGCAGGCCTAGTTATATGCGCAAAATCTGGAGTTATGAATAACAAAAAGCTACCGATTTCTATTTTTTTGGAGAAGTGACACCCAGTCAATTAAAGGGTAATACTTAACTACTTAATGTGTTACCTTCTTTAGGACAGCGATAGTGTAGAGAAGAAAGGTGACGAAAATATGAAAGAAAGATACATTCTTTTGCAACCATGCTAATGCGTTTTTTTAATTTTAGATTATTGCTGCAGCGCCTATGGTGTTCAGTAAAATATATTTTTCGTTGAATCTTGTAGTTTTGACCTTGACACTATTCATTATTTCTTAAATATATTTCGTTAAAAGCGTTGCGAAAATTCTTAAAAAATATATTCTAAAATTTATATAGAACATAAAAATAATCTTCCTAACCTACCCAATAACATGCATATGGGTATATTAGAAACTTAAAATATTATATACAGGGTGTCCCATTAATCAAAGTCAAGCCGAAAGTGGATGATAGGGCAAGTGTTAACTGCTCCGAAAAAAGTTAGAAAAAAATCGATGTCACTTATTTTCAAAGGTGTTGTCATTTAAAAAAATCACCCTGTGATGATCTTCACTTTTCTTATTTTTTTTCTCCTATATTATTGTGATATATTCGTCTGTAAATGAGAATTAAAAATTCATACTGCAGTGGCCTGACTTTTAAAGAAAATCTTACGTTTTGCCAAACGACGTACTTAAAATTATTACTACTCCCAACTTTAACCGGCCGTGTTGAAAAAAATGTACTATGTACTTTTGGCAAGTGACATCAAAAGTGCGGGTGCGTTGAGCCCGAATTCCAAAATGGTATAATACTTGGTCGATTTGTTTTTCAAACTGCGAAAAAAAACATTTTCCAACAAATCTATCTATAATTTTAAAGTATTATTCGTTATTCGAAAGTTTTTTTCAATTTAAACAAGAAAACATTCGAATAATGTCTAATCTATCAGCCACTTTCAGCTTGACGTTGATTTATGGGACACCCTGTATAAATAGGCCACGCAATTTTTCGTCGTACACTTTTAAGTGTCCACCAATATTGATGAAACATATATCGTTTGAAAGATATTTTCTCTAGAACTGCCTTGCCACCTTAAAATGACCTACTTGATCTGCCAACTTTTTGTATTATTATGCCCATTTTTGCTCCTTTTTATGAAGTGATACTTTTTGTTTTAATATGCGTTTTTTACGGTACTAAACTGTTTTTATAAAAAAAAAATGTAAGACAAAAATGTGTTTTTACTCAATTATATTTAAAGTCTTATGAAAAAAAAACAATATTGAAATAGTTTAAGTGTTTAGATCTATACCGTATTTAAAATTTTTGATATTGAACTTGTTATCTGGCTGACTGTCTCTTTATTTTGGAGTCGAGTATTACCACGTATGTATGCATGAGTTGCTTAAATAGTTCGTTAGAAAGTGCCGTACTTTATTGGTGCTGAAAACTCTTTCTTTTTTCACATAGAAAAACATCCAAATTGATACATTTTATTTCAAAACTAGAATTTGGTTCAGTTACTCCCTTTTTTTTAAAGTTGCCCTTTTTTCGAAGAATCCCCTTTTTGATGCCACTTATTTTTCCTCAAAATCCCCTTTTTGTGCCACTTTTTAAAAATTTTCTACGGTCACCCTGTCTGGATGAATCGTCAATTGTACCTGTTGTCTATGTGTGACGGTATTAATATAAAGTTTATGAAATCCATTTTCCTTGTTGGATATTCAAAACTTATACAAATGCGTATACGTTGCATATAATTTTGTATGACTGCAAATTGCGTATACGCACCAGAAAATTTTTTCTATAAATTTTGTATTTCTTTTTATTTCTTTAAGAAATTATGGACATACATATTTAATATATTTTGTTATTGATTTCTTTTTGGCTCTATTAATACTTTTTTTGGAACTTATATGATCGACATGATTTCATATATTATAAAGTTCGTCTTTTTAAAGGTTTTTAGCAAGGGAATCCGTTTTGATATAGTCTAGTTGTCATAAATTTATTATCCTTGTTTACCAATGATCAAACTTGACAAATTTTGGATGTACTGACAAGTTGAATCAACTGTAATAATTGCTTACGATAAAAATCTTTGTTATTTTAAATAATTTCAAACGAAACATTTTACTTGTATGTATGCAAAATAGATAAATAATTTATCTAAAACGTGCCCCAAAGCTAATTGTGTTCATTTGCAGCAAAGTTTAAGAGCCGAAAATGCTTTAATCAATATAAAAGACAAAAACATTTTATAGCATCAAGACAAGTTGACAGACATTGAAATGGCTTAGAGATAATAGATTTTTCTTCTATTTGTTTTGAATTTATAAGTTGCTTTTAAGTATTCAAACAAAATTTGCAAGTTTACAATGCAATATGAAGTTTTAAAGAACTTTTATTTGTACATAAATTAGAAATGCATAGCGAGTCATAGAGTAGTAAATTAGCTTTTGTTGAACTTTCATTAATGAAAAGATACTTTTTTAAATATCAACGATAAATTAGTTTAACTAATGAATATTAGAAACACATTAAAAACTATTTTTTTTTAATATTAAAGGATTTCTATATTCCATGTCTCTCTCCCTCTATTCACTTCACTTCACAACATCATTTCGTTAATCTTTTAAAATATGCAAGTGAATATTACCAAGAGTAATTTATTATTTAAAGTAACTCAAACGTGCGAAAATATTGCCAAATAACTTGTGGTCATCAAACCAATAATTCAAATTTAATCTAACATCTGGCAAAAGAGAAATATTTCAACTTGCATACCAACCGAATTAATGACACAATACTGCTGCAAGGAGACCAGCAGAATTTCATTCAGTCCAATATAAAAAAAGAGTGTGGACTAGTGTTGAATAATAATCATTCATTACAGCAGAAGAAAACAAATTTCAAAAAAGCACAAAATGAAATTGATATATTTCTTTTTTATTACATTTTTGGTTTCTTCATTCTTTGCTTTTCATCTTAAATCGATTTTGTAAAATCACGTTTTTGTAGACTATTAAGCAAATGACGTTGCAATAAAATTTTGTAAAAAAAAAATTGGCAAAATTCAATCAGAGTAAATAATTTATCAAATGAAACAGTAGTATATACTAGAGGATTGCACAAGATGTCTTGAAGGTGTGCTTAAGGCCGAACCCACACCAAGTGAGACAAAATAGATTTTTGTGACTTATGCGACAACTGAACATTAGTTCTTATGAGACAACCCATACCAAACAAAACAACCGCAATATTGTGTCTTTGACTTACTGCGCAAAAGCACTGGTTGCAGAAAATATATGTGGTTTGATACAACATACACACACAGAGTAGACTTGGGTCTAACTCGTTCGAACTCGCTCAGCAGCTCGTTTTAGATACAAACGTATGATCAAACCAATTCGAATGGGTTTGATCATAGGTTTGTGTCTAAAGCGAGCTGCTAAACGTGTTCGAACGAGATTGACCCAAGCCGAGCACAGAGTAAAGGCTGATTTAGCCTAGCGTAAATGTAGAAAACGTTGATGTAGTTGCATGTGCTGATCGTTTCTGTCACATTGAAAATCTATGAGACAGAAACGATCAGCACATGCAACTACATCAACGTTTTCTACATGTACGCTCGGCTAAATCAGCCTTCATTTAGCCGACCGTAACGTTGATGTAGTTGCATGTGCTGATCGTTTCTGTCTCATAGCTTTTCAATGTGACAGAAATGAGTAACGTTGATGTAGTTGCATGTGCTGATCGTTTGTGTCACATTGAAAAGCTATGAGACAGAAACGATCAGCACATGCAGCTACATCAACATTACGGTCGGCTAAATGAGCCATAAGACAAACAGACTAAAACGAGCCTCTTTGCACACAATTGCGTGTTTTCTTATGCTGTAACCCATACCAATTAAGACAAGTAAAAAAACGAAAAAATACAAAAAAGATAGTCGCATTGCTGTCTGATTACTGGTTGTCTTTTAAGACAAAAACTTGATAAGATGTATTTTATGGTTTCACTTGAAAGACAAAAACGTTTTGTCTTCTGTTGGTGTGGTTAGCTTCAAACACTTTCGCAACAATAATATTGCGAGCAGCATGTACCAGAAAACGCAATCGTAGTAATTTGAACTTGTACAATGTGTAGAAGTCATCTTCGCAACCTATAAGTAATTAAGAATGTGAATTAAAAAGTCCTTTGCAATGCAGGCTCGTCACAATATCACTGTTATGAAAGTGTTTGAATCAAAACAAGACGTCTTGTGCAACCTTCTAGCACATATCGCACTTGTTTAATAATACTGTCTTAACTCAACATTTTCATATTTATTCATATCTACCAACTGTAAAAATGTTGTGTTGTTCTGACCACTACTTTTTTCAATTGTTTCAAAGTACAAAACAAGCAGTAAGTATTTTGAGTTGTGACTGTTTTCATGCTTAAAAATTTTTAATTTATTAATTTTTATTTTAAGTTGATACTTTCTTGTTATAATTTTTCAAAATAATTTTGAGATAATACTGTTTTTGTTGAAAGAATTTGTTCACAATCGATGTTCGCAACTAAAAATCTCATATTTTCTCTGCAGAAAGAAAACTATTATACTATAATAATTTCTATTTTTTCTTAAGAATGGTATATTTATTTGATTTGCATTTGCTTTTAAACAGTTTTTTGTCTCTACTGAACATTTTTCAATTTTGAGTTAATACACTATTGTTAAACAAGTGCGATATGTACGTACTATATGTATGAATGTATGTATGTACCTTTACCCAGCAGCTAAAGTTACAACTAGTAAAGCTTTGGGACAGTCATATTACTAGTTGTAATGATACTAGTCAAAAAACGACAGTCATATTACTAGTTGTAACAAGACCAGTAACGTTACTGGTCAAAAAAGAACAATCATATTACTAGTTGTATTAAGACTAGTAACGATGCTAGTCAAAAAAGGACAACCATATTACTAGTTCTATCGAGACTATGAACGATACTAGTCAAAAAAGGACACACTTTTGAGGTATACTATTTTATATAAAACATATTTTTAGCTATTAAAAAAATAAGTAGAATATGGCTCAGTGGGTAGAGTACTTGCCTTAAAGTATAAGGAATGTGTGATCGTACCCCGGTTGAGCCAAAGTTTTTTTAAGAGTTACGAAGCTCTTAATAAAAAAACTAGTAAGCGTACTAGTTTACAATGACTAGGATTCCAACCGGGATGTAACTGTTTACAAATGAACTAGTTGGTCTCCTATGACAACCTAATGTTAAAATCGATAGTTCGATATATGAAAAAAGGATAGATAGACAACTAGTCTGAAGCAAAAAGCAACTAGTATAGTTCCAACTACATACCAGTTACTTTGTCTGCAGGGTAGTTTTATTCACACATTCATAAGAGCACCAGTAAATTTTATAGACATGTTCCCTGCAAACATTTGGAATATTGTTGGTCATACACTAGTGCTGGCAAAGTATTGAGTAGTGGGTACCGAGTATTTGCTCTTATTCTAGGGTAGTTAATACTAAAAAGTAGTTATACGATACTTTCGCTGTTATATTTATATAGTCAAGCTTAAAATTTTTGGGATAAAATACAACTCCGCTAAAAAGAATTAACTTTTTCTAAGTAAGTAGTGATTACACAAATGAAAAGTATTGAGTAGTATTGAGTAATTAAAAGTAGCTAAAGTTGACAGCACTGTAACAGACGTCACGACTTGGTATCTTTTGATTGATAGCTGTATTCAGTGGGAACAAAATATTAAAGCTAACTGTAACTATTGTAACATTACCTAGGAGAAATTAAAGTATCCTTTCTATCTATCTATCACTTCTATGGTGTTGCTTGAAAAATATATATTTGATTTCATACTCAAAAATGGTAACGAAACAGAGATTTTAATTATGAAAAGTGCAAAAAAGTATAATTATAATTAGAGGATTAATAAAAGTACAAGAAAAACAAACAAAAAATTGTCAAGGTTATAACGACAGATTCTGATAGAGGCGAGCAAAGAAAAACATACACTTATCGGAATTTTTAAAGTTTACATCTGCAATTCACCTTCGGGGGAGTTAAATTTCTACCCATTTTGCACATTGTTATAGTGAATGGGCATAGGAAATCTTGTAATCCTTACGTATAAGGTATAAAATGCGTTCAGCACTTTTATCTAAAATACCATGAGGAACATTTTTGCGGAACAATTGCACAATGGAATAAATGCGGAACACTCGAATACTTCGCTGTATGGGTCGTTCTTATGCTTTCTTAAAAAAGGGGCCGAAATTTGATTATATCGTTTTATGAATAAGTTTCATGTGTACAGCTTTCTTTTATAATGGTGTATATTCGGGAATACGCGTCGACTAAGTGAAAAATACATGGCAAACAAAAACAAAGCTGCATAAATTGTTTTTGTTTATCATACAAAATTTACCGGTTTTAAAAGAGAGAGACACGCGTTAACATTCTCACGTTTATTTGATTTTAGAAATGTATAGAAAACAAAAACAATTTGTGAAATTTTGTTTTTGTTATCATGTAATTTTTCACTACTTCGACGTGTTTTTTTACGTAAAACATATGTTTAGTACAAACTAGTCTCATAAAATCCGGTTTTATGGGATATTTTAGTACACAGAAAAAAAATTTGTAAATACAATTAATTTTTTTGTTAGTTTCAATTAAATAATTAATTGATTTTGAACCTAAAACGATTTTTGTAAATACAATTACGAAATTGTAAGTTAAAGGAAACTCAGAAAAAAATTTGTAACAATTCTTTTATTGATATCAAATTTATTCCAATTAAGATTATTGTTATATCAACAATATGAATTGTTGATTTCCCGAACAAATTTTAACTATCATAGTTGTTGTATTAACAATATTTTGTTATACAAAATCCTCGAAGCGACTTTTTGCTTGTCTGCGAAAAACACTAAATGTCTTTGGGCGGAATCGAACCGGCGACCTCTGGACTAATAGACTAACGTTCTTACCTCTCAGCTACAGAGCAATTCATTATCAAATACACAAATAATGAATACACACAAAACGTGATTTTTGTGTGTGTTCATTTGTTATATCAACAATGGTGATTGTTAATTTTTTTCACAATACATAACAAAACATTTGGTTAGTTCAGTTTGCTGAAAAAAATTTCTTGATTTGCTTTGTTTCATTTATATGTGTGGATTCATTTGTTATATGAACAATGATGATTGTTCATTTTTTTCATAATACATAACAAAAAATTTGGTTAGTTCAGTTTGTTTAAACAAATTTCTGTGTTTGTCGTATCAACAACTAAATTTGTTGTATTAACAAAATATATGTTTCAATTTAAATTACGTATTAAAATTGAAATTGTTAGTTGCAGTTTGATGATATTTTTTCTGTGTAATATTTGTGAATAAGTATGTAATTAGCTTTTAAACGTATTTTAAGTTCTGAATAATTTGAGGCGTTCAAGTTGAGCTTGAAGCTTTATTTAGTGTTTGTGAAGATTTTATAGCAAATATTTTTGTAGGATATTTCAGCCCAATAAATGGCCGCTGAAGGGGATTTTTTGTTCCTTTTGTAAGAAGTGTTTGACGGTTAAAATGTTTCACAAAAATGTTCCTCGCAAAGTGCTAAGCACGCCTTATACCTACAAAATAAGGATTACAAGATTAATGTAAACTATCTGATTTTAATGCTATAGTTCATAAGATATCATATCTGGTTGCATTCGAAAGTCAATTATATTGTAATAAACAAATAAATAAAACAAGGTTTCTATGCGAATGCACTATAGCAATGTGCAAAAGGAGGGACATTTTAGCTCCCCTTAGAACGAATTCAAAATGTAAGCATTTATAACGCCGATACACATACATACATATATTTATTTTGATGCTTTCTACCAGAATCAGTTGTTAGAAAATTGTCATTAAAAACGCCATTTTGTTGTGCTGTGTGAATCAATAAAATAATTTAATTTCAATTATAATTTGTTTTGTTGTGCGATAAGACAACCCTGTCTTATTGCATTTCGTTTGTGTTTATACTGATGATCGGGCTGAATAGCTTTTGGAAAAGTTTTAATTGTTGAATAAATAAATTTCTCGCTTATTAAATTGAGCTTTGTTGGGCATTGCAAATGAAGAACAATTTTTTCTTCACCAAAAGTGAATAAGTAACTATTCTTTTTATTATGTGCGCATGTACGTATGTATGTGTGTAAGTGTACTCTGCACTTTTGTAATCAAGTGACCATTTTGTGAACTTAAGAGTAATTTTTATAAATTGATATCCTAACACACGCACACACACTCACAAACAATCATTATTGGTCAAATGCCAAATCCTTGCAACAACAACTGCACTCTGTGTTCCTTCCCTTTAACCTTTGAAATGGAATAATTTAACATTTCACCATAAATCTTTACCAACCAACCAACTCTTACAAATTGACGAAAAATAAAAACTGAATTTCAGCACAAGTTCAATTTACATCAATGAAATTCATTTGGACAAGAACGTCACTTGTTAAATGTGTAAATTAAAGTTCAATTCAGCATTGTCATGTGTGTGTGTGTGTGTGTTTGTGTGGATGCTGAAATCATTTTATTGCTTTCTTTGTTACGAAGGAAAACACTTTGGAAATCTGTATGTATCGGTAAATCAAACAAATGAATATTATTTAAGCTTGCGAATGCAATCGTAAACAAAATTTGAGAAATCAAATAATGGCAGCAGAATCAAAACATTTTGGAAACGTGGTATGGTCGATTTAAAATTACAAAAAAAGTAATGAAATTTATTAAAAATACTAATTCATTTCATTTTCATTTATTTATTTAACAATGAAAATCTAGCCCGAGGGCCATAGCCGATTTTAAAGACTACTACAGTAATAAATTTAAAATTTAAATAATAAAAATAAATATAAACAAATATAAAAAAAAAATTATTTTAATTTTACAGTAAATAAATCATGTGTTTATAGTGTAGCTAAACATAGACCATGATGTAGTGAACTCAAAAAATACCAGAGACCAAATTATACCCGTATAAGAAAACCATTACTCCTCAACAAGTCTTTCAAGTTACATTTACTCCCGCAGACAATTCCCGAAGCAGATTCGTTCCAAACGATGCATACGACAGGCTAAACGTTTTTAAAGAGCTCGGCAACCCATTGTAAGTTCGAGCGACTCTAACAAAAAACGATCTACCTAATATGGTAGTGAGCTTTGGAATTATCAATTGTCTATTCCTGCCTGATCGACCAAATTGAAACAAATCTACCAAAAATGTGGGGGCCTGCAACTTGAATGACCTATAAAAATGCAATAAATTTCTAAATTTAACAAATTCATTGAAAAGCAGTTTAAGAAAATCTAAGACGTATTCAGTAATATGTGAATACAAATATCTAATTACCCTATTGAAGGCCAGTCTTACCCTCTTCATGACATAACCTAACGTGCCAGAATAAAACTCTAATCCATATAAAAATATAGACATTAGGATACCATAAACAATACGCTTTCTAACCTGAAAAGGTAATAGCAAATCTAAACTATACAGCTTGCGAGAAGTAAATGTTACTCTAGACACTATAGTGTTTATATAACTTTCAAAGGCTAAATTCGAATCGAGAATCACACCAATACACTTTATTTTATCGACGAACTCAAGCGTGTCACCGTCCATTGTTACACAGAAACTATTAGTACCCTCCCTTGCCAAACAGCATAGCCTTAGTTTTCCGTGCATTGACAGATAGCCCATTATTAGAGAACCAATCCAGCAAACAACCAACAGTATAGTCTACCACATTCTGCAAAACAACAGGGAAATCAATAGAGCTTCTAAATAACAACTGCACATCATCAGCAAACGAAAAGGGTAGACAAATATTACTCGATGTATAACTAAAAAGGTCATTTACAAACATTATAAAGGGAAGAGGACCAAGTACTGAGCCCTGAGGAAGACCACTATGAACTGGAAGCATACCAGAACTTTGGCCGCCATTATAAACAAACTGCCTTCTACCAGTTAGATAAGAGGAAATCAACCTACAAGCAGATTCGGAAAAGCCATAATTCAAGCTGAAGTTAAAGAGTAAACTAATAAAATTAATCATAAACCTTCTCTTTGACTTTGACTCCCCCTAAAATGAATGACATATTTTTAATATAAACTAGCATTTTCTAACATCCCGTTTTATGGGACATTTTAGCACTAATTGTGCATACGTACGACATTAACACTTAAACGCACAGTTGAAAAGAAAACAACGAGTTTACTCACAAACTCGTAATGACCGGTGAGATCTATTTTTACATAAATGGTCACATGAATAAGCAAAATTGTATCCCAATAAGCCAAGAAGTATCAAACAGCTTAAGGCCGAAAAAAGTGAGGACGCTAGGACATGAAATTCTAAGAAAAGTTAAAGGAAATGCTCTGGAAAGAGCACGTCGGTCGAATCGAAGCAAACAACAGGCACCATTACAATACAATCGTGTAGCAGACACCTAATATACAGACAATTCTAAGACATTTTTGGATAGAAAACATAGGTCAGAAATTATTCCGTTTCATCTCTAAAATTTTACCTCTGAAGATTACAAATTCAAATTATAACACTTGCCATTTGAAAGTCCTTAATGAAACCTTAATGAAACAAGGTTAGCAGTTTCAAATATATGGGTGATTCTCATTTTAAGTGTACATTTTGCGACAACTTTCTTTGGCCAAAACTATTTTAGGCCGAAGTTCTTTATCGAGTCCTATGAAATATTTCCGTCCTGTGACAGCGCAATATGCTGACGAAAAGGTAGGCAGTGCCACGCCCATTTAAAGTAAGTATTCTCTTTAAACTACCTCTACTTAATTGAATCTTATGAAACTTGGCACACACTTTAAGCTCCGCTATAAATAAAATATTCTAATTATCAAAGTGGGCAGTGCTACGCCCATTTAAATTCAATATACTTTAAACTACGCCTACTTAACCAAATCTATTGGAACTTGTCACAAACATTAGGCTCTAGCATAAATGCAATTTTATGATTAGAAGAGTGGACAGTGCCACGCCCATTCAAAGGAATTATTATTTTTCAGCTAGATCTACTCAGCCTAATCTTATGAAACTAGACAAAAAACATTAAGATACGCTGAAAGTCCAATAGTATGAGGAGAAAAGCGGGCAGTGCGACGCCCATTCAAAGGAGTCCTTCCATTCCTACCATTACTTTTTTCTTCCGTAATAAATTAATCTAATTTTCTTCAACAAGAACAATATAAAGTAGGCATATAAATTTAAAAAAATTTTTGCAAATATAAAAAAATGTAAAAAAATGTAAAAATGTAAAAAGTCAGATAGAGCATAGAAAAGTAAAAACAATCATACGGGTGTGTATAATTTTTCTGTATTGAGCATTACGTTTGGTTTGACGATTTTTCTGGGAATGATTGTTACACCAAAAAATTAGTAAGGGGTTTGAAAGCACTATACGGGTACATCTACTCTCTAAAAACAAAAATATATAATAATCGCTGAACGAAATTAAAAGTCATGACCACTTTTTCAATTTTGACTTAGGTTCTCATAGGAAATCTTCTTTCTACTAAGACCAATTTTAATCAGATCTGCAAAAAATTTTAAAAGTTATGTCAACTTAAAATAACTATTCGTAGCAAAATACGACCTCTGCAAATCAGACATTTCTAAACGGGTAATGTTCTCTATATCGTTTCTACCAATCCGCTGCTGTTAACTTTTTTGCCATACTAAAATTTGTAGGAAAATTGTATTTAAGAATTTTTTCAAAGTAACGCTCAATACATTTTCATACGAATTCAATTTTTTTCAGAACACACACACCATGTTTTAAATTTAAAATAATTCAGATGTAGCTTTAACATAAACTGCTTATGCTGACTTTACACGACATGTATTTTACATCTGACTTGTCAAATTTCCCACTGCAAAAGTGATACATGCCGTGTGAAACATATGAAACATTGTCAGATGACATTCACAGAAGCAAAGTCAGATGAAAAATTTTCAATTAGAGCGTGTTCTATTTTCATCTGACATCAGCTGTATTAAATTATCAAAAGTGTGGTTTGGCTGAAAAAACATTAAAAAGCAAAGAGCGCTTAATATATTTACGAAAATTGTGCAAAAACTAAGCTGTTGTGAACACTCAGAGGTTATGTCAGATGTAATTGCACATGTACGTGTGAAAGCAAATATTATAAACCGTCTGTAAATTGACAATTTTCGCATGTTTGTACATGCGAAGTTACATATGTCTCACACACCTAACAAGCCATATGTAAAAAACATGTCGTCTAAAGTCAGCATTAGTCGTTTTTGGAAAAAAAAATTTTTTTCTTAATGTGAAAAATCAACAGCATGCATTGCGGACACGACATTTTGTATGAAGACCCGCCCTTGCGAACATATTTACAATTATAATCTAAAATTTCATAAATGTTAGGTTAGGTTAGGTTGTATAGGCAGCTTACGCTCACTTGGGTCCATGGTTGGTCCCTTTGTGTTACCTGTAAAATAGAGGAAAAGTCAGAGGAAGGGAAGAGGAAAGGTAGATGTCAAGTGAAGGTGTGAAGAAGAAGAAGAGAAAGGAGGAGAGAGAGAGAGAGAGAGAGAAGAGTTATGGCGATCACTCGTCAGAAGGGGGTGGCTCAGGGCAGAAACAATCCACTGCGCCTTATGAAGAGGCTAAGTTTAGTAGGGTTCGTCGTTGATTGCTCAGATAGACTGACGAAGGATTGCTGACCAAGTTGTGTGAGCCGCTGGTTTCCCAGCGAGGGGCAGAAGCAAAGGAGGTGAAAGATGGTCTCCTCCTCCTCCTCATCCCGACAGCTTCTGCAGAACTCGTGGGACGTCAGTCCCATTAGCTTTGCATGGTTGCCGAATTTGCAGTGACCTGTGATAGTTGCGACGATGTCCTTCAGGTGTGATTTCTGAAGTCTTAATAGATTCCTAGTGCGGTTCGAATCCAGCCTTGGCCACATCAGCCTGGAAATTCTACAAGTAGGTTCATTGAACCATCTGGTCTGTGCCAGGGTGTGGAAAAAGTTTTTTATTTGCTGCTTGCAGGCATGTAGGGGAATACCGCAGTGTCGTCCCCCTTTTAGCTAGTTCGTCAGCGATGCACTTCCCTGCGCTGGTACCGGCATTCTTAGACCAGGTTAGATGTTGTGTATACACCTGTTAGGGACCTAATTGCGGCTTTGCTGTCGGTGAAGATTCGGATATTTCTATCAAATATCCTATGATACCGAAGCCAGTTTGCCGCTTTCTTTATGGCCTGTAAAATACTACTTTTGTCTGGGAGTCTGAAGGAGAATTTGGCTTCCAGGTGTTCAAAGTAGACCCCTCCTCCAACCCTGTCACCCCTCAGACCCTCCGGTGTACCTCATTTCCTCCGAGATAGAGAAACTGAAGCCCCTAGAGAATGATGGTCTCGGGGAGGTATAATCAATTAGCTCAGGCAGATTATCCCAAGAATCGATGATACTAGCATGACCCCAGCGTCTGTGGCTCCATGCATTCGTAGCGTGCAGACGCACTGCCGTGCTCAGGGCAAGTTTTTTGGTTCGCAGATCCACTGGTAACCAATTCAACATGGCGAAAAGAGCCTTAGTTGGCGTGGAGCGTAAAGCCCCAGTAATCAGCATTGCCATGCTGCGCATGACTTTCTCAAACCGATGGCGGTTGGACGCTGTTTCCATGGCTTTCCACCAAACCACAGCGCCATAAAAGAGAATTGGCCTAATGACTGTGTCAAATAACTAGCACACATTGCGAGGTTTAATACCCCAAATGTTAACGTTAAATAAAATCAGAAAGAACAAATTTATACATTAAATAAATCATAACGTTACTTATGCGGCACACTATACCTTAAATGTAAGAAAAATAGAATTTCCTTTGCCGAAATGTGCGAAATGAGGATTTTAACTCTCCTTAAAAAGAATCCCTGATAAGAACTTTCAAAACGCTGATACACTTATATATATTTTTTGGTCCCCTCTACCAGAATCACTTGTTAGAAACTTGTAGATTTGTTGTGTTCTGTTATAATTCAACTCCTTCTTTTATTTTTACTTTATGAGACAGTTTTCTGAGCTGACCATGTTCTATGTAATAACTTATAATCTTATTTATATGTTACAGTTTTGCGGTCGTAAATCCAAAATGGGATAACATTTTTTTTATAATAATTGAACAAACAATTTATGGCGAAAATAGTTAATGATTCAACACAACATACTCTCGTAAATGCCTATCCGGATTTTGACTTTAAATCCGCTATTGAAAAGATAAAATGTATATAAAAACTGAGTGATGAGCACTAAAAAAGTCTAAAAAGATGTGTGTATGTGTGCATACATAAATATTAAAATGTTAAATTTTTGTATACATTTTATTGTGTAGTAAAATATAATAATAACAACAAAGAAATGGGTCATTTATTTTAATATTTACAAAGGACAATAAAATTCTCATAAAAAAGTAAAACATACATTAACATAAAGTACTTTATACACACATATACACATACACTCATATGTAAACATGAGCGCATTAAAAGTTCAAAGTTCCTTAAAAAATATTATTAACTTTTATTTATTTTTACTTGAAGAAACAAACAGAATCAAGTGAAAATTGTCGAAAGAAGAAACATGATTTTGACATTTAAAAACTACGAGGACGGGATATTATTAAGACAAGCGCTTCTGTTTCAGGTGGAAAAGGAAGTGGAAAACATCAACTATGGAAGGTGCACAAAGAGTTTTAAAGGATTCGGTGTAATGATATCATATAAAAATAAACGATTATTCTATTGCAAAATAACAAGGATTCAAAACTTGCTGCTTTTTATGAAGGGTGATTGAAATTTAATTGAAAAACTATTTTTTTTCTTTTCCAAAAAGGAAACATTAAAATTGAATAAAAAAAACTACATCAAAAATTAAAAAGTACAATTGTGAAATACAACAACAAGATTTTGAATATGAAAAAGATCCTTGAATCTTGAAAAACAATCAAAACAATCAATTGGGGGGTACACAACAACATTAAAACAAAAAGAAAGTGCAATTTTACTGAGAAGAGAATTTTACATACCTTTCGCACCAAAGAAGAAATTAAAAGAAAACACAACAAGAATCCAAACACCTGAATGTTGTTGTTGTTCAAAATAGTGGAATAGGGATTCTTGCAGCCTTCTTAGACTTGTCGTCAGAACAGAAACAAAATACACACACACACACACTTCGACACAATGAAGAAAGTTCTTTAAATGCATGTGTGTCTGTCTTTTTCCTTGATTTTATGTCCTTTTTTCTTAAAATATCATTTTGTTGGTTTGTTTATTTAAGGAAGTCATTGCCTTTATTTGTTCAGCCACTTGAACAAACAATACAAATGATGAAGATGACGATGACAATGCTGTTATTGTTGCTGTTGATTTCGATGACAATAAAGTTGATGAGCAATATGAAGAGTTATTAAGGAAATCCTTGTCTTTTGGCCAATAACATATACAAGATCCCCCAACATGAAAAGTCGTAGACGTCGAAAATTATACAAAACGTGTAGAATGGATGGATGGATGGACAAACAACATAAAACAACTACAAGTATTTCCGACAGAAATTCAACCAAATAAAAAGGCAGTAGGAAGAAAAAAATGTGTAATCTGCTTATTTTCATATTCTTTTTCTTCAACATTTCCATCGTTTTTGCATAATGCGTTCGTCTTATAGTGAAAAAGAAACATTTATTTTCTCGTTTACTGCTCTTTGTTTCCGGTGTCCTGGGTTGTGTGGAGGAATTTATAAATGTTGGAATATTTCATGGAAAATTTCAGTTTAATGAAAAAAATTCCACAAATTGTTTTCCACGTGCATAAATGACAAGCAGGCAGGCACTTAACCAGCAGTTGCGGCTATGGCACAGCAGCAGAAGTTCACTGATATTTTCTTTCTTCATTTTATTTCATATTACTTCTGATTTAAAATGTTACAAAGGAAGCGTATTCATGAAAAAGGCCACCAGAGTACAAGTAAAATGGGTCAATGTTTTATTAAACATGCACGAGTACTTTATCTTTCATTTTTCTTCCATTCGATTTTGTCTTAATTGACAATTTTTTGTCGGCCGTTTTGATATGTTTTTGTGAGAATATGGCGTATATTGCTGCCCTGGAGGCAGATGTTTCTTGTTGTAAAAAGACACATAAAAACAATCACTAAATGTAAGTTTGTTCGCATGAATTGTGTCGCATATGTTGGATGCCATGCAGAGAACATGTTGAGTAACATCGTCTTGTGGCAAATCTCTGTTAAGCACCAGCACCATTTTAAGAATAAAAAGATTTTTGAAACGATTATTACAATTATATCAAGTAAAGTGGCATAAAAAGGCAAAGAGGAACACAAGTAAATTTGAAGGTTTTGGTGAAGTGAAAAAATTAAATAAAAACGTCTCACAATGGATTGAAAGGTGAAAGAGTGGAGGACAACATTTATTGGAATTGACACAAAAATTAATTTAGTTCAACCAAATCATTGTTCACCATGTTAAATCTCTCAAAGTTTTTATACATAATCCCCCAAAAACAATTAAGTGATTTATCTGTTGTACGGCGCCGCGATCTGATGATGGTTGATTATAGAACTCGACGAAATAAGATGAAAAGTCGAAGCAAAATTTTTCGAGATATCAGTTTTTGAGATATCAACGTTTGAAATAAGGCAAAAACCAAAATGTTTAAATTTAAAGCCAAATATCTTTGAAAATATTAACGATATCGTAATGGACTAAAATGTATTTTCTCGATCTGTTCATAAACTTTATAACAAGCTTAAATTCATTAAAATCGCTTAATACTTGTAAAAGTTATGAGGCCGACAAAGTTTTTCATGCCCGAGTTAGTCAATTTTGACACCCTGTAGCTGAACTTGTGTTTCAACAGGGTGGTCTAAATGTCAATATTCTAAAAGCTTATATCTTCCTCTATGATTTTTACATACAACGTTCTATAATCGAATCAAGTCTCAAAGATACAGATTTATTACCCTTTTTTCCAACTGAAACCACTGTGCGTTGTAGGTAATTTCCTTAACATTTGTCCAAGATACACCTGCTTAAACCAACTACAATAGATTGTGAATTGGGCAATTCTTTATTTTATTTGAAAAAATTTAAAATATTATTCCAACTTTTCTTATTTTGCAGATTGCAATCGGGAATCCAAAATATTCGAGTTTCTCGAGACTTTAAATATGTTTTCTATAACTTGATTTAATTGGTTTTTTATCTCAAAGGCGCAGCATTTGATTCCGAAAAAATTGGACATGGAACAACAGTACGCCAAGAAACAAGGGAAAAATTGCTGTTAATTAATTCCAACCTTTACGCCAGAACACAAAAACAAATGAAATGTGTTTTAAAAAATGGTGAAATATATTGATCAGGGATGTCTTGAGGCCTTCGAAAACAATGTTTTTGTATTGTAATATATCTAAATTCATGACGAAAAAAATGTTACGAAGCTTAGTCTGATAAAAAAATCCCTTTTAATGCATCAAATATGTATTCTGTGGCAGACCAGATTTATTCTTATTATTGAAAAACTAAATTCTTATCTGTATATTTTGCTATAACTCTGGATCGCAGTTAAACCAACTTAAATATATTTCAATTATAATTTTTGTTTAATACAATTAAAGTTTTAGTCTCCTTAATGCCACTGTGCATTGTATTTCAAAAGTTTCAAGTAAAAGGAAACAAAAACCAGATAAAATTTAAATATTTAAAAATAACTTTTCTCTAAAAAATGTAAGAACTTCATTAAGAGATTGTCATCTACATTCTGAAACTTTTTAAAAGTTTGTTTTGTCAAGAGAAAAACAGCTAAAGGAATAACAGTTTAAAAATAAAATGAATGCTTAAGGAACTCTTTAATCATAATAAATTAATTAAATATTTTTGAATTATTGTTTATTAAAAACACAATCTAACCTAAAGTTAAGGAAAAGGATACTTAAAAGAAAAAAAAAACGACAGTAAATGGAATTGCAAGATAAGGTAAAAAACCAAAAATTTTAACTAACAAAATAATTTATCTAACAAAATAAACTATAAATTTACATTTCTATTTAACAAGATAAACAAAACAAATTTAAGCATTTAGCCAAATAGCTTTTTGGTCAAAACAACAAATAAGCAAGGGAAAAGTAAATTAAAATAGAAGAAGAAAAATACAAAACACAGAAGAAAAATTGTTTATTTACATTAGAAATAATTTAAAATTAGTGTAAATTATGAAAATAAAGTTATTAAGGCTGAAGCTAATAAACACAAATTTATATACAAAAACATTTCATTTTATCTTCTGGTCGCTTGGTCCTCCCAAGAAACAATCATAAATGGTATCAGGGAGAAAGAGGCACAGAAGCAGCAGTACAAATTACAAACTTTAACATAAAGTAAATTAAATAAATAAATAAATCAAAAAGAAACTCACCTGGGATTTCGAACGCATCGTTGGTTGATATTTTCGCCGAATTTTACGTGGACAACAAACACACAATATACGCACAAAGGCCCTGCAATTATAAAAGCAAATAAGACATGAAACAGCTTGTTTTCTACGTTTCGCTGAATATTTTAACAGAAACATAATAAAAGTTTACAAGTGTTAATGTAAATTTATGTAAAAATGTTATGCAAGTGTATTGGCAAATGCTGGATTTCAATGTGAATAAAATAAACGAATTGTATAATTGTTCAAAAATTACCGTGAAATATTTAAAAAAATGAAGAAGATACAAGACAATGTGTTACCTGGAGAACAAAAAAACATAAATTATTAAAGCTAAGAACACATGACGCAACTGTTGAAACAATCAAGGCATGTTGCACAGTGGACCAAATCTAAAAAAAAAAGAATTTACAATTTTTTTTTATCGAAATGTTGATTTTTTTGTTATGCCAATCGAAAGAAGCTGTAAATACAATCAACATTTACTATTAGAAAAACTAATATTTAACGAAATCTGATGAGAAATGTGTTTTTTTCTATGAAACGCAAACTATGTTGCCTTGGTGATCCAAGTCCGTCATTGATTTAGGTCTTCTATTTCCCAAATTTCTATTCTATGAATGTTTAGGTATCATACAAAGAAAAGTCTCCTCGATGTAGCTGCAGGCTTGCCTGTTATGAGAGCTTAAATGTAGAAATTTTTTTTATATATTTTCAAGTATTGTTGATCATTATGATTCGTACTGGGTCGTTTGATTAATACATAATCAACTACGAAATATACATACGCAGCTGTGATTCCAAAGCAGTCAGTTAAAATTGCAAAAAAGTGCAAACAGGCAAACCTGCAGCTACATAGATGCGATTTTTTGACTGTGTGATAGCTAAACAGTCATAAAATTGTACTTTTGAAACGAGAAGACTAGATCAGTGGAGGGAGGTTTTGATTGGCATAACAAAAAAATCATCATTACATTTCGATAAAAAGTCGTAAATTCCTTTTTTTCAGATTTGATCCACTGTGTGTCGCTTTGTACGTGCGTAATTTGCGAAGAGACTAAGACAATATGCAGGAGCAAAAAAACAACTGCACAACACATTAGAGTGGTATGATTAACCTGACCAGACATCCCGCTTTAGGCGGGATTATCCCGCTTTTAAGAGTTCGATCCCGCCTAGAATTTGTATCCCGCTTTGGTGGTGTTTTCATGTTTTCATGTTTTCATATGTGTTTCATGTTTCATAGGTGTTTCATGTTAAATCAACATGATTTACAATAATCTTGAGAGAAATTTTTCCTTTTGAATTAACAAGACTTCATGTTGATTTAATATTTCAGTACAGTTAAATCAAAATGAAGTTGATACTGAAATAATACGAAAAATGATATTAAATCAAAGTTATTTCAAGTTGAAACAACGTGAATTTGATATTGGAACAACAGGAAGAATCATGTTGAATTTTATTAATTATTTTACTTACGTGATAGTTATCAGAAAACTTTTCGTTGTAGCTGACTGCCCCAGCCAAGATTTGAACTCGTGCCACCTGCATGATAGTCCACGCGCTAACCACTTCAGCCACAATAGCTTCAAACTTTTCTTTACTTATACACTAAATAAATACCATCGTATGTAAAATGCATTTCATTTTAATTCAACATGATTTAAATGATTATTTAACATAAAACTTATTTGAAATTAAAGTTATAGTCATGTCGATTGAAAATGAAACTTAACGTTTATAACAAAATTGTTTTAACGGTGATTTAAGGTTAGATTAATTATTTTGCCTTTAAAATTAATATGAAACAATGGTAATTTTAAGCCAGCAGCAGTAAATATTCGCTGGCAATTCGTTTTTTGTCGTATCCATAGACGACACATGTAAGAATAAGCCACAACTAGTCACACAACTAAGCAGAACAGTGAATTGTAGCAATGAACAAAGCAAGTAAACACTAACACACTCAAACGACAAATTATATCTTGGAAATTTAATATGATTTGCAATCAAAATTGCGGCATGTGGATTTTACATTCCTTTTTTTCTGTGTGTATGCATAGCGAAAACTTGAGTGATGAAATTGAACCAGATCTTGCCAAGTTTTTCATTATATATTTTAAAATGGGAAATCATCGCAGACTATAGCCGTGAGTCTCGGCTACAATCTAGAGTGATTTTTAAATTAAAATTTTATATAAAAACACGTTAAAATCGATTCAATTTCGTCACGCCAAGTTTTCGTTATGCATACGGCCGTTAATTATTTAGGATTAAGTTCATTTAATTAATATTTTCTATTAAATTATATTGATTGCAAAAGGAATTTCCAAAGCATGTAATAACTGAAAAGACAAATTCTTGTCTGTATAAGCGTTGAACTATTGTCTTCGAGATCAATCACTATCTCATCATGAGAGCTCTTGTCATACCTGCTCCCACTGTGAGTGTGGTGAAGTCAAGTAAGGCACGTAACATTAAAAATGTTTGATTGTTCTAAAAATTAAATTCAACGATCATAGCCCAGAATAATCAAATATCTTCGGATTCAAAGCCACGCAGTTCGACTAAAATTCATAACTTCAGTTTAAAAATTTCTACATTAAGATGAAAAAAGATTAAGAAAAAGTCTTAAAAGCCAAACGCTAAACTAATTTTGTGACGGATATATATAAAACATAAGATGCTTTCTTTCGATTAAATTATTTTTTTATTTAAGAAAGAAATTCTAAAGCATGTAAATATTGAACATTCAAAGAAAAATTCTGGATGTACGGAAGGTTGAACTGACAGCTGTTTCGGACTACCAAGTCTCTCATCAGAGCCCTTTACCTACACTACCAGTGACAGTATCAACAACACTGTAGCGGAAATCCAACTAATTTTAGTAAGCTCAATTAACAGACTGTCGCCATCTCG
Source organism: Panzeria rudis (assembly GCA_956483635.1). Lineage (NCBI taxonomy): Eukaryota > Metazoa > Arthropoda > Insecta > Diptera > Tachinidae > Panzeria > Panzeria rudis. Next base: position 197,301,632 of record OY101447.1, read on the forward strand.
CGGCGAGTCGCACCTATTAATGAACTTTTTCTAAATGTTCGGATCTTCACTAACTGTCAACTATTTTAAGCTTTTTTCATTTTGGCCTTACCAGCGTGGAATACCATCGATATTCTCAATGCTGAGATTTTTTGAATGTTTATTTTGCCCAAGTTTTTGTTTGTTTTTTTTTGGAACAGTACACATTCATGTTAAAGCTAAGTGTCATTATAGCTTTAATAATTGAATTATGATTTTAAGTTTATTTTTTTGGTTTTTAATTTGGTTTATTTATATGACAAAGGATTGAAAATTTGTACGGGCATGGGCCTCGATGTAATACGCAGTAATTAAATAACAATGCGATTTTGAATTATTTATTAGTTACGTTATTTTGCATTTCAAGTAACGATATGGAACTGTATAGTTTCATATATATATATAAAAGAAATCATGTGTATACTCTTATTATCATAGAAATTTAGTGTTTTTTCTACAAGAAATTTTATGAAATCCCGATTTTTGGTTGTATTTTTCTTCAGAATCCCGCCTTTCAGTCGTTCTTGTCGCGCTTTTTGGATAAACCTTCTGGTCACATTAGGTATGATGCACAAAAGGCTTCATATATTCTTGTGCAAGATATATAATGAGTTGCCCTAGACCATTGAAAATTTGCACCGAGCATTCTATTGACTAGATCGACCAGCTCACCGCCCACCGCCCACCACCTATACAATCCTAATCGATTTTTTCTCATAAAATTGTTACTATGCAAACAAAAGTTTTCAAATTCGACACACACTTTCCAAAGTAAACAAAAATCACCGAAGTTTCATCAATATCAGCCACGCCCACCACCCACATAAATCGAATTACAACCCAAATAAAATTTTTCGCATATAACTGTTCCTATCCAAACAAAAATCCTAAAATTTGGGACATACACTTTCTAAAATAAACCAAAGGTGCATGCAAACTTATCAAACATAAGCCACGCCCACCGCCCATATATAAGTATAAAGTACAGCCTCTATATAGCGAAGTATTCATTGCCAGTTATCAAAACAACGAATTCTATATGTTTGCAAGTGCATATATTAACCCCCATATTCATAAACATTTATTATTATTATTATTATTATTATTATTATTATTATTTAGGGGTGCTGATGGCTGAGTAGTTAGCACGTTTGACTACAAACGCTGAGGTCTTGAGTTCAAGACTAGTTTCAGGCAAGCCAACAACATCATGCATTTTTCTCATTTGCACTGGTGTATTATTGTGTTGGACTGTTAAAGTGATGAAGGCATAGCACTGATCACTTTGGCAGTACCGGCAGCGATTGAGTACTCCATCAAGTAGTTACAGGAATTTTTCGCTGGTAATGCGAAGTTTGTCGGCTATATGTCGACTATTTATATTAATAAAACACGAACATAAAAATAAACAACAACAAGTTACACAGGTGAACACAGCAGTGCATTGTAGCTATTTTTTTTACACATTTTCACATTTGGTACAATTTTGCCATTAACGTTTAATTAACGTTTGTTAGGAGAGTAAAATCTCCCTCTCAATAGCTAATAACTTCCGGTTCGAACACTTGACCTTTTGTTGATCACCAAGAGTTTAAGTATGTAAACCGGGACTCAGCTGCAAAAGTCGCTTTAAAATGTATTATGGTTTCTCTGACTCAAACTTAAACTTTAATTATATTCTTTAAAGCGCTTCAATTTGACCTACTTTTTTATGAAAAAAATAAAATAAATTCAATGTTTATTTAAATATCACAATCTAAGAAATTGAATAAGCTTTTTAAGTTTAACGTACAAATTTTGCCTTAATATTATGTAAATTACTATAAATAAACATCATTTTGCAATTTTTTTTTTCAATCATTTGAAAATTATTCTCTTTAACCCACCTCAAATTCAGCTAAAGGAAAGTAAATCAAAATCCATAAAACCATAAAATAAAAGCAACAAAAATGTTGGGGTTTGTAAATTTTATAGAATTAACATTAGACGTTGTCGTAGCTTTTATAAAGAGGCCCTCAAGCAGCCGTCGCCAAACTAGTCGTTATCGACTATCAGGGTTGATATGAAGCCAGTGATCGCCATGACCAGAGGGTACTTTTTCGTGAAATTTTTTGCGTGCAATTGTTTTTATGTACGTAAATACACCGTTATTAAAACAAAGCAATTGGCGTGATCGAACAAGTGGAAGCTTGCATGTTTAATTTGCATTTTTACTTAGTGCAAGACATTTGCCATGATTGGGCATGCAGAAACTTGATTTTGTTTGTTATGTTGAACAATAATAAACTTGAATGAGGACAACTTTGAAATAAGACATAACCAAACATGATTGTACACACACAATTTTTGTTATTAGTACTTAACAACGGTTGCATGTCGTAATGTCCATGGACATTATGTCACTCCAAAAACTATCATAACATCCATGGACCTGAAAGTGTCATAATGTTTTGGAAATTTTAAGCAATTTTACTTTTATTACTAAAGATTTTCTACGAAGTAGCCTTCGGCCGGCCGTAAAGATTTCATCCTCTCGGTATATTGAAAAGCGGCTACACTGAGTAGAGATGTTTATATAGCCGTCCTTCGGCCGGGCTTAAGGATTTTTCTCTTCTCAGTATGTATGTATATCGCAAAGCGGCTTCGCTGAGTAAATATTTTTGTATAGCCAGCCTTTGGCAGGGCTTAAAAATTTTGTCCTGGCTAAGCAGAAAATATCAGCTCAGCGAAGCCACTATTCGATATGCTAAGAGGGAACACATCTAAGCCCGACCGAAGGCCGACTATGCAACGATCTTTACACTCTAAAAAGTGTCATAGTGTCCATGGATCTTACGACACTGCACTCATGGACATTATGACACTTTTTAAAGTGTCATACTGTCCATGGAAATTATGTCACTGGCCATTATGAAATGCCACAATGGACAACTTCTGCCGTAAATCAAGCTTGTCATTCTTGAACTAAGATTTTTTGGTTTATTCTCTAATTTTGTGCATACATAGCGCAGATCTCTACTTCAAAGGTTCTACAGATTGTTGCCATTTTTTCTGAAATTTTAAGAATTAAGTTCTACATAATTTTTCTTTTTTTTTAAATAATTTGTATTGCGGGGCCTAGCATGAAAATCAATATGTATATTTTATGGGGGTCAATGATGAAATTAGTTTGGCGCTCCCTGCTGTAAAGTATGCCGTTAGACGCATAAAAATGCTTATTATGCAAATGTTGGGCAGAAAATAGAAAAACCTCCAGACAAACACAACAAGACACCAAACAAACATTTGAAAAGAAATTAAACAAACAACCGCAATATTTTCAAAGCTGAGATTTTGAAATGTATATTTGGCTTTCGTTAAGATACGAACAAAACTAGGAAAAGACAAAAAAAGAATTAACACATACACAATTTATAATTTTCCACCTGTCACAACAAATTTAAGAACTTTTAGGTAAAATGTGAACCAAAACGTTTATAGTCTCATTTAACCCTCCGCATATTTATCATACTAAGTTTATAAAGATGAAAACTTTGTTAATTTTTTGTTATACAGCAAAACTGAAAACATTCGGAAAAAAGTTAAGTAAAAAAAATATAGCAAGAACCCTCTTCTTAAGCTGCCCACCCACTTGCAATCTAATTGTGCAATAACATCGCCAATGTGTATATGATATTCGAAGGTGTTACAATATATAGGAAAAAATCCAAAGACTTTTAATTTTTATTGTACAATAAAAAAAAATTGTGAAATGTGATGGCAACATTGTTTAGTGTTATGTTTACTTTTCAGTCAGGAAAATTGGGCAATATTTTCTTTGAAAATATTCTGCCATTTATTGCATAGTAAAGATCAAAACGACAATAATATGTACAATCACATATGCAAGTTTTAAAATTTCTGACAAAAAGTAGCCCCACCATGTACAGCGAAGGTTAAATGCAATACCTTCCCTAAGATTAAAAACCACAAGATATGTACGAACACGAGAAGTATTCTATTTAACAGTAATGGCTATCTCAATTTTTAATGATGGGAAATAATATTGACAGGCCAAAAATGCAATTTAGAATAACTGGCATAACTGGAAGAGCCCCTGGTATGTACATCTTATTAAGGCTTGATTATTCTTCATTGATTATATTATACTTGGAATACCTTCCTATTCCTCAAGGGTTTGTGTGAAACCACAAAAGAATATTTTTTCCTTTGGTTGTGATTATCTATATTTTGCCTACAGCAAATTGCCTTAAAGGAAATAAAAGCAAAAAATTAAAAAAAGAAAATGCTTAAATAAGCTTCTTTGAGTTAAAAAAAGAAAACTCTTGAATTTATGAAAAAAAACACAATAAAAATCAATATCTAGTGAGCCGAGAATATTTAAATGGATTAAGTAACGAAAACGATAAGACGAATAAAATTTTATCAAGTGTTATAAAGGTTTTATATTTACCTTCGAAAGTCTCTACTCCAGCAGGCATAAATTACGGGATTCATGCCGGAGTTGATCCAGCCCAACCACGTTACAACCGCTGATACAATTTCTTCGTTTTCTATGCAGTCCGTGCAAAAGCCAGACAAAAGATTAACAACGAAAAATGGCAGCCAACAAACAATAAAGACTCCCATGACAATGCCCAGTGTTTTGGCAGCTTTCTTTTCTTTGGCAAATTTGGCCAATTTACGAGACCAGGAGAAGTTCTTGCCACCCATATGACGATGGCGTGCTAAGCCGTTGTTCTGCAATGCCGATAGCGGTTCATCGTCTGGCTCTTCTGGTGTGGATGTAGTAGTACCCGCGTTACTGTGATTATGATGCAAAGTGTGGTGATGATGATGCGAGTGGGGATGATGCTGTGATCCACCAGCTGGTGCCCCACCCAGTGAACCGTGCAGCGCCTGATGGTGAGAGCTGGTCGAGGGTTCTCTTGTCGTACCTCCACGATGGATACGTAATGTTAACTGTAGTTCACCGGAGGCCATGAGTACCTGTTTCGTACCGATCTTCAGTGAACGAGTTTGTATTACTGCCGCCCTATAGATACGACAGTATGTGAATACCATCACGAGTAGCGGCAGATAAAATGATATTGTGGAGGAGAAGACTAAATATCCTAAATGCTCCGTAAAGGTGCACTTGTAGGCAGGCATCTCGCCATCACGGGCTGCACGCCACCACATTATCGCAGGAAAGCTGATGCCACTCGAACACACCCATACCGCACAAATGAGTGCTGCAGCTCTTTTCACAGTCATGCGCATGGGATATGAGAAGGGATCCGTTATAGCCCAATATCGATCCAGCGATATTACACAGAGGTTCAGTATGGAAGCAGTGCTAAATAAGACATCCAACGAGCGCCAAATATCACACCAATCTGTGCCAAAAAACCAAGTATTCTCCAACACCTCATAAAGGGCCGAAAAAGGCATCACAACCAGACCCACCAGACAATCGGCCACTGCCAGACTTGTTATAAAATAATTTGTGGCCGTGTGGAGATAACGCTCTCTTATGACGGCCAAGATGACCAGTGAATTACCGAACACAGTGGCAAAGGAGAATAGAAACAGGAAGGAGAGCAGACTGACGCGATTATTGGGCAATGAACTGATAAACTCGCTAAAGTCCGGCTCTTGAGGTATGCTTGTAATGTTGAAAGCTTCCGCGGATGAGGTGATTGTTTCGAAAGATGTCGGAAAGATGGCTTCTGGCGCGTTATCGCGTCCCGAAAAACCATTGAAGTAGTAAAAGAGATCATCTGAGATATTGAAACTCGAATAGAATTGTGATGCAGGTATTTGGGTGGCCGCTGCCAATAACGATGATACTGTATGGCTGTGATTGTCTGTTTGTGAAACGGCGGGTGAGTTTGTTTGCTGCTGTTGCTCTTTGGACATCTGCTGTATGCCCATTTTGAGTGCTCTCGGTATGCTAGCGGCCAATGGTTGTAGCAAGGCTGCATATTCCCAATATGGCAGGGTTCTATTGGTATTAATAAAGCTGGATGATGATGTAACGTTTCCAATGTTGCCGATTGCATTATTCATTATCATTTATCATTTATCTTTGGCTTGAAATTGTCGTTGTTGTTTCGACCTGTTGCTTTCGTTTGAAATTAGTCATCAGCATTAGCAGCACCAACGGTAGGGGCTGCCTTTAATGGTTTTCAAACCAAATTTTATGTTGCAATGAACTTTTATCGAAATCATTTTTTATTTATTTATTTGGTTTGTGTGGTTCCTATGGCTTTTGGTGGCTTGTTTCGTTTAATGAATGAGTTGGAGTATTTTCCTATTCTGCATTTTATATCATTTTATAAGTGGTTTTGAAGCAGATTAAATCTGTAAAGATACAAATTACAAAACACATAAAAATTTTGATAAAAATTAACAGCGAAGCAATTTAACAAATTCAATGTCTGCATGATGTTGTGGATGCTAGGGATTTCTGCACAGATATCATTGCTTTCTCAAGGCAATTTTGATTTTACATCAATGAGGCATATTGTCCATCTTTATTGAATTTAACTTATTTTAGAAAAATTTATTTCTAAGAAAATTAACCCTGTGAGAACGCCAACCAAAAATATTTTGAAAATTAAAAGAATTAGTCCATGAGTCTGTCCGCAAATGAGCTGGATTTTACGAAGATGCGAGATAGATTTTATTAAGTTTTCTCTTTTTTAAAAACTGGGAGCTTAAAATTGTCAACACTATTTCCAATTAAAGCCGATTTAGCAACTTTTCCTGTCTGGTCTGAATTAAATTTTCCTCAAAATAAAAGTATTTTCGATCCCAATAAGACAATGGGAAATGTTTCACATATCGTTACCTTAATATAGAAATGCCCTAATTCATAAATTTTTTTCTAATCGATTATTTTTTTGCGTATTTCGAAATAGGCAAAAAAAAACAATTTGAAAAAAAATTAGTTAGGGTGTTTATATATTAATTTTATTAAAAAAACTTTCTCCAGGAGCATTAACATCATTTCTATCGGAAACTATTAATTCTTGTAATCTGAGTTTTGAGAACGACCAACCGTGAGTGAATTAATGGGTTAAGCGAGCATAAACATTACGAATATACCGCAATAATGAACGTAGTCATAAAATATTCATATTTTATTAATGCTTTTAAGAACGCCATAATATTTTTTACATCACGCGTTTAAAATCTAATTGAAGACGTGCCATAACAACCTCAGAATTTAAACGATATTAACGCATGTAAAATAACAAATTAAATTCGCCGTTCAAAATAAACGTTTATGTATTATTTAATGCTTATTTTCACACACACACACACACACACACACCCATCCACACGCTTTCGCCTAACAACTCTGAATAAACAAGTACCATGTGGTGAAATAACTAACCAGCCAGCAGACCCACACTCCACTATCCATATAATCATTCGTAGCAAAAACAAAAAGGTTTGAGCCAGCAAAATTTTAAATTAAATTAAAAAGTAGAATTTGTTCAAAACAAACACATGGACAGTGTATTACCCTGCCTTGAACTGTATGAATTTGATTCATACATTTTGAAACTATTTTCTATAGAAAATTTCTTTAGAGCAGATTTATACACATCACAGATGTGGACATAAAAATAAATATTAATTTACCTGAATGTGCATACAAATTTATTTTAGCAGTATGTATGATAAATTTATACATACAGTGAAAGGCAATAAGATTCTACCTCTCTAAGATTTTTACAATTTGTGGGTGCTGTTGGCTGAGTAGTTAGCGCGTTTGACTACAAACCCTGAGGTCTTGAGTTCAAGACTAGTTTCAGGCAAGCCAGCAATATCATGTATTTTTCTCATGTGCATTGGTGTGTTATTGTGTTGGTTGTTTTTGGACTGTTAAAGTGATGAAGGCATACCACTGATCACTTTGGCAGTACCGGCAGCGATTAATACTAACATATCCTAATGCACTTTACAGCACCCTCCTTCGTCGGTATTGTGGCAGAGCCGTCGGCGAAGTAAAAGAACTAACAAATTAATGCCTCTACTTGACACCAGAGGGGCTTGCAACACTGCTCTACAAAAAACGCGCAATAGAAGAGTAGTAAATTAATTAAGCTTGCTATCTCTCTCCAACTTCACCACCTGTTCTCCCTACACTATCCCTTTCCCAAAGAAGGTAACATATTAATTAATTAGCTGGTAGGCATTAATTGCCTGATTGTGTTACTTCTCTTTAAAAAAAATAAAAAATAAAAATTTTTGAAAAAAATGCAAAAATATAAAATGGACAACAGGTGATCTAGCAGGTCATCCATCCCTGGCACTGCTCGAATATGCAAAATTCGTCTTTTAGATCAGTTATCTTGGTCCTCCAATGGATACGACAAGCATCGTTGCAAAATGTGTAATTTCTCATAGATGCTTGCGGTTTACATATTCGATAGTTGAACATGGTAGGTACGATCGATATAAGGGCTTAACCTTGGAATTGAAATTTTGTATACAGGTTGGTCTTGGAGTTGTATACCTAATCTATCTCAAAAGTTTCATATAGTCTCGCATAGGCGGCACGACTTATCAGAGGTCAAAGTTCATAAATCAAAAATCACAAATATAATATTTTTGTAAATATCTTGCTTCCTACCTTGAATATGACTTTTGCTACAAATTCTGTATACAGCGATACTTCGTAGGACCAACCCATTTGGAGTGCAAAGATAGAAAAGAGCTTTGTCCTATCTATTTTTCAGGATGTCATAGTTCGTTTCTAAAATACAAAGAGTAATGCAAAATTTATTTCGGCTATGTTTTTCCGTTTAAGACTTACGGGGCTTAAAACTCTTTTTTCAATTTGTCATATGTTTAATAATGGTATCATTTGAATGCCGTTCGATTGGTATATAAAATTTCAATTAATCAATTGCGATACACACATGCTTTCCTACATTTGTTTTAAACTGTATATAACCTATTTAGGTTAAGAATCTAAATACTTTAAATTAAATATAATAAAAGTTTGAAAAGTTGATTCATGGCTCAAAAATATTTACGAACAGATTCATTCATTTAACACATACAAGCACAGTTAACAAGAATTCTTGCATTAGGAAAATTAAATAAATAAAGTTTTATCTTTGTCTTGAGTTCATATAAATTTGAAAAAGTTTGCAATAATAATTACACTGAAGAATATGCAAAATGATGTAATTTGTAGTTCAAATTTGTTAATGTTTGGACTAATTTTAATTGTTAAAGCTGATGAATTATTCCAAAAAATTCGTGACATATTTTTGATATATCAAAAAACTTAATTTCAATTTTACCATCGCTGATGGACGTCTAGCATTTTTCGTCTTCCCATATTTGTTGGTTTTAAAGTTAATTAATTTCCACTTTTTTATATCTTCCGATTTTACCAACAAGTTTCACGTATCCTAAAATCTTCATCCTTTTTGGTTCAGATATATTCTTCATATCGTCACCACAAATTTTTCTATGTGGATTCGTTTTATTTACTTCTTGCATGTTTTATATTCGTTATAAATGTTATTTCAAACCTCAAATCCACAAACCTGGTATGCAGTTGCAAAATATGTCACTTTTAATGAACTTAAGCCCGCAAATGCTTATAAACTTAGAAGTTTTATGTAAGACATACACGTGCATGCAAATATGATTACAAACATTACGGTGGGTTGATTTTTTTTTTACAAAACATCGTAGGTAGATGTTAAATTCCACGAAGATTTCTAAACACCTTTGCTTCAGAAACCGTGGGTATAAAATGGATTTCAAACTTGCGGAAATAAGAAAATGTGTTGTAAGGCTTAGCTCGTATAAAATCAACCACTGATTGAGCCAGATCCTATCGAATGGAATAAAAAATGGTCAGTCTTGTGTAACTACAGCCGTTATTATATAGTAGTAAAAGTTACAAAAAGTAGAGGATGGCATACGAGTATCCTTATTTAATGTATTGATAAAATCTTAAGTATACGCCAAATTGCTTTAACTAATTTTTCCTAATAAAGGTATTTCCGCAAGATCGAAATCAATTTTAGACCCATGCCTTCTAAGGCCAAGTTGTTTAGAACTCTTCGTAGATTTTCCCCAAAAACATCGACCTACCCTAATGTACATACACCATATTTAGTATCATTTTATATCCTTGTAAATACTTTTTAACTTTCGAACACAATTTTCCTTTTTATGAGCTATTTTGTGTATAATAACGACATATGTGAACCTAAACGTGGACGGTGAGGCCTTTCATAAAATATATGGTAATAAAAATGTTAATAAAACATAAATAATTCATTTAAAGATTGCCAGATTTTTACAACAAAAGTGAAATTTTCGGAACAATTTCCCATCTTGAAAAGTTTACATAACAAAGATTCGTCACTGGGATACATTCCACAGTGGTGACTTTTGAAAAATAAATGGTAATAAATCTAGAAATTCTAAACTACTGATTGAATTAATCTGAAACTTCGCGCATCTTTAAAGGAGGAGTCAGGCTTTACAACAAATAAGAGTTTATTTGTTCAAATCGGCTGAACCGTTCGCGAGTTATGATGAAATGTATTAGCGTGACCGCCAAGCGTTATTAGTAATAAGTAGTCTTACATAAAAAACAGATTGTATAATTACGATGGATATTTTTTTTTATTATGGAAAGTGTACATAAGCGTTTGGTATAACATTAGAAATGTAGTATGAAACGTAGGATGAACAATTACATAAGTAATCTTTTATTTATTTATATATTTTAAATGACCTTGAAAACCTGAATTTTTGGGTTAAAGCCAAATAAAATCGAAATCATTAGAATGTAGTTTTGTTGTTCTTATGTGGTTTAGGTAGAGTTTTAGAAATCATAACAGTTGTGCCAATAAAGGGAAAGAAGTTAAGAGAATTCTTTATATTCTTTGAATTGCATAACCTACAATCGGCATATCTCGAGATCAGTAAAAGATGTACGAATGACTTTATCAGGCGTAGTAAAGAGATTCATATAAAAGTAAAAAATGTCAATTAAAAAAAAAATATTTGACTATATATTTTTCATGGTACAAAACTTTATTTTTCCTAAATTTTGACTATTTTCAGAAAATCTGCTCGTATATCCACATTTATGAAAATACTCTCCTGAATTTTTGCCAAATTTCATAGATTCATCTACACTATAAAACCTTGTTTTTAAAAGTTTCAAAATCTACCGTCACAATTTTTTTCGGCCCTTAAACACGAAAAAATATTTTAAAAATTTACGATTTTCGGCCATTGCTGAATGTAGGGTACATGTCCAAAATAAAAAATTTGTGGCACTAAACATATTGTCGATCGATTTTCTTTTGCAATATGTAATTAAAAAGTGAATGTGTTAAACAAAGTTCTATACAAAATTTAAAATAATGAGGATATTTTTTTTAAACATGCTTTTTTCAGGTCAATTACAAAATGTTGAATTTTCAGCCTTTTTTCCGACTTCTACAATGCAGATATTAAAAAATTGTTTTTTTTTGCAGTTTTACGTAGAATTTTGTAAAAAATCTAATGCTGACTTTTAGTTTTAAATCTAACTGTAAACGAAAAAGTTATAGGCGAAATACTAAGAAAAATCAAGACAAAAAATTTTTTTTTGTTAAAGTCAAATCAAGTCAAAATTAAAGTCGTATCTCTCACAGTTTTGACGATAACTTTGAGAGATACGGAAACACATGTTAACTCAATGCGCTTTGAATTTTTAAAATCGGATACCATGTAAAAAAGTTACAAGCCTCAGAGTCCCAGGTAGTCAACTTTGGCCCACTGTAACTCCTCTCGTGCTTAAGCCAGAGGCCACCGACATGCGCGGTGTAAAGCCTGACTCCTCTTCTATAGAAGATCGAAGTTTCAAATAAATCCAATTACAAGTTTAGAAGTTCCAGATTTATTACTATTTATTTCGCAAAAGTTTCCACTCTGCATTCTGTAATGATATAAAGAAAATTAAAATATCATTTTTCAGGATATTTAAAGCTAAAGGATACTTTCGAATGACATCAAAATATTAATATTCGATAATGCGCTCAGAAGTTATTCAATCTTCAATATGACGAACTTTTATCAAAAATGGACGAGATGCCCAAGTTAAGACGGCTATAAAAAAAAACCATAACAGGTATCGAAATATTCTTTCGCTATTCATAAAAATCAGAGATGATAAAAATCCAAATACTTTATTCTAAAACTGTGTTTTTTATTTACATACCGGTCAGCTTTTTGGATTACTTTTATGGTACGACAAACACATTTTAAATTCATTGATGTTGCATTAGAAATATAACTACTAATTTTAGTTCTTGTCATCTATTATCTTACTTATGGTTATTATATATTTTTTTCTTAAAGAGAAGTTATACAATTAATGTGTTACCTTCTTTGGGAAAGGGATAGTGTAGAGAGAACAGCTTGAAGTGGGAGAGAGATAGAAAGCTTAATTCATTTACAACACTGCTATTGCGCGTTTTTTTATGTAGATCAGTGTTGCAAGCCCCTCAGCGTCAAGTAGATGTATTGAGTTGTTTAAGCTGTGTAGCCATTTTATTAGTTCTTTTACTTCGCCGACGGTTTTGCTACAATACCGACGAAGGAGGGTGCTGTGAAGTGCATTAGGATATGTTAGTATTACTCGCCGCCGGTACTGCCAAAGTGATCAGTGCTATGTCTTCATCACTTTAACAGTCGAACAACAACCAACACAATAACACACCAATGCACATGAGAAAAATCTATGATATTGTTGGCTTGCCTGAAACTAGTCTCGAACTCAAGACCTCAGGGTTGGTAGTCAAACGCGCTAACTACTCAGCCAACAGCACCCTCACTTTGTTTTTTGCTGGGTACGCATGTAAGCGTTGCAATTGTAAATGTTACACTACAACCACAAATTTGTTGATAAAATGAAAAGGATAAAAAAACAAAACTCATTAAATAATGTCATTGTCATCTGTTTCATAAATACTATTTCAAGATTAACTTTATTTTAATAAGATTTTCTTCTCTCTTTCTCTCTCTACATCCAGAATGTTTTTTCAACAAATATTTAGTAAATGGATTATTACACATCAGTGGCATTTAAGAGACACGTACGTATGTACGAATGAGATATGAGAGAAATGGAGAAAGCTCGTTGGAAATGGAAAATCCATATAAATTCAAGATTTATGTTGTCCTTAAGGACAAAACAGATTTTTTTTTTTGTAATTATTCAAAGATTTCATTAAGTCACATTGAAATACAACGTACACATTTATTGAGTCACCAAGTGGCTGTAAATTTTTAAAATCTATGTAATATTTTACCACTGAACAAACACAATATTTAAACTTCTCATAAAAAAACAATCCCGGTCTTCAGCTAAAAGGACATCTACACAAAATGATGCTGAATATAAACACACTGGCTGTATGAAATTATGTATCTATGTTTGCATGACCAGCAATTTTTATCACAAATACTTATAAACTCATTTACAGATAGATCCTGCTTTTATGGTTTCTTTTTTGTTATCTTTAAATTGTTTACTTACTCGTATTCATATTTACGTATAAGTATTGCAAAAAGAAAAATATGAAAACAGGGACAGTTACAATATATGATTTTGTCTGTGTGTGATCTTAAGCTTGCGACTGACTTCTTTATTTAAAAATATAAAATATTTATTAAAATAATCGGATACTTGCAATAAAATTAGACCAGCTGGATTTTGGAGACAGTCTGTATCAGAATACGAATTGATTGCTTGTGTGTAAAGTTGGATTTGAAAAAAAGCAAGTCAGACAATCACAGTTAAATAATGACGACATCAAATTTGCAATATCATATTTCTGCCTGTTTGATGTAAAGATGTAAACAAAAAAAAAATTGTTTACATTTTAACAGAGAAAAATACATTTTATCCATTTCCTAGGAGATTTGTGACAGCAGTCAAAGTCAAGACAGAATTGCCAATTCATTATAAACATTTTTTTATAAAGATTCGTGATATATAGACAGTTGTTTTGGAATTAATATTGTAGACAGTGACAATTCAATCAAATTCAATTAGCAAATTGCTTAATCCAATTACTTCAGCAAATATAAATTAAATGCAATATAAAATATTTATTTATTAACTTATGAGTTTTAGTCGAACTTTATGTGTTATATCCAAAGAAATTTTAATTATTTTGGCTTGAGTTCGGTTTTAATTTAAGTTTTCAATTAAATTTTAATTTTGTTTATAGATAATGTGAAGCATATAGACAAAAAAATGTTTGACTGCACGGAGGGTTGAGCTGACGTTTCGATAGCTTTCACTAATCTCTTCCAAATTCTTTTCCGCTTAGACCACTCGATCAAAGTCGGCGGTTTGCAGTCAAGAGCTGAATATCATCTACTTTTTAATCAATTCATATTGTCAGTCTTAGAGCTGATTTCATTTGTCTATATGCTTCACATTTATAATTTCGTTCATTAAAAATTCATATAAAAATTTATAAGAAAATAGACAAAAATATTTTTTATGATTAAACAAAACATTTCTTTACTATTAGTGTAAAGCAATCAGTGTGAAATGTTTCGAGCTTAAAAAAGTAACCAAATGAAAATAGACGTATTTAACGAATGACTTGTATATTACAAAACAACAAACTTGTATCTACAGTTTGCACCAAATTGTTTAAAAAGAGTAAAAGGAAGTGTAGAAATGCGATGGAGAAAACTCTGAGGATTGGATTCTTGGGGGTTAGAAGTATTTAGGGCTGAATTTGTAGACTGCGCTTAAATTAGAAAGACAAAAGCCAAATGTTTTCCCGCTTATATTTGTCAAAAATGCTTCACAATTCCTTACCCTACGTCTATACCTGATATATTTTTATCATGACAAAAGTCAAACTTTATATTGAAAAATAATTTTTTTTATGTTAGCTGTTTTTCATATCAGGTATGGACGTAGGGTTAAGCCCTTATGACACTACATTTTTTTCTTAATTTTTCAAGTTTTGGAGAACAGTGCAAATATAATATGATAGAAAATTTTACCAGGTGCAAAGAGTTCAGCTATATTAAGAAAAATACCAAATTGTCAAAGCTTTTACTAATGTTATCGATAAAAAATGAGGACCTTTCAAAAAAATTTAAAAATGTTCAACTTAAAATTGACGTTTCAAGCTTGAAACATTAAAGTGTTGCCAAGTTAGCGGTTTATTCAAGAATTCAGCGATTTAGTGCCTCTTTATTTCAACTTTTTTTCTGTTGGCGTTTTATTATAAATAAAAAGTAGGCAGCACTTAACTTTACAATTTGTTTACATTTTGTATAGCTGTTTCTTTCTATCACTTGCCGTTTCTTTCTTTTAATCCTATAGCAAAACAATGCAAGACAAATGTAGTGTCATAAGGGCTTTAGCAATTGGAAGAATTATAAAGGTGTTAGAGTTGGAAAAATAAAAGAATATTGAATTCATGTATATACTTATGAATGTGATGTTTACTGCTCGCCAGTTTGAATATATGTGGCTCGCAGTTGTTTTCTTAATTTATACAGAACTTCGTGTTAAGATAATTTTAGTACAAATTATAGCAAATATTTCAAAACAGTTTTCATTAACAGAAAGGCAATTATTTACAATGAGTTTAATGTTGGTTAATTGTTACAATTCATATCTTAACATAAAGTTGTTAGGAAATATAAAAAAAAGGTGTAAAAAACTATAGCTTGTCATATAAAAATATAGTGTGTGTACAATATATGTATTTTTAAGAAAAAAGGATACAAAGGAATATTTTTTAAATATATATGTATCTTTAAGATACAAGAAAACTAGTAAAAAAGAATATTGTTTAAAATAAATGTATTTTACACAGGAAGTTTTAATGCAATATCAAACTTTTTGAAATAAATTCAGTAAAGTGCGACTTTGACTGAGGATTCCGTACAAATACCATAAACATATAACCATCTCTCCATTTTGGCGATTTTTGTTTTTGTTTTTGGGAACTTTTTAATATTAGCGGATTTTTTCGTTTCTCTGAGATTTTTTCCGTTTCATTTTAATGATTTTTTCATTTTAGGCCTTTTTTCACTTTGGCATTTTTTTCGTTGTGGTTTGTTTATGTTTCGTTTTTCTATTTTTAGTTTTGGTGATTTTTTGTTTTGACTATCTTTTAGGTTTTTTGTTTAGTTTTGGCGATTTTTTAGCTTTGGCGAAATTTTTTCGTTTGGTTAATTTATTTATTTTTGGGTTTTTTCTAGTTTTTACGTTTTTGTTTGTTTGCGAATTTGTTTTTTATTTGGTATTTTCGTTTTAGCCCTCTTTCATTTTGACTAATTTTTTCATTTTACAATTTGTCGCTTTTTTTTTGTTTTGAAGATTTTTTCTTTTTGAGATTTTTTTCGTTTCTTGCGATTTTTTGTTATGGCGATTTTTTTCGTTTAGGTCCTTTAGTTGTTTCGGGCGATTTTTTCCTTTTGGCTATTTTTTAAATTTTGGATTTTTTTTGGCGTTTTTTGTGCTATTTTATTGTCGGCTTGTTCCTTGTATTACTTGAAGGAATATCCTTTGTTTATTAATTTACGATTTAATTATTAGTTTTCTTTGTTCCTAATTATTACGGTTCATATACAGCTTACTTACAGCTCAAGTTCACAATTACATTATCTAATAGAATACCCTTTAATTTTTAGTTAGTTGATTTTTGTTAGCATTCGTTTGCCATTAAAGTGCTGCACTAGTTGTGAACATTTCAAGAGCTTGCCTCTTACGGTTTCCAAAATACAGCTAATAGTCAAAATTACATAGTCAAAATTTTATTGACTGACAGAATACCTTTTAAATTTTATTTTGTTTAAATTTCAATATTTATTGGTGTAATAAATAATACAATAACTTTGAAAATGTCAAGTGTCTATATATCAAGTGTCTGTGTATAACATTAGGATTTCAACATGTATCGTTGCTCGCTTTAGAGCACACTTTAATTTTTAACTTTCATAAACTTAGCACTTGTTGTTGCAGCGGCCATAGTTACACATATTCTGTGAAAATTTCAGGGCCCTACCTCTTACGGTTCTCGAGATAAAAGCGTGTAACAGACAGACGGACGGATGGACAGCGTAGCGAAAACAATACGGCTCCTTCTCACTTTTAGTGTACGGAACCCTAAAAACGCTAAACTTTAAGTTATAGTTAACAATTTTTAACCAGAATTTCAATATGAAATAATACATCCAAAATATTCCCACTTCATTGTTCACATGCGATATGTTTAATTTTTGGCCCACTGTAACATCATTAGTTCTTGACCTGCACATCATTGCAATACGACGAAAATATAAGTTCTTATCATTGATATGTAAAATTTCAAATAAATCGGACCAAATTACTGGTCCAATTTAATTCGTATTAACGTTTATATTGTGAGCTTCACATTTCGCGACAATAAAACTAATAAAACTTCCCTAATTTTGGTTTTGTTTTGAATAAAATAATTAATGCAGTTATGTAAATTTTTCGTATCAATCAATTTATCACAAAATTAATCATACAAAAGCTTAAGAAAAACATGAATCACTTTCACTGGTACAATTTTCTCGGTTTGTTTGTCTTTCCTTTACTAAAGGTAGAAATGAAAGCAATTTGTTTTAGAAAATCAAAGAAGCAGGAGGCCAAATTTATCTGTCAATTTATTTAATTTTTCACCAAGAAGCCAATCAGACTGGTGTTGATTTTATTCGATTGAACTTTTGGCCTTTTTTTTATATTTCATTCTATTTTATTCATTTGTTATTTGTTTCTGTTATTGATGGACTTGAAAAATGTTTTTGTTCTTTTTCAGCTTTATCATGTAACTTTTTTTGTGATATTTTTCTGTTTAATTTTTATTAAATAAAAACTGGATTTAAGACTTGTTCAAAGAGATAGCTTCTAAGAATGAATTTTTTGTTTTTATACATACAACAAAATTTTTTCGCTACTGCACTGATAATGGAAGTGTGCAAACAGAAAATTTTCATATTAAAATCGTCGAAAACAATGTTAATTTAACCTTTCGATAGTGATTTTGCTGCATATGTGTTTTATGTTAATTCAACATTATTTTACATTAGACTTCAAAGAACATTTTTGATTTTGAAGTTAATTCAAAATGAAATTAATACTGAAATAATACGAAGAATAATATCAAATCAAAGTTATTTCAGGTTAAAACAAGGTTAGTTTTATATTAAAACAACACGAAGAATCGTGTTCAATCAAAGTTATTTCTTGTTGAAAAAACAGGCGTCAGAAACAATTGTGTTGTTGTTGGCTTCCCCAGCCAAGATTAGAGCTCGGGCCATTTGCTTGGTAGTCAACGCGCTAACCACAGCAGGCACAACAACTTCAAACATTACTTTAGATATATACTAACGCCTTAATTCATAAAAAATTTTTCTGACAACAGATTAATAAAAGAAATTTTCATACAAAAATTCGTTTTATAAATCTCTTATTAATCAAAAAATTTCGTTTTGTGAATTAGATTGTAAATAAATACTATCATAAGTAACATGCATTTAATTTTAATTTAATGTGATGATTTGACATAAAATCTATATGAAATTAAAGTTATAGTCATGTTGATTTAAAAAGAAATATAACGTTGATAACAATGTGATTTTAACACTGAAATATATTAAATCAAAGAGATTTAAGATTAGATTAATAATTTTTCGTTTAAAATTAATATAGAACAATGACAATTTTAAATCAACAGCAGAAAATTTTCGCTGACAATTGGAAGTTTGTCGGCTATTTACATTTACACAACACGAACATCACAACAAGCAACAACAAGTCACACAATTTAAAACAACAGTACATTGTAATTATGAACAAAGAAAATAAACACGAACACACTTAAACAATCAGAACACACCAGAATCAATCAGTAGAACTTAGTGATTTTTTTGTGTTGTACAGTGTAATTGAAGAAATTTCGGAAAAAATTTATAAAAATTGGTTAGCCTGGAACTAAAGTGGTCCAAGTAAATTTTTTGGCTAAATCCACTTATGAGCATTTTCGAACATAAAGACGATATATCAATCCCGGCAAAAGTGGTCTATGTGTTATTACGTCACCCAACTATGGTTATCGTTACTCTACCACTTTAAAATTTATTGCTTTTTGCACTTTTTTCAACTTCGAAGGTCGTCTAGCTCACTATATATAAAGTGTTACTTAGAGCACTTTAGTTCCAGCCTAGCCAATTTCTTTTTATTACATTGAACACTTTGGACTGCATTAGGCTAGTTATAATTAAAATAAAATTATTTATGGCTTTTATTTGCAAATATTTAAAAGTAACTTGAAAAGCTCAAGCTATAATATTTGTAAGTCACACGATATTGTTTCCACTGTGCGATGAATTATTATGCTAAAAATAATAGAAGTAAAATTGAAAGTAAAAGTGAGTTTATGTTTATTATCAAGTGACATAATAAATGACCCTTTCATTTGTTACTAATGACAATTAAATGTTTTCGCGACGAGTTTATTACCGAATTAATAAACGATTAGCAGTTTGTGTTTTCCCTCTTTTCCTTTTTTTTGGGTGCAATAACATTTAACCATTTTAGAACACTTTTATTGTTCACTTGACCACAAAACAATTAATTGGTTTTAGCCTATTATTTGCTTCTTGGCATTCGTGATGATTCATTTCTAATGTTATAAAAAAGAAATGAATTATTTTTCTTGAAATTCATCAAAACTATGTGACATAAAATCAATCATGCAATACGAATAGGGAAATTGAATATTGAATTACTTACAAAAAGAAACTAATACATATATCATTTCTACAAATTAAGATGTTAAGATATTTAAATAAACGGCCATTTTTGCAGGGTGTTCAATTCCATTTATATTTGAAGCTTTTGGTTCTCACAACTACGTTTTAGGAAAAACCTCGACGTAATAAATTTTCTAATGTGATAATTATTCAATTTTTAATGAAAAAATAAAATTATTATATATTTAACAGAGACTGTTAATTTCAACAGAACTCTGTCAGTTTCAACGGTTTTTGTCTAGGGTTATAATTTTTAAAATTTAATTGCATATGCTTGAACTGGACATTAGTGCTGGCAAATTCTACTTCTTTTCATTACTCGATAATACTCAATACTTTTCATTTGGGTACTCGATCTACTTGATACTTTTAACGGATTTTTTTAATTAGTAACGCAGTTCTTATCTGTATATTAAAGTAATTTCTTCTTTAAAAATTAAAAATAGATATATTATTATTAGTTTTATATATCCTTTATTATTAAATACATACATAAAATCAAAAATAAATGTTAACAACAAATTGAGTATGGCCACTTGAAAAATAATTTTCTTATTTAAATGCTTTAGTTTTTATTCAGTTTTTTCCTTCTCCTCTAAAACATTGAAAATTCGAAATACAGTCTTTCTATATTAAGCCATCGGCAAATATTTTTGCAATGTAATTTATCACATGTGATTGTAGTAAGATTTAATAATTTGTACATAAGGTAATTATACTTAAATCCAATCAGTCTATTAATTTACTTATATATTTATAAATAAATTTTGTCTAATCATTAAAATGTAAAAACAGTAGTTTTATAACATTGTCACTTTTCAATGAATTACGTTTTTCTGTTAATATCTGACCAGCCTTAGAAAATACTCTTTCACTTGGTACAGAAGTTGCAACAATAGACAAATATTTTTTTGCAATTTTGGCTAAGCAAGGATATTTATTCTCTCTAGCTTTCCACCAATCTAGAGGGCACATTTTTCGTTCAAGTATATCTTCCTTCATATATTGCTCCATTTCAATGAATGATTTAGTTGTAGTATTATTACTTTTTGATTTTTTGTCGAATTCTTCCCAGATTGATGTTTCATTTAAATTCTCATCCAATAAAGCATCTATAGTGTAATAAGTACTATTTATTTTATTTAGTTTATTATTTTTGCTTAGAGCTCGATAAGAGCTCCCAAGCTGTACTTTATTAATTGTGTTCTTATTCTAAATCTTACTCTACTTATATACTACTTATGAGAAGTTCTACACGACTTAAATGAGTGACATTCTAGAACTTCACTCAAAACTTATTTATATTCTTACAGTATACTTATTTTATATTTTACCAGGCAATCATAAATTTTAGACAGTTTCCAAAACTCATGATTGAGTGCTTTCTTAATATTCATAATAACTCTATAGTGTGGGAATATAAAAGACATATGATCGTTTAGTTGTTTCAAACATTAGTTTGAGTGTCTTTTAGTTTCCCAAGGAGGAGATACGGTGCGCGTCTGAACAGTTTATATAGCTTCTACGAGTGCATACAAGCATGTACCAGTAATAGATGTTTTTATAAATAAAACACAAGAAAGTGATTTAAGCAACGGCCGACGATTCAAACACAAGGTGTCATGTGACCGTTGCACAAATATTTTGTCTGGCATTTGTCAATGTAATTAAAAGCTATGCATGTTCCGGTACTGTAGACTGTAAATGCTTACTACATGCATTTGGTTATAGTGACTGTTAGATTACGCTACAATAGCAATTGCGTTATTTGTGGTAAAACTTTCTAATATCATATTAATTTTTTGTTTACACATTTGAATCGCATTTTCATCATGAAATGACGTTAACTTAAATCGTGGGTCTAAGAAACTTGAAATGGAATATATTTCATTGAACTCAGACATATGGAAACGACGTTTTATATTCGCCGCAAGTGTATCTAACATTTTACAACATTCCTCTTTGATTTCAAGACTTTGCTTCTTTAACAAAAATGACTGTAGCCCATGGATTAAGACAAGCACTTTTAAATTTGTTGCATATGCTTCGCCGCTCATTTCATCTGTGATTCATTAAAAGGTTGTAAAATAGCTATTATTTCTTTTATAATGTTCCACTCTTCCAAAGAAAAAAGCTGAACAGGATTATGTAAAATTGCTACCGTTGCTTCCAATGGTTCCCGGTTTTTAACAATTCTTTGTAACATCTTCAAAGTAGAGTTCCACCTAGTTGGCATGGAATTTATCATATTTAAGTTGCCTTTTCCCATTTGTTTTTATTATTTCTTTTAATTTATTGCAGACTTTTGTACTGCCATTAAAATATTATACAACAGATTTGCATTTAGTAATTATAAGGGGGTTACTCTGTATTTCGAATCGAAAGCAAATGCTTTCGAATTGCAATGTAAATAAGATACAAATACGAACAGTTTTCTTTTCGAATCGAATTACAGAGTAGCCCCCCAGGTATGTGATGGAAATCGATTTCGAAAACGAAGCAGTTTTGAAAGGTGTTTTTTAATAATATTTCTTTATTAAAAACAATTCTATCATAAATATTATAAAAATATCTCTTTATTACAAAAGAGTTGTATCACAAAAATTATAAAAATTTTATGAAAAGTGCGTTAAAAAAGACTTTCAAAAGTGCTTCGTTTTCAAAATCGATTTCCATCACATACCTGTATTTCATTAATTCCACTAGTTTTCAGCGCATCCATTACCAGCAAATGAAGAGTGTGTACTAGACAGGGCAAATGATACCAACCAGTCCTTTTGATAGCTGCTACAATGATGGGCAGCATTATCTGATAAAACGCACGCAATTTTTGAATCTAACATCCATTCTTTCAATACCGCGCAAATTTCTTCTTTAAAATTTTCTGCCGTATGGTCTTTTGTGGTTTCAAAACAGCTTATAAAGACTGATTTTTGGTTCCAATCATTACTAATTAAATGACCAGTTAATGATATGTATGACTCATTTGCAATGGAAGTTCATCCATCTGTCGTGATGCATATGTTATCGATAATTTTTAAAGAATTTTTTATTTCCACTAAACGGTTATCGTACGCTTTTGGCATTAAAGATTTGGAAACTGTGTTCCGAAAAGGTAATTTTTAACTTGCATTTAGTGCTGCTGTGTATTCCTGAAATCCTATGTTTTCAACAATTGATAGAGGCTGAAGATCTTTTGTTATCATCTTTAACATACATTGAATTATTTTTTGTTCAATTTGTTTTGACATTTTAACTTTAACGTTGTAATCTTCTAGTTTCATTTGTTTTTTTGCTAGTACATGGCTCTGAAAAGCGTTTATTTAATGAACATAAATGCTTTTGCAGATTTGAAGATCCTCCATCTAAAATGAAAAAAGGTTTTTTTTACAGATTTTGCATTTAGCATGTTGGTCAGTAATTTCATCATAATGACGCCAGACATCGCTTCTTTTCTGTGACATTTTATTTTTCCAAAATTTTCCCACAAAATATACGTACATAAGTATTTTAATGTTTGTTCTTTTTTAATGTTTTTCTTTTTTATTGAAAGCTCTATTTCGGCGTTTGGTTTAATTTTGTACCTTACACACAGTTGTATTATTTATATTGTGTTGTATTTTTATGCAAAGTTGTATTTTCGGCGTCAAATCTTCCATTCAACTTGCTTAGAAAATACAACTCTGAAAGTATCGAGTAACTACTTTTGAGTATTGAGTATCCAAAAAAATTGCAAATACTCGGTACCCACTACTCAATACTTTGCCAGCACTACTGGACATGGGACAATTTATAAGTAATAAAATAATTAATTTTATCAATTTCTATTATTTAGGGCAGAACGTTTTCGGAACCCGCAGCATCCTCTCATCAGCGTTCATGTAAATAAATTCCATCTGGCCATATCTTTGCAATCTTAACATCTAAAAACTTTTTTGTTCTTTTTCTTTTTTCTTTCTTATTTTTCTTTCTTATTTTGAGAAAATGAAATCACAGGAAGTTTTAATCGAACGTTGAAATAATAAACAAACAAAACCCAAAAACTAAGTACAAATAATAGCAAGAGTCGAAATATGACGGCCGGAATGACCAACTTAGGAATATATCAACAAACGTGCTTTTTCGAATAGAGTTCAACAACAACAGAAAGAATTTATACAATTAACAAAAAATAAATACAAAAAGAAATCAGGAAATGAAGGCAAACACAAGCACATGTAACAATATTGTCGTTAACGAGCAAAACGAAATTTTTGTCAAACAATTATACTCAACAAAGAAAACAAAAAAAAATTTCTAAAAATAATCATCAGAAAGAAACCCTTAGCAGACACACATACACACAAAAAGCATGTATTACTATAGGACAACTTCCGTAAAGGAAACAAGGACAGTTCCTCTTATATCCGCTAGCAAGTCGTTTTGAGTAGTTGCCAACTTTAGCAATAATAACACAGCAGCAACAGCAACAGCAACAGCAAAAATAAAAATAGTAATAATAAAAACCTTTTTGGTTGTCATATACAATATTTCCGACCATAAAGTAAAACAACAAAATCCAACAACTATAAACATTTATCTATCAGTGAAATAAATGTTTGATTGTAGCTCTCGCAGCAATACAAGTCAAAACACAGCCAGCCAGTAGTTAGTTTGATTGTGTAAAAGATGTCTGCTGGTCAAAATGAAAATCAAGATTATGATAACAAAAACAAACAATTGCTAAACAAACAAATTTGTTTAGACCAATAAAACTAAAAATAAAACGTTCGTCCATAATACGAAAATAAAGAAACAACAAAATTAATAAAGCGAACAAATAACAATACGAATAGTAATTGTATAAAATAACAAATTTGTAATTCTATACAATTTCTTGAGCTGTTTATGTTATTTCTTTTTGTCTATTTATCTTAAATTATAATTTATTATTTGTTTTGAAGTTAGTTTTTTTTTCTATTGCCTTAAATAAACTGTATTAAGCGAACGGAAAACGGAGGAAGCACTTAGCATTTGTAGAGGAAAGTTTTATTTAAAAAAATTCAGCACATACTGACAAGAAAGCAATAAAAAAAAATATATTTTTCTTACTAAGAAAGATTTACACGAGGACTTTTTGTTGCTTGCCTCTTTTTCCTTCGCTTTTATAGTTGTTACACTGTGCAAATCATTTTTAGAGCTTTGCATAGTAATTCGTATTAATATAATGAGCAGGCAAAATTAAAGGAGCTATCCTAGTCTTATGAAATCGGATGCGCAATCTTAAATTCACTTTATCAAGACAATAAAAACAAAAGTTTGAAAAATATTGGTGCAATGATTCACATTCCTCTTCTATATATCCTGTGTAGCTGCCCCGAATTATATATCACCAAATTGTGGGAACAAAAAATAAAATTTTGGAGCTTTGCGCCAAAACCATAAACCATTTTGTGGATATTGACCAATCTCGCTTTCACCATTGACGACAACTAAAGGATGTTATAAGCAAAAAGCTGTTGGGTGAATCCTACATATAACACTGTACAACAAAATCAAATTCTTAAAAAGTTCAAACGACTGACTCTCGTAAAGGGTAACAAAAATAAATAAAAAATACTTGTATTGGCGTTTTGAAAGTTTACGTTAAAATTCCGCTCTTTCGAAGATTGTTGTAATAAATTGGCATAGAATATCTTGTAATACTTAGAAAAAAGTGTGAGCATAAAAATTGTGAAAGAAGTTAAAATAAGAACGGTCGGACTCCAAGAACAAAATGAAAAACTTTAATTTTCATCGCTGACGAAGAAGCCTGATTACAACATTATGGATAAAAAGGTGGGCAGTGCCACGCCCACGCTCAGTAGATACTTTTTTTTAGCTAATCCTATTTAACAGTATCTTAAGAAAATTTCCACACATATTAAGTTCCCTGGACAATACAACATTATGATTAGAAAAGATTGCAGAGCCACACCTGATTGCTTATGCCGTGCGTGATATAATGAGCTAAGACTAATTCACGCACTTACCACTAATAAAAACGTTAGTGTTTATAAATTCTTCAAGTTATTGTTTTTAATATTTTTATTTCTCTTTTATTTAATCTATACTTCTAGCAGTTCGTAAAAACTCATTTTGAAATGATTATTTATTTATAAGTTCATTCATATTCCATTGCTTTTGTTATTCTCATCAAATTTTAATGAAATAAATGAAAATGACAAGACATTTCTATTTTTCTAATTGAAGAGTTTTAGGTGTTTCGTGTTGAAATTTTAATGATATTATATGGGACTTAAGTTTAATTTATGTTCAAAAAGGGTGTACAAATAATCGCTCAAGTGCCAAATAGCCCAAAACAATTGTATTCGAAAGCTCAAACTATACTGGTCTACAGAGAAAATGTCCTTTAAATGAAAATATGTGGAATATGCGTTAAATTCAAATCCGTTTTAAGTTTTTTTTATCACGTAATTCTTCTATTACGCACATCAGTATATTTTGCCCTAACTCGAGAGTTCATTATCCGATGTGAATGAATAAACCACCAAGATATACGGTATACAATTATCTTTAAGTTATCCATATAAAATTTTTATAACTTAACAAGAGAAATCTGTTTCTAAAGAATTTTTTACTAAACAAATTTTTTAAAGTTAATGAAACAATTATCCAGGCCGGCACCGAACGCGTCTCGCAATAAAGTCGATTTCCTAAAACATCTAAATATGTTATAATAAACACGGCGCCAGGATGTGGCTTTATAATAAAACAAAATGATGCGTAAAATATAATTGAAATAGGAAAAATTTACGACGACTCTCATTTTATCTGAGAAAAAAAAATACTTTTAAAAAAATTACCTCACACTTCTTCATCTACATTTTGATAATTTTAAACGCCAAAGTCACGTAGAAAAAATTAAGAAGAAATATTATTATTCACTCTAACTTAACAAGAAATAAACTTTTAAATAAAAAATACTACGAGTATTAAACGATAAAAAATGTCAGGCTTAACTAATTCAAAGAAAGTGATAACATTAGCGTTACTTATGCACTCACTCACTCTACTTATTAGGCAAACGCTTTCATGCCATCTTATCACTTACTCACAAAATAAAATTATATTAAAGTAACAAAGTGGGAAAGTGAAATAATTCAAAAACATGTCACATACAACTTCTGATGCTTTGATATACTTGTAAATGAGCCGAAGCTTAAATATAAACAAGATGGATGTTAAATGGATTATTCTTTTTGTGGTTAAATCAAACACAATATATTTCTTATAATGCAATGATATCTAATACATTGTAGCAACCACAAAATGTTTGGTCTTTCGCCTCCAGGATGTACTAAATATGTATTTTTTTTATTGATGGCAGCTATATTCGATAATAAAATTGAAACAGATAATTCTGCAAGAATTTAAAATATCGAGAGCTATGACTAACTAATTTCAACTATATTAAGGGTTTTTCTGTATTAAGTTCCAAAACCGTTTGGCTTAAATAGATAAAACTTTCTTTCAGGAGCGATATTTTTAAATGGGCAAGATTGTATTGCGACCATTTTGTATGCACTGGTATTTCAGATTATAATAATTTTTTGTAGAAATCTTATAAAACATTTGCGTACGAGAATTTCATCACGACCAAATTAATGTTAACTCACACAAGTCCCAGTGCTGCCATTAATTTATTTTTCTTCATGTAATATTTTTCTAATTTTTTGTTCTACTTGAGTGAGTGTTAATGCACCTTTCGGCAACTCTGATCATTGCACCCTTAATGCCTCGTATTCGTTCTTAGAACTTTATAATATTTTAAGGACAGCTACGAAATATTTAGCGAAAGGATGTGCAAATTGTCTAGAACGTACACACAGAAAAAAAAGGAATGTAAAATCCACATGCCGCAATTTTGATTGGAAATCATATTAAATTTACAAGAAATAATTTATGGTTTGAGTGTGTTAGTGTTTATTTGCTTTGTTCATTGCTACAATTCACTGTTCTGCTTATTTGTGTGACTTGTTGTTGTTTATTCTTACATGTGTCGTCTATGTATACGACAAAAAACGAATTACCAGCGCATATTTAATTAATCTAACCTTAAATCAGCGATAAAAATATTTAGTTATAAACGTTAAGTTTCATTTTCAATCGACATGACTATAACTTTAATTTCAAATAAACTTTATGTTAAATAATCATTTAAATTATGTTGAATTAAAATGAAATGCATTTTACATACGATGGTATTTAGTGTATAAGTAAAGAAAAGTTTGAAGCTGTTGTGGCTGCAGTGGTTAGCGCGTGGACTATCATGCAGGTGGCACGAGTTCAAATCTTGGCTGGGGCAGTCAGCTACAACGAAAAGTTTTCTGATGACTATCACGTTAGTAAAATAATTAATAAAATAGCTGCATTAAAGTCATGTTGTTTCAGCTTGATATAACTTTAATTCAATGTGATTCTTCGTGTTGTTCCAATATCAAATTCACGTTGCTTCAACTTGAAATAACTTGATTCAACATGACTCTTCGTGTTGTTTCAATATCAAATTCACGTTGTTTCAACTCGAAATTACTTTGATTCAATATGATTTTTCGTATTATTTCAGTATCAACTTCATTTTGATTTAACTGTACTGGAATATTAAATCAACATGAAATATAGTTAATTCAAAAGAAAAAATTGTCTTTCAAGATTATTGTAAATCATGTTGATTTAACATGAAACACCTATGAAGCAAAATCACAACCGAAAAATTTTAAGTTAACCTGGTTTTCGACGATTTTACATGGAAATTTTTCTGTGTGTATCTGTTATATGTATGAACAAATGGAACAAAATGTTCCTGGGTTGTAGCCGCTGAAAAGAAAATATATTGCAAAAACATAATAAAAATACCATCACTGTACACAATACCATCACTGTACAAGCAGATTTTCCAAGCCAAAAATATTAGTTTAAAGTTTAGCAATTTCACTTGTTTTAAAGAAACCACCACAGGCCAATTACGTTAAGTTTGGGTTTAGAACCTGTCACTGAGTGCCTTAATTATGTCAATGACATCGCCATGTAAAAGTTACTGGTCCACTTTATATAAAATTCTGGAACTCGGACTGGTTACTAACTACACACAGAAAAAAAGGAATGTAAAATCCACATGCCGCAATTTTGATTGGAAATCATATTAACTTTACAAGAAATAATTTATCGGTTGAGTGGGTTAGTCTTTATTAGCTTTGTTCATTGCTACAATTCACTGTTCTGCTTAGTTGTGTTACTTGTTATTGTTTATTCTTACATGTGTCGTCTTTGTAGACGACAAAAAACGAATTACCAGCGAAAATTTACTGCTGCTGGTTTAAAATTACCATTATTTCATATTAATTTTAAACGGAAAATTATTAATCTAACCTTAAATCACGGTTAAAATAATTTTGTTATAAACGTTAAGTTTCATTTGCAATCGACATGACTATAAATTTAATTTCAAATAAACTTTATGTTAAATAATCATTTAAATTATGTTGAATTAAAATGAAATGCATTTTACATACGATGGTATTTATTTAGTGTAAAAGTAAAGAAAAGTTTGAAGCTGTTGTGGCTGCAGTGGTTAGCGCGTGGACTATCATGCAGGTGGCACAAGTTTAAATCTTGGCTGGGGCAGTCGGCTACAGTTTCTGATGTTTTCTGATGACGTAAGTAAAATAATTAATAAAATAGTTACATTAAAGTCATGTTGTTTCAGCTTGATATAACTTTAATTCAACACGATTCTTCGTGTTGTTCCAATATCAAATTCACGTTGTTTCAACTTGAAATAACTTTGATTCAACATGATTCTTCGTGTTGTTCCAATACCAAATTCACGTTGTTTCAACTTGAAATAACTTTGATTCAACATGATTCTTCGTGTTATTCCAATATCAAATTGACGTTGTTTCAACTCGAAATTACTTTGATTCAATGTGATTTTTCGTATTATTTCAGAATCAACTTCATTTTGATTTAACTGTACTGAATATTAAATCAACATGAAATATAGTTAATTCAAAAGAAAAATTTTTCTTTCAAGATTATTTTAAATCATGTTGATTTAACATGAAACACCTATGAAGCAAAATCACAACCGAAAAATGTTAAGTTAACCTGGTTTTCGACGATTTTACATGGAAAATTTTCTGTTGCTGGGTTGTAGCCGCTGAAAAAAAACATATTGCAAGAACATAATAAAAATACCATCACTGTACACAATACCATCACTGTACAAGCAGATTTTTCCAAGCCAAAAATATTAGTTTAAAGTTTAGCAATTTCACTTGTTTTAAAGAAACCACCACAGGCCAATTACGTTAAGTTTGGGTTTAGAACCTGTCACTGAGTGCCTTAATTATGTCAATGACATCGCCATGTAAAAGTTACTGGTCCACTTTATATAAAATTCTGGAACTCGGACTGGTTACTAGTCCTTGGGAGCCAGTCACGCGACTTTGCTTGTGACAGGTTCTCTTCCATCTAGATACTGATTCACTGCGCAAAAAGGCGAGTTCTTCGTCTGCAAGTAATGCTCACTTGCCGAAAAGCAATCAACCAAACAGTCTACTAGCTCGCTGTATATATGCTCTAATTAAATTAGGGAACTTGTTCCCATAACTCGTTTTTTTTCAAACAACACGTTCTTCATTGCGATCACATACATTTGTGGTCGATGCGCCAGTGAATCGCACTATTCATTACAGAGAAAGTTTTCTCTTTAGATGAATAGCTCTTATGTGATATAAATTTAATGCAGAGGTAATTTTCCATGATGGATAGCTCAAATGAAATACCTATAAATAGTACTCCCTCTATCTTTCTTCCCATTAACAATTATCCTAGTTCCGCAACAACGCAATGAGTAGGGGACATTCCCTGAGTGCTGGTATTATAAAAGAAAAATGTACATACGTAGTTATTTGACACAGAAATACTAAAAATGAAATTAACTGAAATTATGTGTTTTTAGTCGTACTATATGGGTTTTATTAAAAAAATTTTTTATTTTGTTCGTTTAATTTAAAACATAGATGTTCAGTTCGGCCTTGAAAAAAGTCAAGAACGTGATCTTTGTTCTTTTTCAATTACCACATGCTTTGAAAAATCCTTTCTCAATAAAAATTATTTATTTGTAAAATTAAATTGAAAGAACTTAAGCCTGAATAATAAATTTTTTTTTGGATAATTAAAATTAACTTTAATTTTTAAATTTTAATGCAAATTCCATTAAACTATTTTGCCTGTTCTGTAAATCGAGTCGCTTGATTTAGAAAAAGTAAATCCACTATTAGCAAAAATGTTTCAGATTTTTTATAGTTTTATATTTTTTTAAAGCTTAAAATATCTGAAATATCTAAAAATTACATCATTGGGGGCATTATTTACTTTTGGAAAACGAGAAATTTATTCAGATTCAGTTTACAGAACAGGCGCGTATTCGCCATAATAAAATATCATAAATAAAACGATAAAAAATAATGTTAAGCCATTTTAAAGAGCATTTTAGTAAAATTCTTTTGTTGTGTAGGTTGAATAGAATTTAATATTATTGATTCAATAATTTTTTTTCAGTTTGCAATTTCAATGTATCCAAGCAATAACTTGGTAATGACTTGCCACTGACACACTACAAAGAAAAAACTATAATTCGTATTCTATTACTAAATTCATAAATTCAAATATTCATTTTACGCAAATGGGACCTATCACAAAATTCGTAGAATGAAACACTAAAATTCGTAAATATTTAATAGGAAAAAAATCGCATTTTTTCTATCAAAATTTTGTATTGAAATATTGAAAAACCAAAGAAAAAAATTATAAATTTTAGAAACCAGTTCAAACACATGTGTGTTAAAATAAAAATCTATGATAATTTTTTATGTGTACATAACGTCTGCGTTATTTAGTTAGTTTATGATAAAAATCTTAGTTCGATTTTGAATATGCCTTCGATCTTGAACATAGACAATCAGACGAGTTGCAAAGGTGCACATTGCACACAAGCCCGACATAATTTTGAAATTTAGGTGAAACCATTCATTTTAAGCCTATTGAAGTAATTGCCACCAATATCATCTGCGCTTTAAAATAAATCAGTTTAAAATAAATCAGTTAGTGCAGAGAATGTTTAGTAGCATATGAACTCATAACTTGACAATATAAACTTTTACTATTATTATTTTTTTAAAATTTTATTATTTTGAAAAATGTGAGTATTATTAATATTCTAATATAAACTTTTTTCATCTACCATTTTTCTTTTATATCCTACGAAAAGTATGATTATAATAAATTACAGTTTTTGCTGTTCTAAGAAGTGTGCGTGACATTTAACTTGTACATTTTGATTTTCCATTAAAGTCAAGTGCATTTTTAAATTACATATTATTCTTCATACATATTTACATACACATACAATAAGTCTTCATAATATGATATTGCACATAGACCCAAGTGTATTTATTGTACATAAATTAAAATATTATTTTGTGTGTAAGAAAAAATGCTTACATCATGGTTAGTTGCATACACATAGCGATACTTTTACTCGTACTTTGGTCGATAGTAAAGTGGCTTGTATTCAGATAACAGCACGATTTCATTACGAATAATAATGAATCTTGATAAATACGCAATCAGGATAAATTTGCAGAGAAATAATAAATGAAATTCTGAGTAATATTACCAGCGTTGCCAGTTTATCATTTTCAAGGCTAGATTTAGCGTCTTTTTTTTTGTTTTTGTTTTTTAGCCTCGAAATTTACGTTTTAGCTTCGTGATATTTTTTAAGCCTGCATGACTGAACTTAAAAGCAAGGAAATAAAAAATATATTCACAAAAACAGTTTTTTTTTGTTATACAGACAAGCCACAAGGCTTCGCGGGTTCTTAATCTTAAGGATAAAATGTAAATAAAGAGATTTTTTTTTGTTAAAATTACTTAAATTGTTCAGTTTTTGGATACAAATCGTAGCTCAGCCATTCTCTGTTAAGAAAGACCAGATTTGTTGGCTTAAATTATAGAAAAAACCAAAAAATAGCACTGTTTTACATATTTTTATTTTCGAAAGATATAAAGTTTTTAGTGCATTTTTTTAAGGTAGTTAGCACTAGCTAAGCACGGGAAAAATAAAATAAAAGTATTCCTTTCGACTATTATCCAGTATAAGGGTAAATTTGTGTTTTTCGATGTATAGTTCTCTTTAAAGTCGCATCTAGAGTCAAAGGCTGGTTCGATTAAAATGAATTATATCATGTTTGAAAGGCAACTAAATTACGCGTCGAATAGTGGATAATTGGCTTCGCTTGGATAAAAAATTACTAAGTTATAGCGGATCAAAAGTAAAAGTTTATGAAATTTTTAACGTTTTTCACCAATTGTTGTCTATTCGGAAGCTGTTTTGTGCCACAAATAATAACAAAATCCATAGTTACAAAATTTTATTGAATAGTATAAATAAAAATAATTTAAATTTCAGAAAATAAAACTGTTTAAACTTTTTATTTCTTCTTTATATAAAGAATTTATTAATAAATAATCAAAAACAACATATTTTATGATTCAGTTAAAAATATAGAAAAGGACCTCAGGCCGAATAAGAATTTAAACATTTATAATAAAAAGGTCCATAAATTAGTAATTCATTTAAAAATAAAATTTTATAAAATATGTTTCAGCCAGAAAAAAAAACTAAAAATAGTTTGGAAAAGCCAAAAGTGCACGCCTCATAATCTCAATTTGACGGTGAAATTAAATAAACTTCTATTCCTAAGTATACTGAAGCGTAAAAAGAAAAAAGGACTCGATTAGTGAAGTCTTTCGGTCGCTATCGTGACCACATACAGGATCCGTACATACAGACAAACGGACGTCCAAGACAGAACTTTTTTAAACATTTTTTAAATTAGTTTAAATAATAAAAATTACATTAAAAATGTCATGAGTGTTAAAAATAGTATTTTTTCATAATAACGAGTGATTTTTTTGCTATTATCTTTTTGGCAACACTAGTTTTGACAGCTCACGCACGTTTTGTATCTTGTGTCACTGTCAAACATCTTCAGTTTGGTCTATAATTTAATCATGAATCGTCTTACAAACGAACAACGCTTGCAAATTATTGAATTTTATTACCAAAATGCGTGCTCTGTTAAGAAAGTTTTTTATCGAAGAATTGTGTTCAGCGACGAGGCTCATTTCTGGTTGAATGGATACGTGAACAAGCAAAACTGCCGTATTTGGAGTGAAGAGCAGCCAGAAGCATTGCAAGAGCTACCAATGCATCCACAAAAAACAACCGTTTGGTGCGGATTATGGGCTGGCGGCATCATTGGGCCGTATTTCTTCAAAGATGATGCGAATCACAACGTTACTGTGAATGGTGAGCGCTACCGTGCGATGATAACAAACTTTTTTCTGCCCAAAATGGAAAAGCTTGACTTGCATGACATGTGGTTTCAACAAGACGGTGCCACATGCCACACAGCACGCGAAACAATGGACCAATTGAGAGGCGAGTTCGGTGAACAGTTTATTTCACGCTTGGGACCAGTCAATTGGCCGCCCAGATCGTGCGATTTAACGCCTCTAGACTATTTTTTGTGGGGCTATGTTAAGGCTAATGTCTATAGCGACAAGCCCGCTTCGATTGACGCACTGGAAGCCAACATTGCCAACATTATTCGTGAGATACCGGCCGAAATGTTGGAAAGAGTATGCCAAAATTTGACTAAGCGGATGGACCATTTGAGGCGCAGCCGCGGCCAACATTTGCATGAAATAATCTTCAAACATTAAATTATATCGACCCAACTATCGATCCAAATAAATATTTCATGCATTTTTCTGAATTTTATGTGTTTTTTTTTTTTTTGTTTACTTTCCGATAGTTCTTATAAAATCACCCATTATATGTGTGTATATATTTATTACAAGTGCAATATATGATAACAATAGAGCCATTTTAAGTTAGAAAAATCAGTAGTTTCGCGTGAAGTGAGAGTAGTACCCACCTCAACGCTTCGCTTATGAGGCTGTTTTCATACGAAAGTTTTTTTTTAGTGGTTTAATTACAAAATATGCTGAAAACATGTCCTAATTAGAGAATATATTGAATAAACATTTCTTATTTTTAGAATATGCTGAAAACATTTCCTGTTCCACGGTAAAATAATTTTATACAAACCATTTGCTTATAATTTATGAATAAATTTTACGCTTCATTGTCTTAATTCTAATCGTAAGTGAAGTTTTCTTTAACTAATTAAATTGACATTTTACATTAAAGTGAACCCTTTCTAATGTTCATTATCAAATGTCTTTAGGCGCGTAAAAGATTATGAAAGATTAACATGATTGATTGTACATTTTTTATGAATATATAAACAGAGACTAAAGTGTAATTAAATACACCTTTCAAGCTTGGAGTTTAAAATATAAGGCCCTAATTCTGTAAATCACATCACCAATGTCAAATTTATATTAAAGCAAAAACAAAATTTAAAAAATTTTTTTACAAAGTCTTCACCAAACAAACGTTGCTTTGCCTTTTAAAAATTTTAAAATTTTAATGAATAAAACATTTTTAAACAACCTTTTATTGCTTACTTTTCTAAGCGCAGTATTAAATATTGAGAGGAACTCAATGTGTGTGCAAAGTTTCATAAGAATCGGTTAAGTATAAGTACCTCAAAAATATTCAGCCATGTCACAGATTCCGTTCGGATTGGTTTTGATTTCGTAGTTGTCATTCCGAAAAAGTACATTTTTGGTGTTTTAGATTTCGTTCATTTTGTATTTCGTTTTTAAAATGATAAAATTGTTATACCTTGAGGCATTTGTTTACTCTTGGTTTTAGATGCAAAGCTCACATTAAGCTTTTTATTAACATGGAAAGCTCATGAACAAATTTTTATTTGACGCTCCAAAAAGTATGCACGTTTTTTAGTATTTACTGCAAATGAAGTCAGTAGAAAAGTGTTTTTCAATTCCACTTCGAAATTTAAAAGTGGTTTGATTACGAAGAAAATTTTCGTTTTCTGAAGAAGCAACTTACGGAATTTAAACTACTTCCGATCGGAATGGTATTCTGTGACATGGCTAATTATTTAACTTAATAAATGATTGAAATCTAAATGTGTCTATTTTATCAAATAGAACGTTAAATTTAGCTAAAAGAAAAAATCAAAAAATCCTGGACAATTTCAAAAGTTATCTTTAGTTAATGTCAAAGAAACGTCTTTAATTCAAAAGATAATTGTATGCCATCAATGGTAGAATTTCGCCATCTACGGGCGGGCAATTCGCGCCCGTAGATGGCGAAATTCCTCTGAATGTAAAATTTTGCACACACTTATCGCAGCAATTGAGGTCATATTACGTCAATAACACTGTATAACACGAAAAAATATTATGGGTTTCTTTAAACCGATTCTGGTAAAGGAGACCAAAAAAAAATTTACTTGTGTCGGCGTTTTTGGGGGTTAACGTTTCCCCCTTTTGGACTGTTCGTGCAGCATATCGGTACATGAAACTATGTGATCTTTACATCTGAGGTTCACCAACTTTGTAGAAAATATTAGGGTAAATATTTTTGTGGAAAATACTACCCCACATAATGGTAATCTTTGGTTCCCTTCCAAAACAAATTGTTAAAACATCCATAAGAAGTGGGAGTTTTCTACAAAGTTGTTGAACATACCCTACACTTCAGATGTAAAGAACACATAGTTTCATGTACCGATATGCTGTACGAACAGGCCGAAAAGGGGCAAATTAAACCCCTCCTAAAATAAAATTCCGATGTGATCTACAAAACGCCGACAAAAGTATATATTTTTTTTGGTCTCCTCTCCCAGAATCGGTTTACAGAACCCCGTAATTTTGTAAAAAAAATTCGAAATGGTTGTATGGTATAATTATGATTCATGCCGTGGCCACCGATTATTGATTGCAAAGAAAGTTAAGATGCACCAAATTTTACTTCAGAGAAATCTTTTTGTAGTGTTTTTAATATCTCAGTTAATAATTTTTGCCGACATGTCTGATGTCAGAAAAAAGATGAGACTTTACTAGACAATCAACCGAGTTGTTTAAAATTCCTGTTTCTACACATTTTCGAAATTTTATCCGATTAATACCAGACTTGTCTGAACCGTCTACGCACTCTCAGAAAAAATGCATGCTAAGTTTCTAATATTATGTCAGATTTTCCTTCGACATTTATAAGACAAGTCGTAAAAAGGGTAAACAAAAAATAAAATTTATCTGAAGTTTTGTCAAAGGTTTCTCCGACATATTTCTGACATAAAAATGCTTCCAGAATTTGTACAGAATTTTTCAAGACATATCGGGAAAATTTTAAGAATTTGCTCAAACAAAGAGGGCTGCTGTACAGTGAGTGCAACCTCTTATATGATTCTGCCATGCGTTTTATGACCAACTTCGGATACGATTTCTACATTTTGTGCAGACTTTCGAATTCTACAAAAACTGTTCGCTGGGATTTTATCAGTTCAGAGAAATTCAAACGTCTTAAGTTTGGGTTTTTCATGATTTATGAAACTAAACGAAACTGCATACTTGAAATTTAAATGCAACGTTTTCTTTTACTTAAACACCACAATAAATGGGTTTATTACATTTTTAGTACATATATTATTGCACATATACATACATATATTTTTTCTTTGTTATTTCCTTGAGTTGCATGTATGTTCTACGAAAGTGTTGCTACAGCACGTACATACGAGTACTACAAATATTTATAAATATTTTTTGTACGTAATTTAATTGTCACAAACTAAATTAACTTTTATAACAGAATAATTATAAAAACTAATTTACAGATATGTATACATACTCGTGATACAGGAAAACAAACACTGCAAACACACTTCGTGAAAAAACTCATACGGCCCACCCACTTCAAGTCTTTCTAAAGTGGATACCAGACGCGTCAATATTTATGTTCGATATATCTATGTGTTTGTGTGTGTTTGTTTACAAAAAAATAGTCACACATATACACAGAGAAAACAGATTCGTTGAGACAACCGAATTGGTTGCCAATCGAATTTTGACAGTTGCAACAACTATCATAGAATTCTTACTGAAAAATATGTTATTTTACAATAATAAATAATTGCTAATGCGAACCGTTTAATCGGTTAGGTGTACCAATGATAATAAAAATTAAGCACTAGTTAGTTGGAACAACCGATAAAATGTAAAGGAAATTTAGAAAGAAAATTTTTGAGTTACAAATTCCAATAGTTGGTACAATCAAATTCATAATATTTTATTCGGTAGTGCTCATCATATTCGTTACTTAGTCGTGACAAAAGCATACAATCTGTTGATACAATCAATTGGAGAATTGTAAGAATCATATCTTTGTTACAATTATGCTCCTACGGTAATGAACATGAATTGTTTTTTATATTCAGAGAATATTGATAGCGTGAGCTGAAATATAGTGTATTCAACTAATATTTTATCGGTCTAACCATTTTCCAACCAATATTTTTTCTGGGTGTACGTAGTGGAAATATTGAAGCATATCAAAATGCTTTTGATTTTCATAGCAAACGTAGCCGTCTGGCACCCGCTTAAAGGTCTTCTTAGGGCCTATTCACATATTACGTAACGGTATTTTCACAGGGTTTTATACCCCTCCCAACGCTTTTTACAAAATTTTCAGTATAAAGTATCTAATTCGTAACAAATCAATAACCCCCCCTCCCTGGAGCGTTACGTAATATGTGAATGGCCCCTTAGACATCATTTTTGATTCGTTTCTTCCAAAGCTGCCTTTCTAGAAGACGCTCGCTTTTAAAACATCCAGTTCGCATTGACCACTCGCTTCTATTAGCAGGGAAGCATGATGATTTTCTATGTTGCTAGAGAAATAACTAATAATTTTTTTCGCACCAGCAACCAACACCTAAACGGTTGGAACACACGTGTTCTTAGTAGCGGCAACGTTTGCCATTTCCGATGCTTTCTGGTGTGTTGCAAACTGTCTGCGCGTCTAATGTGTACGGTTGTCACAATAGTGCTACAGTATTGCAGTCACAAAAACAAAATGACAGCATGTTGTCATTTTGTCGCATTGAGTTGTTAATTTGAAATATGACGCCACAATATGACAACAAAAGAAATGTTCAATGCGTGCGAGGCATTACACTTTTACATAATTACACCGGCGTTGCATGACGCAAGATCAACAATATTTTGATTTATCATTTGCATGGTGCTCGTATTTTGACGTCTTTTCGTTATAGCTCATGCACGTACTAAAAACAGGCAATAATAAAGTAAACGCATCAAAGCAGTAGGTCATACTTTCAGTTTCAAATTCCATACATGAAAAGATTTTTATGTGTAGTTTGACATTTTGTTCATAATAAAATGATTTGATGTTATCTTATAGCAAATCCCATACCCAGTATTATGCATATACGTGTATGTTGAAAGCTTTATACACATGTACACAATGCTT
This sequence comes from Panzeria rudis, assembly GCA_956483635.1. Lineage (NCBI taxonomy): Eukaryota > Metazoa > Arthropoda > Insecta > Diptera > Tachinidae > Panzeria > Panzeria rudis. Next base: position 197,341,035 of record OY101447.1, read on the forward strand.
TTGTCAAGCATTTTGACTCTGAATACTGCGCTTTAGAAGCCCTTTTGTCAAGTATTCACTAAATATCCTTCTAAAAAGATTACAACTGAATACTCTTTATAATCTTTGCAGGAAGAAGTGAGAGCGCAATGGGAACGTTTGTGAAAAACATATGAGTGTAGAGTGGAATGTGAGCACCTTTTGCACCTTCTACAATGCGTGCATACCCTTTTTTTAATTGCGTCAGGTGATGTTTAAAAGTGTTGTGATATAAAACGCTATCAAATGATAAAAATATCACTTTATTATCGCTGATAAAAAATCTACTTCACAGACACCGTAATTGGCATCCTTAAGATTTGTTGTTGTTTGTCTCATTGCACGCAAGAAGTTTGCTGTTGTAGTCTCAACTGACAAGTTGTCGCGCCGTGACTTTTGCTGTAATTGCCAAGATGTTGGTGATATACCAACTGACTATCTTTCTTTTACTGGCACTCTGCTACATTTTAAATCATATTGCAGTGCCTTAATTTCAGCCGTAATGAAATGCCTCAAATGGCTTATACTCTTACACGATTTCTTTTTTGTTAATTTCACGTTTTAACAACATTGTTCGTCTAGCGTGGTTGCTATTGTTGTTGGTTGTAATATTGTTGCAATTAACTACATTAGGGCCGGGCTACTAACCTAGAAAAATCTTGTTACCTCCTGCAAATAATATTTATATTTTTGGATGAGACTTTATGGTTTTTGTATATTTTCTGCTAGTGCAGCAAATAAAAAAGTACATAATTTAAAAGGTCTTTCGATGCCACACAAAACTGACGATATAATGTATCATATTTCACAAAAACCGTTATATATTAAAAATTTTTGCGTAATATAATATTGGTGATGTCATTATTGAATAAATTTTAAACACCACTGTATGTGGCTTCAAAAAATTTTTACAGTTCAGGATTGTAAGAAAATAGAAAAAATGCGATAAACAAAAGAAAAATATTTTTGATGAGGTCTAGTGCGCGGGCAGTCAACCCTAGACCCAAGCTATGATTTGAGGGGATAAAAATGGTACACTTTTTCCATCTCCATAAAAAGTAAGCCAGTCTTCTTTCCGGTAAAAGTAAAAAAAAAAAATTTTGGTTTCTATGGAATTGCTGATGGTACGATGTGTCAAGTTTTGATGTGCTATAGGACTTGGGTTATAAAATACTTTAAAATGATGCATTCACTATTTGCTGTATGATTTCTTGGGAGAACATAGGGAAATACAAGAAGAAAAACGTTTTTGACAGGATCCAGCTCACAAACGGTCAATGCTGGACTCAAAAAATCATGTGGGAGTTATTATAAAACAAACCAATTTTTAGTTGGAGAAGGCTAACAAAAACACTTTCTTCATCTTCAAACAACGTGAATCGGCCTAATGTACATACTCTAGTATTTTGGTATATTCTACTTTAGCTCAAGATTAAGCTTGTTGACATAATTAAAATAGTAAATTAATGTCAGGGAATGACAAAAGCCCTGGCGTAAGTAAACTGTTTATCTGCAAACATATTTTGTATATTCTAAAGATAACATTATCCTTACAGCAATAAAATAAACTTTTACAACGATGGCGATAACGCCCTCATCATCGTTATCATTGTTAATATGTATGTCTGTAAATGTTAACAAATCTCTCATCAACATTTGGAAATGCAACCACCTCCGCCCACTTATATCTGCTCTAGCATGAAAATGTTTGGAATTAAAAACAAAAAAATTGTTTTTATTTTCGTTTTTGTCCCCACAGGTACGATAATAACTCTGGTGTTAATGACAACATAGATGGTGGTGTTATGGCTGGTGGCATGTGTATTCTACATTATAATTTTTCTTCTTATGTACTGTTTTATTTTTCAAGCAAATATCACGAGTGTCATAAAGGACTTATTATAATATACTTATTACTTAAGGCGAATTAAAGCTAACAAATTGTTTTTAATAGCCATTAAACCTTAGATATCACTTTAAAATAAAAATTGTTTTATTTAACATTTTGTAAGTTAAATAATTGCAAAATCAGTGAAATTAAAAAATCAGATTTTTTATAAAGTTCAAAATATTTCTATAAATTTTTATTGTTTAAAACTTACTTGTGTCAATGCATATAAAATTGATGACTAATTCCATGTGGACTTTTTATTTTGTTCTAATTGTTATAAAAACTGATTGCTTCCAATACAGAGTAGAAAATCTAAAATGAAATGAAAAATAAAAAACAATTAGATCAAGTTATTTTTATGAATGAATTGTTGCGCAGCCATATGTAGTTATATCCGACTAATATCCAATTGATTGCAATAAAAAAATAAATTGTTTACCCCAGAGGCTGATACTCGTGTCAAACTTATAACAAATATCCCCACTTTGAATTAAAATGAAGTTCAATAATGTAAGAATTCGATTTATAGAACAATCCAATAGGGACACTATACACTAAAAGAATTTTGGTTCATAAAATCAATGAAACAATTTCATTAGATTTGTTCATTAGTCCAATGACAATTTCACAAATCCAATGAAAATTTCATTAATATTGTGAAAGAACTACGTTTGTTGAATTTTAATGAAACTTTTCATAAGAATTCAACCATCGAAATTCTTTTAAAATAAATATCAATGAAATTTTCATTGGATTTGTGAAATTGTTATTGGGACAATGAAAAAATGTAATAAAATTGTTTCAACCAATGAAATTCTTTCACAATATTAATGATATTTTCATTGGATTTGTGAATAAGTCATTGGACTAATGAAAAAATCTAACGAAATTGTTGCATTGGTTTTATGAAGCAAAATTCTGTTAGTGTAGAAATATGTGAAGCTAAAAGGAATAATGATAAAGAGAAATCAATTTAAATGTGTTAAAGAGACCGGTTCGAGTTGTGGAACTTTATATGAGAGAGATCCAGTCAATTTTAAATGGCGTTGCCATTGGAGGAAGTCAATTGAGATAATTAAGTTACTCAGTAATAGGGGTACCAAATCCAAACTCAAGTTACTTCTCCTATACCAGTAAAAAAAACTGCATCAAAAAGCAGGTTTTTATTATTACAACAAAATTAGCACTTACAACCCTGCCGATATCGACCGCTAAAAATTATCAACATTTTCAGCACTAAAACTGAACATGTATGGAAAAAAATGATTTGATGTAAATTGGAGATATGATGTGGATGGACGTGTTTTCAAATGCGCTAACGTCATTTTGGATTCTTATTAATTCGTAACTTTATATTATTAGTTTTATATTTTTACTCACTGTTTGTTATTTTAACTTACAACTAGTATCGAACTAAGCTCCTTCTGGCTTGAAATCGTACGTACCAACTACTCAGCCAAAAATAATGGCTGCAAACTGGCAGCAAGAAGTAAAAAGCGTTTAGAATAAAGAAATTTGGCTTCAATAACTCATCATACTAATCAGTACTGGTTATGGTGCCCAGAAACCGTATTTTTTTTAACTAAAGACCTTCTGCCAGGCGCGGATCCAGCCTGAGTTTTTGGGAGTGGGGATTTTCACCTGAAATCCTTTTAAAAACTCAATAGAAATTGCGTATATATTATTCGTTTGGGGGGGGGGGAGATATCCCGTTCCCACCCACCCCCTTGTATCCACGACTGCTTATGCTGATTACAAAAACAGCAAAAAAAATTATTTCCTACGTGAAAAAATAAACGTAATACGTAAGGAAAATAAGAACTTTTTATAAAATCTGTTATAGGTTCTCTAAACTTTTTAACTGCGTCACTGGAAGAATTTCGCTTCACCAAACCAACGAAACAATTTCGTTAGATTTCCGTCACAAATCTAAGGAAATATTTAGCAATTCTAATGAAATTTCACGAATATTGTAAAAGAATTTTATTTGAATTGCTGCATTCGTTAGAAAATATCATTGGATTTATGACAACAATTGTTTGTCATTTTATTGAAACTTCTTTAAGTTTGGACAAAATATTTGAACCGATCTTAAAATTCTTGAAATATATGATATAAAAAATTAAAATTTTATGTCCTTGAATGTCATAATTTCAATGAAATGTATTTCATTGTTTTGATGAAAAGTTTCATTGCATTTATGAAGTAAATAAATCACATATATATTTTCCTATTTAAAACAACATACCCTTATTTATTTCAACAGTTGGGAACCAAAAACGAACAACAAAAATAGTTTTACATGTTTTTTGTTATTGTACTCTTTTACTCTTTCTTATTATTATACACTCATAGACACATTATTTTGGCAGTGCTGTTGACTGATGTGGTTAAGACGTTGCCTATAAAGCAAATGATGAGAATCAACAGTCTGAGTTCGATACTATGAGCGGTCATCAACATTACAAATTTTTAATCGGCATTGCATTGGCGTCTATCGTACACATTTCAACCATGGAATTGTCAGCAAATTAAAATAGTCAATAAAAGAGATAAGTTAATGGGGCTACTAAATTATGTAATAACTTCATTAAAACAATACAATAATTTCATTAAAATAATGACAGAATATCAATAAAATAATGAAAGGATTTTTATTAAAATTATGAAAAAATTTCATTAAAATAATGAATTAATTTCATTCATGAAACAGTTTAATTAAAACGATGAAATCATTTCACCAATACAATGATATGTGTTCATTCGCTTAGAGAAATTATTACATTGGAGCAATGAAATTATTTCATATATTTAATACAATTTTCATTAAAATAACTATAACGAAACTTGTTTCATTAATCCAACAAAGCATGACGTTGGTTGAGTTTGAATGAAAATTTTCATTGGGTTAATGTCAAAATTCACAGAGTTTATGAATACAATTATTTTAGTGTAATCACCACAAATGTAACAAAAACCATTAAGGTCATTGAGAAAACTTCTCCGCGATGAAGACATGATATTAAAATGAATTTTTATAAAGAAATGTACCGATGGCATTACAAGCCGGACAGACGAAAGTACTTATGACAACCAATATTAAGAAATGAAGTTATATCCAAAACTACACGTAGAAAAAAATTTAAGACATTTTCAGTGTTACAAATGCAGACGTAACAGAAAACCACTGACGATATATGACCTAGCGTGTGTAGGAGAAATAGCAGAGCGCTAACATTTTTTGTCCCTTTTTAAACCACCAAATTGGGACGGAAACAACCCCACAACCCTTCGGCTAATATAAGAGGAATACCGGGGCAACCATTTCCTTTAAATTTGATAGCAATTCATATTGAAACATCGTTATACACATAAGAATTGAATAAAATAATTTTATATTGTGATCTCAAAACATTCGCAAATTTTATAACATTGAAATGTTTTGTAATAATTAATCTAGCTGCAATACAGAATATTCTGTCCAATTTCTTTGTCATCATTTAAGGCTGATTAATTTAAAAATATTTCAAATTAATTCTGTTGTTCTATTATCATCTTTTGATATTTGCAAATCGCTTTGATATTGATTTTTAACAATCTTATGCATAAAAATATTAATTGAAAGATTTATTTATTCATTATGGTTATAATACATTTATTATATATTTATGTACCAGAATTTGCAAATGTTTTTGTGTGTATTTTTATGTGAAGACATTAATATTCCATTATCAACATGCAAGGATATATTTAAATTGATGACGTAAATTTCAATTTTATCAGTAAAATATCATTAACATAACAAAAACTTTTCTAATATTAATAAAAAGCATATATTTGTATGGCATTTCTAATGTAATAGGGAAGGAAACCAGGAAATTCACGTAAAAAAATAATAATAATGACAATAACACTTTCAATCTAATTTTAATTTATTTTTAATGTGCTATTTCCCATATTAGTGTATCGACGCCTACAAATTAAGCTATAATGAGGTTTACTGGAGAAGTTCTCAAAGTGAAAGCATTAATATTCCATTGACACACGACATCAAATTGATTATACCAAACATACAGCATGAGGTTTTCATAGTTCCAATGTTTTTCTATTACTAGAGTTGTTGTTATCGATCCATTTTTCATAATTTGCTTTTAATGTAAAATGTTATCAAATAGAATTATGCTCATACATTTAACTGACTTAAAAAAGGATATTGTTATCAATTCAATTGTATTTTTTTGTAGTGTTTGTTACATGGGAGCTCCGCCATTTACAGACGGATTTGGAAAATTTTTAATTTGTATGAAATAGTATACAGCCTAAGTGGTCGCATTGTTAATTATTTTATTTTGGACTTGTCATTCGTTCGTCTGTCTAACCATATCTATCTCTCTTTTTTTTCGGCGCTGGTTTTATTGCAATAATTATATCATAAATCATGCTTACATTTTATGATAAAATTTTATTATTTTTTATGACAAAAATATTATAAAATGCAACGATCTGATATTAAGAATAATTTACTTTGTTTACGATTGGAACATGGTTGCATATAAGCATAATGTGTTAGAAATAAACATGTTTTTATTTTTTGAAAAAAAAAGAGTAAAAACGATGTGTGTAAAGATCATAGAGGATGTGCTGATTTTTAGGAATTTTAACATTTCGACTACCCTGTTGAAACATACGTTCAAAATTGGCTACCTCGGACAGGCAACACCTTGTCGCCCTCATAACTTTTACAAATACCTATTATCCGATTTTAATAAATTTAAAGTTGATATACAGTTTACCACCAAAATTTCGAAAAGTATTTTTTTTATTCGCTCCACCGGAAATTTCTGCTAGACTGGCCATAAAAATAATGTGTGTGCAAAAATTGCACTGATCGCGCGCAAACTGGCCATTACACATTGCACCAAAAATAACCTATATTCACTATAAAGCTTTTTGGTACCACAACTTTCAAATAATTAATTTTTCGGCAAATTGTGTTTACCATTATTGTTTAGAATGTATAGCTGAACATTTTCTCTACACATACTTTTGCCCTAACTATGGCCTATCGTGGTCCTTTAATAGGATGCAACAAATTCTCTTGGTAACTTTTTTTCAGCGGCTCTCGCTAAAAATTGGACAGTGATAAGTATAATATATTTTCAGTATTTTATAAGGTAAGATATGTAGATTATATAACCCAATTAAATTTAGAGCATATATGAATCATTTAACAACAGAAGGATGAAAATATCGCATATCAGTTTATTTTTTGTAGTGGCACACCTATGCATTAGAAATCTTGTGGTATTAAATAGCATTAGAAATCTTGTGGTATTATGTTGAATACTTTTATGTAAAACACAACGAGAAACACTTTTGTAGAACACTTTAGCCGTCTAACTCTACGCTGTATGGTTCTTTTTTAAAAAAGGGGTAGAAAAAATTCCCTTCAGCGGTAATATAGCGGGCTAAGATGTTTTACAAAACTATTTGCCATAAGAATCTACTATATGTCTTTTAAGAAACTCAAGCACAAAACTCATCCAGAACGCCAGAAATCATTCAAAACTTAAACTGTGTTTAAGGGTTAATTTCGTACTTATTTACAATTAGTGCTAGGCATAGAAAATCTTATAAACCTTATGTTTAAGGTATAAAATGTGTTCAGCATTTTTATGTAAAATTTAAGGAGGAACATTTTTGTTAGAACATTTTAGCCTACTATACTGAAGGTGAGTTTTTTGCCCCTTTTCTAAGAAAGGGACAAAAAGGCCCATAGAACGAAGAGTTAGATGCATACAGTATATTAAATGATTCATACAGCTCCAAATTTAATAGTGAAAAGAGATTGTAATTGTCGCTGTCCAATTTTTAGCGAGAGCCGTTAAAAAAGTTTTACCAAGAAAATTTGTTTCATCCTATTAAAGGACCCCATGATAGGCCATATTTAGGGTAAAAGTACTATATATTCAGCTGCTAATTCTGAACAAATATGGTAGACAAATTTTGCCAAAAACCGCCTTATTTGAAAGTTATGGTGCCAAAAAGCTTTGTAGTGAACATAGGTTAGTTTTTGGGTGAAGAGTGCAATGCGCCTGGCCTGTTTGCATGCTATCGGTGCAATGTTTGATCAAACATTTCTTTTTGATGCCCAGTCTATCGGAAACTGCTGGTGGAGCGAATAAAAAAACTCTTTTTGGAGTCCCATACATTTTTTGGGTGATCTAATGTACAGTTTATAATTAGACAAAGAAAATGCAGTTTAATTGATTAAGGTATCCTTAATATTTTCAAAATTATTTGGGTTTGAATTTAAACATTTTGTCTTTTGCACTCGATTTTGTTGCCTATTTCGCCTCAATATTAAAAAAAAACTAGTTATATGTTTTTACGCAATCCTTGATAACACACAGAAAAAAATGTTTAGTTATATCAATTCATCGTGAAAACGAAACAAGTTCAAGCCTATAAAATGAGTGTGAAAAATTGCTACATTTAGACAAAAATATAGCTTAATTGTTCGACGTTTTTTTGAAAAAGTTTTTAAAACTCAACTTTTTTATTTTCAATTATTCAAAAGAATAAACTTCACAAATGACTTTAGTAGAAATTTTGAGTCAATTAAAACAAGGTCGATATATAAGTCGCCGATAACTTTGTTGTATCAATTCCCCGATAAGTATACCTTGTAGGTCTACCTTGAATTAAAGCATGCACGCTACATCCAGTATTGGCCAAACAAAAATATTCAAATAGTATTTGAATCAAAGTTCCAAGCCGAGGCCTTTTCATCGGCGGCGGCGGCGCGGACAATATTGGTCGACGGCGGCGGCGTTTACAATGGTGACTCGGTGTCGGCTTAAGTGTCAACTTGAACGAAAATATATTGAAAAAATTTTTTAAAAATAGAAAAATTGGAAAAAAAAACTTTCTAGCTAAAAAATTTTAATATTTCATGAAAAATAGTTGTTTTGTATAGCAAAAGTCAATCGGCGGAAAAAGGACCGGCGGCAACCTGCCGCCGATTTTGAGCCGATCGGCTTGTAACTCTGATGTGAATATTCAATATTTTTAGGGCAAAAGATTACGTATGAGTAATATGATGGTAACATGGTACGTATGAGTAATATGATAGTACCACATATTACATTACTCATACGCGCAAAAGTAAAATGTTGGACATCCGCATTTCCTTCACATATATTTAGGTCCTCCTCTATGATTTTTACATATATCATTTTGCAATCGAATCGCAAGTTTTAAAGATACAGATTTATTACCCTTTTTACGGTTCCGTAAACCAAAAGTGCAAAAGGACTCTATTGTTTTCGCTACGCTATCCGTCTGTCTGTCTATCCGTCTGTATGTCTGTCACAGGCTGTTTTCACTTTCACCGTAAGAGCTCCGGACCTGAAATTTTCAGAGAATATGTAAAAATTTGGCCGCTACGACAACAAATATATGACAGTTAAAAATTAAAGTGTGTTTTAAGCGAGCAACGAAACATGTTGGAATACTTACGTAATATACAGGCGCTTATATATAGACACTATAAATTTTCAAAGCAAGTGTTAATTGGTGTATTCTGTAGAATAGACTACACCATATAACTCTGATATTTAAAACAATAAAAATTAAAGGGTGTTCTATCAGTTAATGGAATTATGACTATGTAAATTAGACAATTTGCTGTATCTTGGAAGCCGTAAGAGGCAAACTCTTGAAATATTAAAAAACACTAAAACTAAAAAATTCCTAAAACAAAAAAATGTCAAATCAAGAAATCGCCAAAATTAAAAAAGCGCTTAAAGGAAAAAGCACCAAAATTAAAAAAAACGCGAAAACGCAAAGTCAGCAAAACTAAAAAGATAGACAAAAAACTCAAAAAACCGAAAAAACACTAAAACATAAACAAATCGCTATAACTAAAAATATCATCAAAAACGAAAAAATCGCTAAAACTAAAAAAATCACAAAAAACCGAAAAAAGTCCCCAAAACCGAAAAAAGCGCCAAAACTGAAAAAAGGCCAAAACTAAAACACGCTAAAACTAAAAATATTGTTGAAAAGCGAAAAAAACGTTAATACAAAAAAATCGACGAAACTAAAATAATCGGCAAGAAAATAAAAAAAAAATTGCAAAAAACGAAAAATCGCCCAAAAAGAAAAACAAAAAAGAAAATGCCAGAACGAAAAAAAGTGTCACAACAAAAAAAATCGCTAAAGCTAAAAAAATCACCAATAACCGAAAAAAATCCCCAAAATCAAAATAGGGACAAAACTGAAAAAAATCGTCACAACTAAAATAAATCGGTAAAACTAAAAATTACGTCAAAAAGTGAAAAAATTAAAAAAAAGCAAAAACAAAAAAATAACAAAAACTAAAAAAATTGCCAAAAAATGGAAAAAACGAAAAATCGCCAGAAAAAATCACGAAAATTAAAAAAGCGCCAAAACAAAAAAATCGCTAAAAACAACGAAAAACCATTTAAAATAAAAAAAGTATAATTAAAAAACACAACGAAAAAAACAGTCAAAATTAAAAAAGGGGCAAAAACGAAATGGGATGGATATACACATGTGTATTCATACGGAACCCTTCGTGTGCGAGCCAAAGGGTTCACTTTACTTAATTTCTTTCAATTGGAACCACTGTGTGACATTTAACAAAAGAATGCTGATTTCGTTTCATATATTATTTTGCATGTTTTTCAATGTTGCATTTATTATTAAATAATTTCGTTTAATTTTTCTTTTCCTTCGGGTAAATTGTAAAAACAAAATAAATGAATTTGTACTATATGAAATATGTACATAGTTGTTTATCGATAATGCATACATGTTAATTTATTTGCATATGAATGTATGCAAGTACGTATGAAAAGGAAGCTACAGTCGGTGGCAATTAAATAATAGCACTCAAAAACAGTAATTACGGACTATGAAAAATTCAATAGAGCAACTATTAAATATTTAAAAGGATAATATATAATAGACTTAAAAACAATGATAATTATCGGAAAACAGGTAATGTGGAGGAAAATGAAAGGAATAGCATTTATTGACATTCTAACGGAACTCTCACCGATGGTGACCAACAATGAATCAAACTTTTTAATACAACCAGTGCAATATTGATATAATCGATTACACTGATTTCTAAACATTCCTGCAATTTTGAATGTGTGTGTATGTAAACAAATTTCTTTGTATGTAAATTCACGCTCATGAATCTCTATTCATATGTATGAAAGTGTGTTTGTTTGTGTATGAAAAACATTTTCACCAAAACAATAAAACAAAAACATGAGCAAAATGTAAAAGGAAAATATTATAAACAACCATAAAACTGTATTAAATTCTATAACACAATTGTGGGTTTATGTTACGGTATGTTCACATACAATTACAACATGTGTGGTACACTGCGTTCTAAATGTTTATGAACATTATATGTACGAAAGATTGTGTAATTGTTTGCTGTTCAGTTTGTAGTGAGACTTTATTATTATACTTTGTTTTTCTTTTTCATTTTGCATGACATTGCCACTTGTATTTGAAAAGTATTTGTTAATGTTCTTGTAAATGTTTTACCAAAAACTTAATAATAACAACAACAGCAAAGAAAAGAAAACGGCAAAAGTAAACTCAAGTAGCATAACGAATCGTACATTAGCATTATAGCATTTATTATTATTTTTCTGCAAAAGGTCTGTTAAATGTAAGAGAAATCATGTTTGTATAGTAGATTGTCTTAAGGGAATTATATGTGTAAAGTGTTCTCTAGTGAAAGTGGATTGATATCAGTGTTGTCGAAAGCTGACGAGGAAAAAATTTTAAATCTTTATGAAAATATGCTAGAATAAGGTAAAAATATGCCAAAAAATGTGTTAAAAATATATGTGATAAAACAAAGGCAGCAAACAACATATTAATTATGTAATTGCAAAATAGATTACGTGAACGACATGTTGTTCGAGCAGGGCGCATCTAAGGACATTCTGTACAAGCGATCCATCCTTATTAGAAAACACTTTATATTGTTGGAAAATACACAACATATTTGAATACACAGTTACATTAAATTGTACATATGTATGTACTATATAGTACAAATACTTTAGTGTTCGAATAAACCTCCAACAAAATATTTTACATAATTGTCCAACAAATAATCGGGTTATTTGGTTTACATATGTATGTGTTTGTATGTATTTGGATTGAAATTGATTTTGTTTTCCTTCTATAGAAATTCATACTTATTTACATATGCATGTGTGTATGGATGTACATTAGAGCTATTCAAAAAAGTCCAATTGTTTTATATTTTCAAAACTTGCAGCGTAAAAAAATTAGCGGTCCTCTGAAAATAAACTTTAGCATATTCTATAAATATTCCCGACGTATTTCGTATTTTCCGTTAATGGTAACAGAGCTGAACCATTTTTAAAAAAGGTCTACGTTTTAGTTTTTTCAAAATATTTATTTTCGCTCCAAGAAACTGTATACAATAGAAACATATAAAATATGAATAATATAAAAAAATAGTATAACTTCTTTCCAAAACGGTGCAGCTCGCTAACGGATGTTGCAAAACATTAAATACTTTGGGAATGCTCATAAAAAATGTCAGAGCTAATTTTTGGAGGCACACTAAAAAATTGTTGTGTTTCGACCCACTCTAATGTACATGTACGTATCGATTTGTGTATGTATACATTTACATGTTATTTAAAATGGCATAATCAAAAGCTCAGAGTTAGTCTTTTTTTACTGCAATAAAGATACAAATGCTAATTTTTGGATATCTTTTTGATTGAAGCAAGTGGAAATTTGCTGTAACTGCAAAGACTGTATGAGTTTTTATAAAGTGCTTTCGATTTAATAATAATATACAGTAAATCTGTTATATTATGTATTAAATAATTTAATTATTATTCAATTTATAATAAACATTATGGGTCGATTATGGGTAACAACCGAAACTTGGTTTTGTTGCCAGTTGCTAAAAACGTTATTATGGATGTTAACTGTCAACTGAGCGCTGTTAGTTTTAGTTGCTATTTAGTGCTTTTCCGGCAACCACACATTTTCAGTTGCCGGCTGGCAACACAACTGAAGTTCGGTTGCTATCTATAATCGACCCATTAATTTTATATACGACTAGCATTTTTATGGAATATTTTAATGCTCTAGTTCTTCCCTGTAAGTGTATTTTTAGTCCCTTTCATCAAAATTTCCAAAAAAAAAAAAAAAAAAAAAAACAGCCGCCAAAGGAGTTTTTTTTAACAAACACAACCCGCGAAGCGATTAGCTTGTCTGCGGAAAACACCCAGGGTCTATAGTGGGAATTGAACCCACGACCTCTGGAATGGCATCGCTACACAGGGGCACCCTTATTTTGTTGCGCAGCTTTTGAGCGAATGGGAGAGAGAGGTGAGAAGATTGGGAATTGGGTACACTGTTTCATGTACATGCATATAATAGTGCAACATATAATTTAATCAATCAATGTTGATTATATATTATGGTTGCCTCAATCATGTTTTCTCTTCGCGTGTACTTAGCACATTTCTTTTCTACAAAGTCCACTTTAAAAAAAATTTTTTTGAGCGAAATTTTAGCAACAATTGCGATTCTTAATCAACAAACTAGGGTGCACCTTCTTTGTATGGGGCACTTTCAGTATAGCTAAAAAGCTGAAATTTGATACACAGGTAGGTCTTGATGGGAAACTACTACGAAAAATGTGAAAACGGACATTTTTTTCTCTAGGGCGGGGGGTGGAGGGAGGGCTAGGGTGTCTCTTATATGTACGGGGCACTTTTTGTACCAAATAAAAGCTTAGAAAAAAGAACTGAGATCCGCACAAAAACCCAAATGTGAAAATAAGGCCAAGTTCCTATCCAAAAATTTCGTCCGTAAAAAGTACTGAAATCAAAATAAGGACCAAGTTGTGGATATGTACAATACTATCTCATTTCTAGGCAACCTGTTAGCTTGGCAATATATTTTTTTGCCTTTCTAATATGGAAAAGAATTATGGGTTGCCTAGAAATGAGATGGTATTGTACCTTATTTTGATCTCAGAAATTTTTAAGGCCGAAATTTTTGGATAGGAACTTCTTGGCTTTATTTTCACATTTACGTTCTTGTGCGGATTAATATTACAGTTTTCGGCTCATTCAACGGATCCTGAAATAAAATGATAATATTTGATTTTTTAACATTTTTGTGGATTAAGCATTACATTTGCTAACACAATTACAAGGGTGGTTAAATTTTAAGGGCCGATGTTGATTTTGAATTAAACACAAATTATTTAGGAAATTATTGTCATTTCTTTTTATTATGATAATATGGTATGGTTCAATTATGTATGGAACAAAATATCAGCCAAATGGCCGCCGCGACTCGGCGGCACACCTCCATCCATCCGATGGTCCAAATTTTCGATGACGCTGAGGCATAATTGAGATTCGATGCCGTTAATGTGCCGAACTATCTCATCCTTTAGCTCTTGAATTGTTGCTGGCTTACCGACGTACACCTTTTCTTTCAAATAACCCCAAAGAAAGATGTCCAACGGTGTCAAATCACATGACCTTGGCGGCCAATTGACATCGCCAATTGACGTCGCGCAAAAGAGCCATTGTTTCGTTATCTGTGTGGCAAGTGGCACCGTTCTGATGAAACCACATATCGTCCACATCCATATCTTCCAATTCGGACCATAAAAAGTTGGTTATAATGTCATGATAGCGAACACCATTCACAGTAACTGCCTGACCGGCCTCATTTTGGAAAAAATATGGCCCGATGACGCCGCCAGCCCATAAACCGCATCAAACTGGCTGTACGAGCATGCAATGGTATTTTCATATCTCCTACAGACCCAGTTTGCTCAAACTTTTGCACGATTTTTCCGATTGTACGCACATTTCGTCGATTAAATTGACCGAAAAAATCAGTAAGTGCACGATATGCATTTTGATTTGAACACCCATTTTCATAATAAGCCTGAATGAGTTTAACGCGTTGCTCGATTGTGTAACTTTCCTTGGTTCAAATTGAGTTTGTCTGAAATTGAGAAATGTCAAAGGAAATGCAGAAAAAAACTTGACGTTAGGTGTGGTTCACATTCAACATCGGCCCTTAAAACTTTAACTACCCTTATAACAAGCCACAGTGAGGCAGAATATGCCATCTATATCGTTTCTGCCTTTCTGCTGCTGTTAAAATTTTTTGTTTTACCGTCCGTGAGTTTTTGGCAAATTCATACTTCTTTAATGTGGAAAAATAACAGCATACCATTTGGGCACGTCATTTTGTATGAAGAGATTATAAACAGTGTTTTTCTTCTTTGTTTTTAACACATAATGAAGAGTCCTTACACTAAACAAAACTTATGTACATTCATTTGCAATATTTGAAATCACACTAAAGCAAATATTTTACTGTACTTTCAACGGACATGAAAAACACATCGTAAATGAGAATCACCCATTTTTTTTAAAGCATTGAAGGTAAAAATATGTATTAGCCTTTTAAAAATTTTTCTTTCTACTTCTAGATTAGCACTTAGTTTAAGTGTTTTGTTAAGGGGCTTTTCAAATATTACATAACACGCTCAGGGGGGAGGAGGGGTTGAAGATTTGTTACGGTTGAAATAATTAATACTGAGAATTAAAAAAAAGTGTTACGAGGGAGGAGGGGGTCTAAAATCAGAGAAAATAACGTTACGTAATATGTGAACAGCCCCTAACAAGACTTTTAGTGCAAAAATACTCATATGCTAAGTATCCGCCACATAGTGGTGGATTTATGGAAGTACTTTGGAAATAAATTTTCAGTTTCCAAACGATCCGTGTAACATTAATATACTATATTATCGCAACTACAGCTGAAACTCCTTTACCTTGTTATTTTCTGTCATATACAATGTACAAACTAAATTTTAGAACTTTCTTTTTGTTTTCTTCAATACAAGAAAAAGTTTTTAAATCGGAAAAGGCTTGATTTTATTATTAGAAAAAAAAATGGACTACTAATAGGTAGGCCATACATATCACCAGTTGCGCTTTTTGACCTCAACCAAGAGAATTCACGTCGTGTAGTACATTTTTCAGAACTGAATAAATTTTCTCTCTTTAAATTTTTCATACAAACGAACTGTTCGTTCCACTTTCGGACCGTTGGAAATATAAAGTCCAAATTAAAAAGCATAAGTTAATTTATTATTTCTATTATTAATTGTATTAACTTTATTAATAGGCATACCTATCTAGAGTTTGGCCACAAGTTACCTAACGCCCTTTAGAAAGGGTCACCAATTTATTAAAGCATTATGAAAAGTGAGAACGGACTAAAAACATAATTTGGGAGCAGCCCTCAAAACACTTTTAAATAATTGATATTAAAAAGGCGAAAAACTTCCAATTATATTTCATTTTTCGTGTTTAACTTAATGTCTAATGGAAATTGACTAATGAGTTTAACCTACATTTTTCGTAAGCCATTTAGCTTTCCATTAATTTTCTTTATAAGGAACATAAGAGAATATAGTAAGTAACAGCTTGTTAACTAAATAAAATTAATGCTTAATTGCTTGTTCTTATACAGGAAACTTTAATATCCGGGTCTAGATTCACACATATAAAGAAGAAACTGTTAAAGTTTATTTATTTCAAATTGTTGGCTATTTTTAGATTTGTTTGGTCACACAGCAACTCAAAGAGTGAGAACTAAATACTTCTAATAAATATAAACTGAAATAGAATGCCTTTAATAACTGATGGTGTGTGACTTATAGGTCACTTATACAACTTCAGTTATTAAAGGCATTTTACTTAGTTTATATTTATAAATAGTAATAGTTTTCATGGTTTTGAGTATGAGTTAATGCCCAAGATGTGCCAGTAGCGTAGAAATACCATTATATGGGGGTTGGAGGGGTATTGTTTGCAGAGCCGTTATAGCCCTACCCCGAATGTAGTTCTCATAATTTTCTTTATATTATTTTATTTTCTATAATTTACCACCAAAAATAAGCCCCAAACTAATATTCTGGCTCTGATACTAAAGATGGGGGAAAAATTAGATTTTATTAATATTTGTTATAAAAAATCGATACTGAACGTAAATAAAAACTACAACGACAATAAAAAGCAATACAAATTTCCTTTGCAGATGAGACAAGTATCTGATACCCACACAAACATGGAGCATGTTCATGCTACATTTCACTCATTAAAGTGAGTAAACAAATTCAGAATATATTTTTTAATATAAAATACAGCTATAGAACGCTAACTTTTAACTAAGATGATGATTTCAATTCAATAACTTAATAAAATAAACTTCTTTTTTAAAATGTGCTACTTCCAGGACAATACAGCTAGAAATTAAATTTGAGTTGTAATCTTCTGTCCTTAAGCAGCCATCAAACATGTTTTGGTATTTTATGGAAATGCTGCCAATCAATAGAAATTTATTTAAGAAAAATTGTTTCCTTTCGAAGGTGCAAAAAAGGGTACGATGGAAAAAATCACTTAGTCCAAACCTTTTGCCCAAATTGTATAAAATTTGTCTTAAGTCACATCAAATCTAACTGATATTAAATAATTTACGACATGGTCACTAAGGGTCATATAGAGGAACATTCGGGTAAGCTTTGGTACTTTTAGTGACAAAACGGTTTCTAAACTAATAAAAAAATGGTTTTTTCCAGATTATAACATATCTGATTAAGAACAAATTCGACAAAGTTATTATTTAAATGATTACATTTTGGTCACTGTAAAATTGCAAAGCCAGGAAATTGAACTTTTTTTATACCTTTCCATCTTCTGTGTATTCGAGTTACTTTTTACTTGCCACAGTACTTTTTTGAAAAGATACACTTTTTTAAAGGATAATTTTTTTTAAGTGACACTTTATTAAAAAGGAATTTCTGTGCAAGATACTTTTTTTAAAAGGTCCTTTATGAGAAAGAAACTTTGTGAAAAAGGTTTTTTTTGTTTTTTGTAAAGTGCTTTTATTTGATAAATTTAGTTTTTGTAAAGGTACTTTTTTGAAAATTTTCTATTGGGAAGAGGTACTCTTAGAAAATGTAGCTTTAAAAGGTACTCTTTGGAATAAAGTGCTTTTTGGAACATGTTATTTTTGACAAATTTTGCACTTTTTAAACCACTTTTCGAAGAAAGTAGTCTTTGAAAAAGCTATGTTTTTGGAAAATGTAATTGATTTGGAAAATGTACTTTTTGGAAAAAGTAATTTTTTAAAAGGTATTTTTTAAAATATCAAACTTTTTAAAAACGGAAGTTTTTTAAAAGTTGTTTTTTAGAATAAGAGTTTTTTGGAAAAGGTTGTTTTTACCCGACTCCCAAGAAGGGTTATTTTAAAAAGGTATGTATTTTTATTTAAAAAAAAGATTCTTCTTGGAAAACGTCTTTTTTTATAATTATTATTTTTTTGGAAAATTTACTTTCTTGGAATATGTCGAGTGTTAACCGCATGAAAATCATAACCAACATATATTCCGAAACTCGTTTTTTTTTAGCGAAAACCGATTACTAACGATCACTTGTACTATCTGTTAAAGTTTTAAAGTCATGTTAAGTAAATTTTTCAAGTAAAACAAAGCCAATGGGCAAAATTACAAGGATAACAATATATAGACCATAATTAATGGTTTTAAAAAAGTTTCATTTTATTAACTGATTTTTGATGACAACAAAAATATCTTAACCCACACAAACCATTGTTGTCTTATAGGACATATATTAAAACGATTCTTTAACCCAGCAAACACAGAAATACACCATAGGTATTACCAAACGTATTGCCTGGATGAAAAACAATTATGCCGGTAATAATCGATTTCGTATTGCGGAAGATAATTTCTTCGGGAAGAAACGTATATCGATGGCAATACTCCTTCACATACGAAAGCGATTCTTCTAGATGATAAACTAGCAATATCGCCAGATACATACTTATAAGAAAATAGGAAGATAGGAAGAAAGGAGGGGTGTTATAAGTTTTTAATGTGTAATTAGTGTCTGTGTGTCTGTCTGCTCCCTCGTAGAGCCTAAGCGGCTGGACCGATTTTGCTTTAGTTTTGTGTTTGAAAAGCGACTTGGTCGAGTGTTCTAGCGTTACCGTAGCTCCCAAAAGGCTAGATCGATTTTAATTTCTTTTGTTTGAAAGCTGACTTCATCTGAAATTTTTTAATCTGTATTTCGGTCCGGCCATTTTGAAGTTATTATCATCCATTTACTTTGGGAGTTTTTAACATTTTTGATTACTATATTTTTTTATTATATATTTTTTTCAATAAAATTTATTAATTTAAATATTTTTTCTGGCTATATTTTCTTAAAAAGAAATAAAATAAAAATATTACTTTGATTATTTTCATCTTGATGACAATTGCTAAACTATTATCTTACATAGCGTCTTCACGAGCCATTGATTTGTCTTGACAAAAGTCAAAGTCGATTTGAAAATATATCAATAACATTTTTCTGATGTTTTTATGTATGAATTTTGACAAACGTTAGCACAAAATTATGTCTCGTGAAGACGGGGTGTAAGGGGATATCTTGCAATTGTTTGCAGGGAACATTATATATGTCAGGATACTTACTGAGAAAAAAATTTTTTTTTAAAGCTAGTTTTTGAAAAAAGTACGTTTGAAAATAGTATTGGTAGTATTAAATAAATCTACTTAAAATTTTAGAAACTCATAACCATAAAATCGTTATTTTAAGCCTGCCATAACAATGTTTTTATCTACACGTTTTTATCTGAGAAATATATTTGAACCTGAATAAAATGATTAATTGAATTTCTGACTAAAAAATGTAATCCTTTTAAGATCCTTTAATTTTATAATACATATTATCAATTTAATTTTTATCACCCACATTTCTGTACAATAAATGATCTCTGTTAAATATAAATATGTCACAAATTATAACTTTGAGTAATGAAAAAAAATGCATTTGCACAAAACAAGATTCAAAAAAGTATGGCTTCTAAAGGGTTAACATCTTATGAAAGCATATGTTAAGCAAATGTTAGTAGAACTACTGTTAAACAAACTTTTTAAACAAAGTTTTTGGTGCTTTAAATTTTTAGCTATGAACTTTAATCTTAGAAATTTGTCTGTCTTGAGTTTTTTTTTAAGATTTCGTTCTTAAAGGCAATAAAAAACTTTATAAAATAAAAGAACAGCTAAATAGTCATAAACTAAATTTCAAATAAAATTAATTAAGATTAGCTAATAAATTTGAAAATAACTATTTGAAAATAAAAATAACCAGTGTGAAAACATTCCAAATACATAAAAATAAGTCTGTTTTGTATCACGTGATCCATTTTGGTGTTTAACGAATTTTTGTCAATTAGTTAATTACTAATTGATTTTAAATGGACATTTTCTGTTGCAAAACATTAATTTAACGAAAACATAAACATTTATTCATTTATTTCATTTCGACCGCAATTGCCATTAACAATTTTGTTAAACGTATTATTCTCATTATTGTCAATGATACTATTTTGCCTTTTATGTTGCTGTCGTTATTCCCGTTAGCCCCAATAGAGTTGTTGTGATTAACACAAATATTTAATGTTGTTGTGTTGGTTTTAATTAAAGACTTTATTTTTATGGCCATTTCTAAACATGCCATCAGACAGACCAAAAAAAAAGCGAAAGTGGGCCAAAAATTGGCATGTTTGGTGGGTGGTGGCTGCATAAACATTACAAACAAAAATGTTTCTGGTGATAAAATGCCTCTAGTGCCTTCAAAATATTTGCGTATACTTTTCAGGCAAAAACAAAACTGTTGTTTATTTATTTGCAGGCATCTAATTTGTTTGGTTTGGTTTGGTTGTCTGCCAACTGAAATGTTAGAACTAACGAAGAGGAAATTCAATTCAATTGAGGGATAAGCGAAAAACACTAAACTGAAAATCCCAAATCAAAAAACCTAATTAAAAATTTAAAGCAAATGTTTAAAATGGCAACTTACTTATTCGTATGTACTGGAAAATGACTTCAAAAATTGTGACACATTTTAACGGCATCGACAATTTCAAAATATACAAACTTTTACATTAAAAAAAAAAAAAACTTATGAAGGTCTAGTTGTATAAATTTACATTCTTTGTAACATGTTCGAATGCAAATTAGTTATTTGCTGCAAATGACATCGAAATAACTGACAATGAACAGTTTTAATAAAATTACAAAACACTACCTTTGAGACTTCCACACATGTAAATTTATGTAAAATATACACAAACGTTTCACTAAATGTATTTCCCACAAAATGTATAAATGTTCAAGTATATGCGAGAATGTATATATGACTACTTGTTTGTTTGCGAGTGTGAATGAAAACCTAAATGAACAAAAACACTCACATAATAGATGACCACTGCATTTAATGATGGTGACACTTGTAAGACCGCATTTGGTAATACAAACGTATTGTAAGTCTATTTGTTCGTCTGTCTGCTGGAAGTCTAACACAAACTGCCAAATATAAAGCCACAAAACATTCATAATGTCAGATCAGGTCATATGACATATTTACACAGAGAAGAAAAAATATTCGAAAATTTTCATTATTAAAATAAAGCACCTTTTTCTAAATTTTTTCTCAACGATATCTCTCGAAGGAATCAATCGATTTGAATCAAAATGTCTGCAGTTAGTGTTGTTTTTTGAGTTTAAAAGCTGATAAGGTTTTGTATTCGAGGGGCTTGAAAAAAACTCACGATATCTAAGGGATTTCAACATCTCACAGTGCACGATGGGCCAGGAATCAAATATTTTGGCCAAAAGTACATTTCAGGTATATGTCAAATTTATTTGTACTATCTAAAAGAGGATATTTTTTGACAAGTGTTTAAAATAAAAATTCCATATATTAAAAGAGGGTGGATTTTTTACAATTTTGACCGTCATACTGGATCCGACATCTTGAATTTTAAAATTTAAATTTCAAATTTAAAATCAGTGGTGCCAAAGCCCCCAATGCAATATATTATAAAAGCACTAAATCAATATTCTGTTTATGGCAAAAAATCTGGGATCCTGGCCCATCGTGCAGTGGTGTACGTTAAAAAATGTGGTAATAAGTATCGAACTCAAAAACTGCTGAATGGATTGGTCTAAAAATTGAAACGATTATAGAGAAGGAGTCAAGCTTTCAGAAAGTCTCTAACTGCACCACGGGTGGAGCTAGAGGTGGTGCAAGTTGGCTACCTTGGGTGTGTAAAACATTGTCCGACTTGTAGCTTTCGCAAATACTGACCGATTTGTAAAATTTTAAGCGCTTTGGATTTTGCTAGACAAAAAATGTGTTTACATTTGTTTTTGTATATTTTATAATTTAAGAGATATTTCACTTCGAAATTAAAATTTTTAATTTTTTGCATCGACTTTTTTTTATTTTTTATTTTTGTAACTTTTTTACTGAACACTTAAAGCACACCATTAAATTGCTGATAAAATTCTAAGTAAACGTAAACGAAATATTTTAAGCCGTTAACTCGTTAAAATATCTAAACTGAAAAATTTGAAATTTAACTAACATATCGTAAATTTTTCCAAAAAAATGCTTTCATAATTTTTGAAATTGTTAAAAATTTTGTTAGAAATGTTAATTTTATGTTTCCACACGGTGAAAGGCCATGCCTTTAGGATGTATTTAGTGGAAATATGTTTCATTTTGGACATGTACCCTACATTTGGCAGTAGTAGAAAATCATCGATTTTTAAAATAATTTTTGAGTTTAGTGCCTGTAAAAATCTTTGCACAGAGTGCCTTAAAAATCTATGAACGATGTTTCTTTAAATCAGTGGTGGCCAAAAATACAATATCTTATTTTTTGTTTGTGTATGGGCTTCGCGGCTAAAAAGATAGGCTGTTGAATTAATATGAATGTTGAATTAAAACGAAATTCATTTTACATACGATGGGTATTTATTTAGTGTATAGCTAAAATAAAGTTTGAAGCTGTTGTGGCTGCAGTGGTTAGCGCGTGGACTATCATGCAAGTGGTACGAGTTCAAATCTTGGCTGGGACAGCCAACTACAACACAAAGTTTTCTGATGTCTGTCCTAATCACAATCACGTAAGTAAAATGTTTAATAAAATAGCTACATTAAAGTCATGTTGTTTCAGCTTGATATAACTATAATTCAACATGATTCTTAGTTTTGCTCAAATATTAAATCTACGTTGCTTAAACTTGAAATAACTTTGATTTAACATGATTCTTCGTGTTGTTCCAATATCAAATTCACGTTGTTTCAACTCGAAATAACTTTGATTCAACATCACTACTATTTTTAGTTTCTTTGGTGGCAACACTGGCTTGCACGACTGTTATCACTTTTGTTCTAGTAAATAGATGTGCTCTCTTTTCACCGCTAACGACTCGGGAACATATTGTTGCACTCCCATTCTCACCAGTGATAGTATATTGAAGGCAATTGGAAAAAATTTCGTGCAGGGAAGTTTTCCCAACAACTTTTTACAACTCTCAATACAATATAAATTTGTTTATTTGAAAAAAGTTTGAAAATGTACTCAAAACTTATTTAACAACATAAATTTGATTTTTTGCTGATATTCGTATAACTTCACCTTAAGTTTTACCTCAGATAAATTAAGAAATATTACAACATTTTAAAGGGAGGAAAGAAAGTTTTCTCTTACTACAAAAAAAATTATATTTCGTTTCCTACAGTGATTTTTTTACTTTTTAGGCAATAACTTTTTTATTATTATTTAATGTTTTAGGAAGTAAAAAATGCTGCGTAAAAATAACTAAAAATAACGTGGGAAATAATAATTTATTTCTGAATTTCAAATATGGTGTGTACTGCGTCTTTAGAACTCTGTATTTTTGGTATTTAAATTTGAAAATAATTTATTCCAAAATGTTCTACGCCTAGCACATGGAATTTTGATTACTATTTGATAATATTTTGATGTGACTGATGTATGCTTAGAACAGTTCTGCGAAATATGAAATAAAGAGTTAAATTTTCGGTGAAACTAATTTTTAAAAAAGATTTTCTATTTAATAACTAAAACATTTGATTAAAATTACATCATTGTCTTTGAAACTTTTTTTTTGTAACATCAGCAATTCTATTTCTTTTTCTGTGTCATACATGTCAGTTTGAGTATAAATTTCTGTAAATTTTAATACAAATTCGTTGCATTTACTGGCTTCTTGCGACATATTAAAGGCAGTTACTGTTTTGTTAGGTTATTTAAAATTCACTGCAATTTATCAAAGAGTAAACATTTTGTAAAATTGGTACATGGAAAAATATCTTTCTTCTGCAAACAGGATGTTTCATTAAGTAAAATTGATTATAAAGAAAACACATTTCTCATATGCATTTGCAGTTAAGTACACACAGACAAATTTCCATGTAAAATCGTCGAAAACACGGTTAATTAAAAATTTTCCGATAGTGATATTGCTTCATAGGCGTTACAGTTAATTCAACATGATTTACAGTAATCTTGAATTAACACTTATCGTTTTGAATTAACTGTATTTCATGATGATTTAATATTGCAGTACAGTTGAATCAAAATGACGTTAAAACCGAAATAATACGAAAAAGCATGTTGAATCAAAGTTATTTCGACTTGGAACAACGTGAATATGATATTGAAACAACACGAAGAATCATGTTGAATGAAAGTTATTTCAAGTTGAAACAACGTGAATTTGATATTGAGACAACACTGAGAATCATATTGATTTATAGTTATATCAAGCTGAAACAGCATGACTTTAATGTAGCTATTTTATTAATTATTATACTTACTTGATGGTTATTGCATGAAGGTCCGCACGCTAACCACTGTAGCCACAACAACTTTAAACTCTACTTTACTTATACACTAAATAAAATCTCATTGTGTGTAAAATGAATTTCATTTTAATTCAACATGACTTAAATGATTATTTAACATAAAAATTTAAGTAATATTCATGTTGCTTTAAAATGAAATGTAACGTTTGTAGCAAAATTGTTTGAGAGTGAAAATTTTTAAATCAAAGAAATTTAAGGTTAGATTAATAATTTTTCATTTAAAATTAATATGAAACAATGATAACTTGAAACCAGCAGCAGTGAATTTTCGCTGGTAATTCGTTTTTTGTCGTCTACATAGCCGACACATGTAAGAATAAACAACAAGTCACACAACTAAGCACAACAGTGAATTGTAGCAATGAACAAAGCATATAAACACTTAAACGGCAAATTATTTCTCATAAATTTAATATGATTTCCAATCACAATTGCGTCATGTTGATTTTACATTGCTTTGGTTTTCTGTGTGTACTTTATTAATTAAATAGATGTCGTTTGCAATGGCAACTTAATTAAGAACATATTATAAGGTATAGCGTAATATGCTTAACCACCGACATTCGGATTGATTGTATTAAAAATTAAGTAACTCAGTTTAATGCAAATTTAAAACTGTTGCTAAAAATAGTTTTGCAATAAATGAATTATTAATATTGCAATTACTCTTCTTTATATTTAACATGGAATTTAAGACCAAAAAATATCAACGTAATCAACTCTTTTTGGTACAAAAAATGGCTAAGGAGCAAAGAGAAGCGGACTAAGAGTGGGGTTTTGAGTACGAGATTAGAGACCTAATGAAATTTAATATCTGCATTTAAGCTTTGAGCTGACTTTTTTAAATTGTTTTTGCTAGCTTAGGATTAAACAACCACCATTGGCGGTTAAACTAGCAAAAAAAATTAACAGAAGTCAACTTAAAGAGTAAATACAGATGTTAAATTTAATTTATTCTCTAATTTCGTACTCAAAAGCCCACTCTTGAATTTTTGAATTTGTTGAATTTTATTAGATATGAGCGAATGAAAATTGCTTTATAAAACTTTGCATTTTCAGTATTTTTTTTTAATTCAGCTCCGTCACTGTAACAAAATTAGAGATAAGAAAGAGTCTATTCTTTCAAATTACCTAAAAATATATACCAACTTTTACCAAAAAAAATAATAAAAAATTAAGTAAAGTGAGACTTTGGCTCGCACACGAAGGGCTCCGTACGAATACACATATGTATATCCCTTTTTTGTTTTGGCCCCGTTTGTCATTTTGGCAGTTTTTTTCGTTGTGCTTTCTTGTTTAATTTTAGTTTTTTATTTTTTTAAGTATTTTTCATTGTTTTTTTGGGTTTTTTTTTGTTTTGGCGCTTTTCGTGATTTTTCTTTTAATTTTTTTCTGGCGATTTTTCGTTTTTTGCAATTTTTTTTGTTTTTTGCCGATTTGTTTAGTTTTGGCGATTTTTTGGTTATGGCATTTATTTAACGTTTTCACTTTCTGACGATATTTTTAGTTTTAGCGATTTATTTTAGTTGTGACGATTTTTTCGGTTATTTGTGGATTTTAGTTTTAGCGATTTTTTGTTTGTTTTGACACTTTAGCGTTTTTAGCGTTCTTTTAGTTTTGGCGCTTTTTTTTTTGTTTTTGCGTTTTTTTCGTTTTTGTGATTTTTTTTAATTTTTTGACGATTTTTTCATTTTTTGATGATTTATTTAGTTTTATCGCTTTTTCGTTTTGAAGACTTTTTCGATTTTTGACGTTTTTTTAAGTTTTTTTGGCGATCTATTTAATTTTGGTGATATGTATATTGCGTTTTAGCGATTTTTTTTAATTTTGGCGCTTTTTTCCTTTAAGCGCTTTTTTCATTTTAGCGTTTTTTTCGTTTTTAAATTTTTTAGTTTTGGATTTTTTTAGTTTTAGCGTGTTTTAAAATTTCAAGATTTTACATCTTACGGTTTCCAAGATACAGCATATTGTCTCAATTACATAGTCAAAATTACAATAACTAATAGAATACCCTTTAATTTTTATTGTTTTAAATATCGGTGTTAATTGGTGTAGTCTATTCTACAGACTTCTATTCTACAGACTTCTGCAACAGCCATACAGCAACAAAAATATTTGCCACACAAGTTTGCTAAATAATGTCTTGAAAGACAGCAAAATTCAAAAATCAACTGGACGCCAGGAATAAGTCAAAACAGAAAATGTGTTGAAGGGTTAATTTCGTACTCCGCAAATGATAGCTTGTAAAAAAATATGTCTATGCCAACATAGCAAAGAAAGCAGAACTATGCTATCTAGCAATATAATGAACACAATAAACCTATTCTTTCGAATAATATGGCTGACATGATTACTGCACTAATCTCTTCAATTATCCACTGTAATTATTACTTAAAATTAAATCTTTAATATGAAATTTATTTTTTAAGTCCTTAACATTTTATAATTTTCATTTAATCTAGCAGTAAAAGATAAAAAATTATTTGAAATTTGTTAGAAAATTGAATGTGGCAGCATACACACACTCACAAACTTTAAGCCATTTATACGCATTTCATGCATGCAACAACACCCACAAAACCAACAAAAGCGATACTAAAAATAAATGTATAGAAGCATACGAATTTGCTTTTAAATTTCAATTCAAATTTAAAGAATTTAAAGCAAAACCCCCATGACAAGCGAGTTTGTTAAAAATGAGATTAGAGAACCTTTTTAAAAATAATGATATTTTGGCATAATGAGTCATTATGTGCAGGCGGTTGATGTAATCGTTAAAAGCAGATTATATAAAATTTATTTTTAACAGTTTTTTCATGACCTAATTTGATGCCTGCACAGTGATGAAAAATTCAGTACTTCTGGGTTGCCTTGAAATGGGATGGCATATCACCTATAAAGAAGTTGGTCCTTATTTTGACTTCCGAAGATTTTTGGATAGGAACTTGGCCTTATTTCCAAGGGGCAACTGTAGCTGTATGCCAAATTTCAGCTCTGTAGCTATAGTGGAAATGTCCTATAATATTACTGAGCCAGTCAGTGAGTAAGTGACTCAGTGAATAGTTACTAAAATGTGCAGATTTTACACCATCATATCTGGCGAAGCTTTCATCGTAAATCTTTCAAACTTCACCTATGAGGTTACTTATATCCCAACAAAAATAAATTTGGTGAAACTAAGCAGTAAGTTTATATATTAAACCTGAAGTTTATTAATATGATTATTTCGAACGTATTTACTTGTTAATCCAAATTGATAATTAGGCTAAGGTTCGTAACGTTTTAATTCAGAAAGAATTAGGCTTGATTAATATTCCAAGGAACAAGGGAAAAATTAACATCAAGTGTTTTATTCAACTCACATGTTTTTATAGTGCATCCTGTCTTGCTTACGTGGATATAAATATGGAGTGTGATTTTTAATTCAAAATACGTTCTCTATACTGTAGGAATCAGCATTTGTTCTTCTATCGATGTGTAAACTCTAGTAAGTCCTAAATTTCAAGGGACGGATTTCTAATCAAAATCATCTGGTAGGTAAAGATCACCAAGTCCTTTTTAATAAGTAACAGTAATATTACATGACGAAATTTTGTTAAGGATATGTTCGAAATAAAAAAATAATATAAGAGTTATATAAAATATTCGGCGTAAGCTAAATTGTTAATTTTCAAAATGTGACTTGCTGTAGTTTACTACCCATCCAAGGATATGAAATTTGTCATTAATGATAACAAAGTTTTCCAATGGCTATGCATCATTGAAAGCGTCTTCAAAAAAAACATGATGTTTTGCTAGTATTTGTTTAATTTTAGTTAATATTTTTCATCTCTTTATTTTTTTATAGTTAAAACACATAAGCTCTCTCTAAGATACTCTCCTCTTTTTAGGGTTCCGTACACCAAAAAACCTTATTGTTTTCGCTACGCTATCCGTCCGTGTTCCTGTTTGTCTTTCTGTCTGTGAAACCATTACACTGTCATAGGGGTTTCTCTCGAGAACCGTAAGAGGTACGAACCTGAAATTTTCAGAGAATATCTATAACTATGGCCGATACAACAGCAAATATATGAAAGTTAATCAAAATGAAAGAGTGCTCGCTTTAGAGCATTGGGATACCCCAATAAGTAATACAAGAAAGTCGTCAAAATGAAAAAAGTCGCCAAGCCGTAAAAATAAAAACGCTAAACTAAACAAATCTCAAAATTTTAAAAATGCCAAAACAAAAAAAATCGCCGAAATGAAAAAGCTCCTAAAGGAAAAAAGCGTAAAAATATCGCTTAAAGCAAAAAATCGGCAAAACTAAAAATATCTAAAAACGAAAAAACGCCAAAAACAACGAAAAAAGCACAAAGAAAAATCGCCGAAACTAAAAATATCGGGAAGGCCGAAAAAAATCGCCAAAACTAACAATAATCGTCAAGGACCGAAAAATCGCCTAAACGAAAAAAATCGTCAAAACTAAAAAATCGCCAAAACAAAAAAGCACCAAACTAAAAAGTCGCCAAAGCTAAAAAATCGGCACAAAAAAAAAATGGCCAAAACTAACAAAAATCGTCAAAAATGAGAAAGTTCACCAAAACAAAAAAAATCACGCTAAAACTAAAGCCTCTAAAAAAAACATAAGAATAATAAAAATCGCCAAAACGAAAAAGGCATATACATACATATGTATACGAGTCAAACTAGCACTTTACTGAATTTATTTATATTTACAATGAGAACTTTTAAGTACAAACATATATTTTAACGTGAATTTTAGTGCTACTACAATTAGTATTTACGCATTTTTGTTTATTTTACAATGCTCAGCTCACGATGTGCGACTTCTCCATTTTTTAAATTTATTTACTAAAATTAAAAATTATCTCATGAATGTCTTGTAGTCACGAACATGACGGCAGTCAAAAATGTTTCACAAATTTAAAAATTAACAAATAATGACAGAACGTTAGCAATAGGTATATAATAAAAATTTTATATGCGCCCAAATATTAGGCATATACTTCTTTGGAATGTATATTAAACAAGCTTTCTTCGTCACTAATCAAGATCAGAGATTTTCGTTATGTTTTTAAATTATCGTATGTATGATATATGTGACAAATACAAAAGACACAAACGAAAATGTAACATGAAAATGTACTTCACAGTCAGTTTATTTGCAGCTGAGGTACAGAGATTGTATGGTTTATTTGAAAACAAATTCGGATGAGTTTTTGTGGGGTTTTCACAAAATGATTATATATTTTAAATGGCAGGAATTTAATTGTTAAAAAAAGTCATAATAAAACAAAATTATATTTAACGCAAACTTTAAATCGTGTAATTATGACTGCTATTAAAGAGAAAAAATTATAGCATAATTGTTAAATGAAAATATATTTTTATTTTTCCAGCGTAATTATGATTCGTAATTTTTATTTTCGCATTTTAAAACTAGTAATAACTTTAGGAGTATCATATTAAAGCATTTATTACTCCTGCTTAACTTTTATTACTCGATAAAAATTCTTTTTAATATTTTAAATGTTATGAATAAAAAATAATAATAACATTTATTAAATGTACTATTTGAGATATTCTCCCAATTGTATTTAAAATAAAGATTTATTTGTGAGGGTTTAGCAATATATGCATTTTAGGCATTTCATTGGTGCTTTACCAAATCGTCAGTAGACTTCAACCATACTTTTGAAAAGTCTCAATAATAAATTTAATAAATGCTTTAATTTGGATTTTATTTTTCATTTTGTCTTATAAATACTTTTATTTTCACCCAATAGGCGACTAATTGTATAAAGGTGTAGAAAAATATCGAATATAAATTGTTTGTTCGATTTTGTATAAGTTTCTAAGCACACTACTTTTATTTTATTATTTTGTGATTTTCAAAAATATATATATATTATTTGTAAATTCTCAATGGTTTTTGAAGTCTGTGCCCAAAACTGAGACTTTTCAAAAGTATGGCTAAAGTCTGCTGACGATTGGGAAAAGCACCAATGAAATGCAAATATACATTGCTTAACCCTCAACAAATAAACCTTTATTTTAAATAACAATAACAGTAGAACTTAATTACTCGTACTGCTTTAAAGCAGATTGTGCAAACAAACAAAACTTTTCGCAAACGTTTCATCCGAAGACACAAACTTTTAAAATATTTTCAAACGCTATGTGGGGGGTATTTAGCCGCCCCCCGGACGGGCCTATCTACGCCAATGCATTTAACAAAGCAAAGATAAATTTTTTAATGTAAAATTCCTTATAAAGAAGTTCATCTAGCTAGACATTACATTTTTACATTACATTTTACATGATTTAACTAAAACTAAGAATCTCTTTAATTTCCTACCACAAATAAATTCCCAAATTGTTGTGTTGTTGTGCAATTGAATTCCTTTATAAATAAATATATTTCATAGCCTTTGTGTCCATGTGAATGTAAGAGAATTTAAGATTGTTGTGCACTACTATTCTGTAGTATTTACTGCATACGAAACAAAAGGAACAAATTATTTTCAACTGCAGAAAATACAAAAGAGGAAATACCTGCACTAACATTTTTCGTTTTAAAGAAAATGAAATAATATTACAGAAAAAGAAGAGAACTAAAACATGGGAAAAATGTTTTCATTAATTAGATTTCTAAGCAATCTTCTTTAAAAGCAGTACATACGAATGCATAAAGATTCTGTACTTCCGTTTAAAATGCGAAAAAATAGAAATAAAGAGAAAAATATAATGCAGCATTCAAAAGGTTTGAGCTTATTAGGAAAAGAAAATACGGAATCAGCTATAAATATACTAAAAATATAACATTTACGGCTCTTTTCACAATGTACGATTAAGACCTAACGTAGACTTTAACGAGAAGTTCGGCATACAAAACTCGCCGTTAAGGTCGACGTTAGCTTTTAATCCTACATTGTGAAAAGCTTTTAATGATACATTAGGAAAAGCAACGGTTAATACAAAAATGTCCATATAAATATAAACAAACCTATTCGAGTAGATTTTGGGCCAAGATGTATGTGATCCGCCTTTCGGGTGTCCTAGATTGCAACATTTGAGAGTGAATTCAAGTTTCGAGCGAGTAAAAAACAATTCATGTTTCAATGCACAGAAAAAAACAAAATTCCATTTTCAGTAAAGAAATTCAGTAAATATATTGTCTAAAAACAGACCTACAAACTAATTTGTAAATATAGACAAAAATATCTCAACAATTTCATGGAAAAAAGGGGGTTTTCTGTAAACAAATTGTATAAATCTATAAAACAATTTGTCTAAATATATTTAGAAATTCTAAACAAAATAACTTACTGAATCAAACAATAGTATTTACTGGATTTTCTGTTATATATCAAACAATCTTTTTATCTGAATTTATAAAACCATTTGTCCACAAATACTTGCCAATACTAAATATAACAGCGTAAAAAAATATTTACTGGATTTTTTTTTGTAATATAGAAAACAAACATTTTGTCTTAGTCATTATCATCATCTATTAATCATTTATGAAATTTCACTTTGTTAAATGTGTTCAACTCAGAATGTTTATATAAAGACTAAAAAAATTAATGAGAATTAACGCAACAATATTAACGAATTGATTCACTCAAAAATCTTCAGTAAACAAGCTTGGTACAATCGCATTCATTTAGTTGTAAATAAGAAAACATTTTTTTTTATTAATTTGGTATTGCAAGAAAGAAATAGCAGTATTTCCATCTTCTAATATTCTGGTATTGATTTTATGATCAACAAAAGCATCATTTAACAACATCTGTCAAATAAGTATTAGTTGTTGTAGTTGTTGTTATATAAAGCACTTTGAAATTTTTTCAAACATTCTTAGTGCCAACAAGAATGCTGCAGGATACTGCAAAAAATCTAATACAAATAAATCACACAACAACAAAAAAAGAAAAACTTTAACTAAAAGGACAAAGTTATAAGATAAATCAATAGAGAAAAGATTAAAGCTGCATGTCTTTTATTTAACAGTTTTACATAAAGAAAATATATTTGAAAACTTTTGTAAAAAAAATTAAATGTTTGATTAAAACAAGCCTTTTACATCCACTTTTGAAATCAAGGTTTATTTTACAGGATATACTTACTTATCATGTTTAGTACTTATTCATAAACTTGTGTATAAAATTTCTCCTAAATTAATGTATAACAAGATCTGCTTGGCAGAAAATGAAAAGTTCAGATGTCTTTTAAATTTTACAAAAAATTGCATTAAATCTTCCAATATTAAAAAAAAGAATGAAAAACTTTTTCCTTGTTAGTTATAATTTCACTTAGTTTTTTTTATTTTATTTTTTTTATTTATCAAATTACTAACTAACCCTCTTTTGTATTTTTTTCATGGTTTTCTCTTTTTTCAAGTATTAAGAACATGCTTGGAAAACACAGATTTTATTGAGGCATGATATTTCAACTTAATAAGCTCTTTTTTAAAACTGAAACTATGCATTTTTGAAATTACATATTAATACATATCGAGCCTTTGCTTAAAAGTTTAAGAACCTTGTATATCAGTTTACCATACAAATTTCTGCAAATGTTTTAAGAGCTCTTAAATATTTACATCCATATTTATAAATGACTGTTCAAGTTAATGTATGTATTAAAACCGGCTTTCCTATACAAAATTCGTACATTAAACCAACATTAACTTTAATAATCGTTCATGAATATGAGGGTTAAGCTTTACGAGGTATAATAGGCATATAGCAGCTTAAACGAGTATTCGTAATATCTGTGATGAAAAGCAAATGTAAAACCTTTATTTAATCAATAAAGTAAAATTAAAATAAAACTAAAACAAGACTGGGGTTTCCATCCCTGACACTCAGCAGAAAAAGAGAGCTGAACAAAAATACCTTGTTTACAGCTCAATGAATTTACTTTGAGAAAGATAAAAAAAAGTTAAAACATTTTTATTTCTATTTTCATCTTTTTTTTCAATATCACAACCAATAATGGAGCCATGAACAACAAATAAATAACAATAGATATACGAAATATGATAACATGTAATACTAAAGTGTCAAAAAGAAAAGTTTTCAAATATGAAAAAAAAACAAGTTAATGTTTGACTGAGATATAAATTGTTTATGCCCTACAGTCTGCCTTGGGTAGATCCTTTGCTATAAGTGCACACAGAAAAAACTAAATTTCATTTCCTATAAAGGAATTCAATGAAATAGTAAATATTTTGTCTAGCAACGGACCTACAAACAAATTTGTAAATAGAGATAAAAATATATTACAATTGCATTAAAAAAACCGTGTTTTTCCCCGCCGATTTTGGAAAAAAATTACGGAACCTAACTGCAACCAAACTCTTTCAAACCAATAAAGAGGAGGTTTTGACCCATTTTCTCCCCTCCCGATCCAAAACCCGGGAAACAATACAGGCTATATTAATTGTGGGCCAAATATCTATCTGTGTACTAAATTTCTTTTAAATCGGTTCAGCCGTTGAGACGTGATGCCGTAACAAATGACAGAGTTGTGCGTAGGGTTAGGTTTTGACCCATTTTATCCCCACACGGTCCAAATCTGGGACAAAAATATAGCGTATATTAATTGTGGGCCAAATATTTATCTCTGTACCAAATTTCGGTTAAATCGATATATGGATTAGTAAATTTCGTTATCGACTATATATTTGTTTTTCCCTTTAGGGATTTTTAATAGAGCATAATAATATTATAGATTAAATTTACCTCGCAAAGTTGTTTGACCGAATATGCTTTTTTACCTGTACACAGAAAAAAACTATAATACGTATTCTATAACTGAATTCATAAAATAAAATATTTTTTTGACGGTAATGGGTGGGACCTACCACAAAATTCGCAAAATTAAAAACTAAAACTCGTAAATATTTAATAAGAAAAAAATTTTTTGCACTGGAATATTTGAAAATCAATCATAAAAATAATAAAATTTAAAAACAAATTCAAACACAAACATATGTGTTAAAATTAAAATCTATCATAATTTTTTCTGTGTAGTTATGCTTGATACAAGTATTCAAATAAATTAAGTAAAGTGCGACTTTGGCTCGCACACGAAGGGTTCCGTACGAATACACATATGTATATCCCTTTTTGTTTTCGCCCCGTTTGTCATTTTGGCAGTTTTTTGTTGTGCTTTCTTGTTTAATTTTAGTTTTTTATTTTTTAAGTATTTTTCGTTGTTTTTTGAGTTTTTTTTATTTTGGCGCTTTTCGTGATTTTTTTTTAAATTTTTTTCTGGCGATTTTTCGTTTTTTGCATTTTTTTTTTGTTTTTTGCCGATTTGTTTAGTTTTTGCGATTTTTTGGTGATGACATTTATATAAGGTTTTTTATTTTAGTTGTGGCGATTTTTATTTTAGTTGTGGCGATTTTTTCGTTTTGAAAACTTTTTCGATTTTTGACGTTTTTTAGATTTTTTTGGTGATCTTTTCATTTTTGGTGATATATTGCGTTTTAGCGATTTTTTTTTAATTTTGACGCTTGTTTCCTTTCAGCGCTTTTTTAATTTTAGCGTTTTTTTCGTTTTGAAATTTTTTTAATTTTGGATTTTTTAGTTTTAGCGTGTTTTAAAATTTCAAGATTTTACATCTTACGGTTTCCAAAATACAGCATATTGTCTCAATTACATAGTCAAAATTACAATAACTAATAGAATACCCTTTAATTTTTATTGTTTTAAATATCGGTGTTAATTGGTGTAGTCTATTCTACAGACTACACCAATTAGCACTTACTTTGAAAATTTAAAGTGTCTATATATAAGTGTCTGCATATTACATTAGTATTTCAATATTTTTCGTTGCTCGCCTTAGAACACCCTTTAATTTTTAGCTGTCATATATTTATTGTTGTAGCGGTCAAAGTTTTACATATTCTGTGCAAATTTCAGGTCCGTAGCTCTTACGGTTCCCGAGAAAATATTACATTAGTATTTCAGCATTTTTCGTTGCTCGCTTTAGAACACCCTTTAATTTTTAACTGTCATATATTTTTTGTTGCGGCAAAAGCTCTACATATTCTGTGAAAATGTCAGGTCCGTAGCTCTTACTGTTCCCGAGAAAACAGCCTGTGACAGACAGACAGACGGACAGACGGACGGACAGCGTAGCGAAAACAATAGGGGTCCTTTACACTTTTGGTGTATCGGAACCCTAAAAACGAAAGTTTTGCAGGGATTTTTTTGCTGCGATTGACATAAGACTATTTTGCAACAACTCCACATTGTCAATCGCCATACGAAAAACTTTTTTTTTCAACAAAATAAGCTATCATCCTTTTTTGACCTTTAAGTGGCTTTTATATTGTGGCAACACGCATGCTGTACTGAAAATTATCCTTCTTCGTATTGTTTAGTGATATATTTTCTACTAGTTTTGCATACTTTATCTTTTTTATTTTATTTATTTTTTGCGTAATATTACTTTGAACTAAAAGCCTTTCAATGTTTTTTCTTCTATGTGATCTTTAATCCGTTTGTAGAAAAGTAGTTGTTGTTAATGTCCTTACTTCAAGTATTACAACGTGCAGCTGTTGTTGCAAGCAAGCAAAAACAACTACTTTTGCATAAAGAGTTTGTATTTCTAAACAAAATTTAAGAATTTTCCAGTTTTTATTAAAACTTAGACAGAAGTTGAAATACAAACATTTGTTTAGTTTTCTCTCAAGATATGTACACATTTGCAATTTGATGTGGTTGTTCTTTGTTGCCTTCACAAAAATGTCAATATTGATCTATGAAAATAAATATTTGTATTAAATAAATATTTGTATAAAATAAATAAACAGCAAACAAATTTATATATAAATTCCGTTTAGGACTCTTTTATTTTATTTTCATTTCATTTTATTTTCAGCAAACTACCAATTTCTTTAAAAGGATTAATTTTATTATAATATTTTTCACCCAGTAGTCGAAATGTCTTGGAGTAGTCCATGACTTTATTGAAACCGGAATACGGAACAAAGGGGAAAGAAAGCACTCTGTGCCACCTACTTGCATAAGGAAATTTCGCATGATTAGAAACAGTACTCTGCACAGTGGTTTCTATTCAAAAAAGGGGAATAAGTATGTATCTTTGAAACTTGCAATCCAATTCTAAAACGGTGTATGTATAAATTATAGAGGAGTACCATTATTTAATAATGCTGGAATTTAGACCACCCTGTTAAAACACACGGTGACCTACAGGGTGTCCAAGTTGACTATTTGGGGCATGCAATTATTTTTGGCTTTTTAAATATTATCAGATTGTAATAAATTTAAACTTGTTCTAAATTTTATGAACAGAAAAAGAAAATACACTTCATTTTATTATGACATTTTTAATACTTTCACAGATATTTGACTTTGAATTTAAAAATTTAGTTTTTTTTTTGTCTTAACTTTGTTCCCTATTTCATAAATATCTCCGGTAATAGTATAGCGAAATTTTTCCAAAAATATTTTATGATTTTTAACACAATCTTTGATAATATACATAAAGATTTTTTTATTTATCTCAATTCATGTAGTCGAAAAATAATCAAAGTCAATCAAGACTTTGAAATGAGAGAGAAAAATAGATAGTTTTGTCCTTTTCATCGATTACAGCGTACACGCCGCATCCATCACTGGACAAAAATGTAAAATTTTTCTACTAAATTCTAAATGCATCGCTTTAGAAAAAATAAGTTAAGTAAAGTGCGACTTTGACTCGCACACGAAGTGTTCCATACGAATACACATCCCTTTTCGTTTTTTTTCCTTTTTTCATTTTGACAATTTTTTCGTTTTGCTTTTTCGTTAAATTTTAGTATTTTTTATTTATTAAGTTTGTTTTCGTTTTTTTGGCGACTTTTTCAGTTAAGGCGCTTTTTCATTTTGATAATTTTTTCGATTTTTTGCAATTTTTTCTATTTTTTTGCGATTTTTGTTTGTTTTTAGTTTTGCCGCTTTTTTTTTTTGTTTTAACGTTTTTTTTTCGCTTTTTGACAATATTTTTAATTTTAGCGATTTATTTTAGCTTTGGCGCTTCTTTTTGGTTTGAAGATTTTTTTTCGATTTTCTGTGATATTTTTAGTTTTAGCGACTTTTTTTGTATCCAAAGAAATTTAATTATTTTGGCTTGAGTTCGGTTTTAATTAAATTTTTCAACTAAATTATATTTCTATTTAGAGATAAATGTGAAGCATAAACATGGGAGCTATCGAAAGGTTAGCTCAACCCTCCGTTCTATCAAAAATTTTCTTTGTCTATATGCTTCAGATTTATCTCTAAATAAAAATTTAATTTAATTGAAAAATTAAATTAAAACCGAACTCAAGCCAAAATAATTAAATTTCTTTGGATATAAACTTATACAGTTCGACTAAACTCATAACTTTATTGATTTTTTTTGTTTTGCACTTTTGCCGCTTACTCTGCAGTTACACGTTCAAGAAATTGCTTTCAAGTTGATCACACGTATTGCTTGTTAAAACTACTTTAAATTGACGCTATGACGTAGGCTGTAAGCAACTTGATAGTCAATTTTGTTTTCAAGATGCCGTCGTCAAGGCATCAACAACGAAACAGTAAAACCCAGTTATAACGAATTCTCGGTTGTAACGATCTAAGTCTAAAGTGCCGACGTTTCGGTTGCCATTTTCATACAAAAATAATTCGTAATAGCGAATTCGTAGTTAACGAGTCCTTGTTTGTATCGAACTACGCTTATTACGAACTTGTCATAGAGCGGTTTTTTTTTGCTGTTTGCACAAAGTTCGTTATAGCCGAGTCTTTCTGTAATTTACTTACAATAATAGAGATCAACAGTTTAAATTGAACGAAAAATTGAAACAAATCTTGAAAGCAAAATTGAAATCAAGTTGGTAGTCAATTTCCAATTATGTGAGTGTGTTAGTAAAAAGGTGTGAATGTATTGAAACTTGAAACAAAAATTGAAACAAAACTTGAACGTGTAACCTCCAAGTTAGGCGACTATTCCAGTTTTTGTTGATTTTCTTTTTTAGTTTTAGCGCTATTTTTTGCGCTTTTTTCCGGTTTTAGTGACTTTTTTCCATTTTTTTGGCAAGTTTTTTGTTTTTTGACGATTTTTAGTTTTAGCGATTTTTTTAAATTTTGCTGCTTTTTTTCGTTATGACTTTTTTGGTTCTTCGCGTTTTTTTTAGTTTTTTGGCGATCTTTTTCACTTTCGGTGTTTTTCCCCTTTAAGCGCTTTGTACATTTTGGCGATTTTTCGCTTGGACATTTTTTTAATTTTGGATTTTTTTAGTTTCAGCGTTTTTATAAATGTCAAGAGTTTGACTCTTACTGTTTCCAAGATATAGCAAATTGTCTAAATCACATAGTCAAAATTACATTAACTGGTAGAACACCCTTTAATTTTTATTGTTTTAAATATCGGTGTTAATTGATGTAGTCTATTCTACAGACTACACCAATTAACACTAACTTTGAAAATTTAAAGTGTCTAATATAAGTGTCTGTATGTTACATTAGTATTTCAACATGTTTCGTTGTTCGCTTTAGAACACCCTTTAATTTTTGACTCTCATATATATCTTGTTGTAGCGGCCAAAGTTTTACATACGCTGTGAAAATTTCAGGTCCTTAGCTCTTACGGTTCTCAAGAAAACGCCCTGTGACAGATAGACGGGCAGACAGACGGACGGACGGACAGCATGGCGAAAACTATAGAGTTCCTTTACACTTTTGCTGTACGGAACTCTAAAAACGAGTTTTTTAAGTTTCTTTCCAAATTATGTTAGATATATTCAATATAGTTAATCAGGCTTTCAATTGTGGGCAAGAGAGCAGACTTTTTAGTCATACTTTGACTGCAATCAACATGTTTTTATTACAATTGTTATACTGTTTTTGTAGATTTAGGACATTAAAAATTTAAAGATGGTAATAATTTAAAGATGTAAAAAATACAAGAAATTATTCACTGTAACTAAAATATAGTTTACGATATTTCTAAACAGCGATAAGTTATTTAAACAACTATACCATCTTGCAAAGAATATTTTAAAGTTGTAACCTGCTTCTTTGAACTGGTTTTTTCTCTATGTGCAGAAACACAAATCGTAAAGCTCAAAATAAATAAAAAGCGTCATGTATTGATTTTCATTATAATCAAATTATTAAATAAAAAAGAGCATAAAACCATAATTCAAAGTTACCTTCGATAACATTTTAGCCAAGAGACAGACACTCCTACGGCCACGTGCAACTTTTATTGCTTGTATTTCTGCACATTTCCCTATTGATTTGTGATAAGAAAAAAATCTTTAATTTTATGGTTTATATCTTATTAACATGCAAAAGTCGCACCTTTTATCAAATATTTTTTTCCTATGTTATTTTTTATAAAATCAGTAATAAAAACAATCCATTAAACTTTTATTTACTCATAACAAAAACCAATAAAGAGAGGGCGAAAGGAATTTCCAAGCAGGATAAATAATAGGAAATTGTTTCAAGCTAAGTTTTGTTGCACAAAAAAAGTATAAATATTTATACCCATTTTCTACGCAAACTAATAATGAATGAATAAAAAATATATTCAGGTAAATAATTCACTTTTATGTCCTTATGGATATTTTTCATTTTCGATCTTATGACTGGAATAAGAAACCTTTAATAGGAATAGATTGTTAATCAAAATCATTGATAAATTTGATGAATGAGTGAATAAAGGACTGAATTAAAATCATTCAAAAGGAAAATGAGGCTGTTTAACTGAAATAAAAAATTTATTTAAATAAATTTTAAACAAAACTTTTGGTTTTATTTTGCTTCAACTAAAAATAAAAAGAAAAACCAAAAACAAATTCGAATCGAAAAAACCACTGAACTGAAACTTTATTTCTAAAAAAGAACTTAAAAATGAAAAAGGATTTGTATTGTTTTTTGAAGTGGAAACCGCTTTATTTAATAAGAAAACTTTTTCGAATGTCTTGTTTATTCCTTTCTTGCAGCACCAACAAATTTTTCTGTTTTTTTTTTAACAAAATCTGAAAGACGCAGTGAAACTGTCTTTTTAATTTCTCATCCTTCCGTCCGTCCGTCCGTCCACCCTGCTTGCAGCCTGTCTTCTCGCGATTAGTTATGGTGGCTGCTGTAGACCAGTGAAGTGAAAGAACAAACGTTTAGTTTACAACTTTCTTTACTTTTATTTTTTAATACATACAGATTAATATGTTTATTCAGTTTCTATAAATAAATATTTATAAGTATACAAAATATTGTTATCCAACATCCTTATAAATAAAGGAATACTATTAAAAATGCTTTATAAAGTGATAAAGTTAAAATGATTTACAAGCCAAACTGGCACATGGACCTGGGATTTGTAAAGTGGTTGCTTAAGTACCTCAGCAAAGTCACATATTTCGTTTCTCTTTTTCGTTTACACAGATTATTTTGATTATTGTTATAATCTTCTTAATTTTTGCGTTATTTAAAGGAAGGAAGCATCAATAGAAATGAATGGCTAGAATATAAAGTAAAAAATTTTGCTTTTTGAGGGCTACTTTAAACGGCTGTTGTGACTTATTGTTCTTGGTATCTTTAAAACTTTTCGCATTTATTATTTTTATTGGGTTTGTTTTTATAGTTCGAATAGCTTTTTTATGAGTCTTTCCTTATTTCTTCGTGATTACTTAATCCAAAAGATGTTAAAAGCAAAAGTGAAAAATAGAACATCGTCTCAACGGGGTAAGAAAAGCAGAATGAAAGTTTATATGTATAAGGCGTATTTTTTTTTTTTTTTTTTTGAAGTAAAGAAGAACATCTAATAATTCTGAGGCGGATATAATTTTTGTCAAAAAATGCTTAAAAATTCTAAAAAAAGTGGTTTACAAATCGAACAAAGATATTTACTGGATTTATTTTTCTGTAATATATCAAAGAAAGTTTTTGCCTGAGTAAAAACTTTTTTAAATATTTTTGAATTTTAAATAATAACATCATCATCTATTAAAATATTTATGAAATTTCACTTTGTTAAATGTGTATCTAAAGACTGTAAAAACTGAATGAGAATTAACAAAACAATAACAACGAGTTGATTCACTTAGAAATCTTCAGTAAACGAGCATTCTGCAATTTACGTTTGATACTAATTGTATGAATTCCGACATCGTATTCCTTTGTTGTTATTTATGTGTATGCCGCCATGGAGGTTGTTTTTTTACGACACAGAACACTGCTTTTTGTTTTTGGTGTTTGCGTTTTATATACAAGTCAAACAAAAAACTCACTGATTCGGTAAAGGATATTTACTGAAAATGAAATTTTATTTCAGACAAAATTTTATTCGAAAAATTTGTTGGTGATAATTTTTTCCGTGTATGCCATACTTCTTTCTTTGGATACATATGTATGTATATGATCGACCGTAGCTCTGCTATTTTTGATTGGGTAGTAACATAGAAGTTTCTATTTCTAATTGATATGACTTTCTTCAAGAGCACGAAGGTTCAGAACCAATGTTCTCTGTGCAATTCTTGTTTATATTTTTTCATTACGTTGCTTACAGAAAAATTTAATATTAATAAAAAAATATATATAAAACAATAATATCTTTTTATCTATTTATAAAGTTCACGTGCCAGAAATTATGGGCCTGTCCCACGATGTCGACAAGTAGATTGTTTTTAACAAGAGAACGACATCGACTGGTTGACATCGCGGGACAGGCCCTCTGTATATGGAAATATTAGTAAATTTTGAAATTCACTCTATAGAAGATTTTTTTTAAGGGAAAGCAAGTTCTAAAAGCGGCATATCTCACGAAATTAAAATAAATTTATTTATGGCATTGTAAAAGAACAACTAAAAAATAAATAACATAGTTTTTCTATTAACAATAGAGCAAATGTGTGAGGTTTTGCCAAATTTTTAAATTGCAAATTGAATTAAATGTCTCTCATACTTTATTTATATAAATTAGTCGTTTAAATGCATTCAACCTTTTAAAAGACTAATTAAAATTATCTCGCCTTCTGTAAAAACTTGTCATAATAAATTCTCAAAAATTAAAATAAACATGAGTCTAATCCAAACCCTATTGATTTAATTATAACCGAACAATTGCAAATTAAAAACATTCAAAAACTTCAGGCATTTAACTTTAATTTATTTCACTTTAAATAAATTAATTTCTCTGATACTAATTTAATAATAAAACCTTGAAACAGTTGTGCTGAATTTAAATAAAAATCGTACCTTAACACAAAGCTAAAAAATTTCCATTTTTAAATGCAAAGAAAAGAACATCAAACATGAAGAAATTAAAAAATAAAAACTTATCAATATGAATTTGAAATGTTGCAATTGTGTGCCAAAAGGTGCGTAACAATAAAAGATGGAAACTCATAGGGACGGGTGAAAGTCACAAAGCAGCAACTTCTTTATTTTTATTTATTTTGTTCGAAATATATTTTTGGCTAACACCAGACTGAGAACTAAAAGTTACACACA
Source organism: Panzeria rudis (assembly GCA_956483635.1). Taxonomy (NCBI): domain Eukaryota; kingdom Metazoa; phylum Arthropoda; class Insecta; order Diptera; family Tachinidae; genus Panzeria; species Panzeria rudis. The sequence continues at coordinate 197,384,384 of OY101447.1, forward strand.
CACACACACACACAAACACACCCTTTAGGTTAAAATAATGGCAAAACTTTAAAATGCCTTCAAGTTCAAGGATTATTATATAATACACACACACGAACACTCACACTCGCAAATGCTCACTAATTCACACGTGCACACATTTACTCTTCCGGCTGTTCATAGTTTTTTTAAATTTAGTTGCATATTTTTATATGTAACACAATAACAGTGAGTTTGTACATTTCTATTTCTGGCCTTTTTGCTATTTAACAAACAACAATGGAAACATTATTACACATGTATTTATACATTAGGGTGAATTGGTTTGTATGTATGCAAAAAAATCCTAGCAACATTGCCCTAGAAAGCATGGGTCTAAAATGAATTTTGAGCATGTGGAAATTTGAAAATATGTTGTAAGTGACTTAGACCTCCTGCAAATAGAATAAAAATAGGTATAGCGGTTCAATATTGTGCAACTAACATTTGAACAACAGAAAGTGCTTGAAGCAGTTTGTATCGATCAAGTGTGACGTATGAGTATTATTAGTTAATGTATCGATAAAATAAAAAGTATACGCCAACCTGATTTAATTTTTTCTATAATAAAGACGCCGTACAACATATTAGAATTTTCGTAAGTTGCAAATTCATTTTAGACCTCTTGCTTCTAGGGCAAAGTTGCTTAGAATTCTTCGTAGAACTATATCCCCTTCAGATTTTGTTGTCAAAAATATTGACCCACCCTAGTATACCACCTTTACATGAATGTAGATATATTAGGGTTTAGAAATCGATAAAACGCTAACTAATATTCCCGGGGAATTTTTTTTATAGTTTTCCCGAGAAAACTGGAAATGAAAAGCACACAATATTACACAATTAAATGAAATTGAGGCCAAACCCAGTAAAAAATGTTCATGTTTTTTGAAGCACTAACGAAATAAAGCGCTTTATAATTCGCTTTAAAATATGAAGTTGCTCCGAACCTGTTTCATAGCGTCACAACAATGCAGGTTTTGAAGCGAGAAAAGTATTTGCTTTTTATTTATACAAAAGCTTCGTACACAAGCTATACAAAAAAGATGATTTTATAGTGCTGATCGAAAGCAGGTTTTTAAGCGAGAACTTAGAGTAACTTTATTTGAGTTTCTGGTGCCGTTTTGCAACAGTGTTTTTGGTCGAGTGATTGGTACGTTGGACTTCAAACCTGAAGGTTCTTAGTTCGATACTAGTTGAAATTAAAATAACAAACATTGAGTAAAAATATGAAATTAATAAAAATAAATAAAGAAACGAAATAAGAAAAATTCAAAATGGCGTCAACGACGCGAATCCACATCGAACCATTTTTTTTCATATATTTTCAGCTCTAGTGCTGAAAATGTTGATGATTTTCAGCGCTTCAAAAGCGCTTTTGTGAGCAAAAATGTAGTACTCCAATCCGGGAACTCGCCATACAAAAATCAGCACTGATATCAGCAGGTTTGTCAGCGCTACTTTTAGTCCATAATAGTAGAAACCTGCTTTATTGGAAGCAACTTTTTTACTGGGAAGTGATTCCGTTCTCTAATATAAGTGTATGTAAAATTCGGCGCTGCAGAGTATAGTACTCTAACTTGCTTGTATTTAACGATAAGAGTTCTCCCGAAATGCTCGCTCGGCTTATATATAATTTTATTGTCGAATTTGGTTTTTCTTTTTTACTAAATAGGACAAACCCTTCTCCAGTTATTAGCTATTTATTTTGTTAAATATACACGTTATATAAAAGGCCATAAGGCAGAAGCTGTTGGAAACTTCACAGAAAACAAGTATTTAGAATATTTTTTATTGTAAGCACAATATTTATTAAGTTATCAGACATAAAAGACAGAAAAAAATTTGCTCAAACTTTTGTAGGCATGCGACTTAACTGATTAACCTTAAATTTGTTTAGGCTAATTTTTTTTTAAATAGACATCGATTTGGCATAAGAGGCTTGAAGAAATCCAAATTTTAATTTTTTACGACCTCTCTAATGTGACATATACAAGGATAGACAGACTGACGGACGGATGGACAGCGTAGGGAAAACAATAAGATTTCCTTCACTTTTGGTGTATGTAACCCTAAAACTGAACAAAGAATGTTAATGAGATGGTGTAGTGGTCTCAAAAGCAGTACTGATCCGTTTTATTAGTCTGATGAGTACGTATTATAATACCCCTTTATCAATATAAAATATTAATTAAGATAAGAGTTTTTAGTTGAACTTTTGGGTTTCTATGAAAGAAATTTAATTATTTTTTATTATATTTTTATTTAGAGATAAATGCAAAGCATGTAGACAAAGAAAAATTTTACTGCTCTGAGGGTTGAACTGACATGTTTCGATATCTCCTGCTAATCTCTTCAGAGTTCTCTACCACATAGACTACTCGACCAAAGTCGGTGGTGTGCAGTCAAGAGTTGAATATAATCTTCCTTTAATCAATTCATACTGTTACTGTTAGAGCTGGATTTCATTTGATAGTTATTGATATTCATTTTTTTTCTTATGTCTTGTGTTAAACTTCTTGTTATTTCTCTATTCTAGTATGAATTATCATTGATAATTACAAGTACTAGTGTGTGAATGTTTTTTTGTACAGTTTATTTAAACATGTACATCCTTTTGCTAGGTGCCTTTACAGTTTAACAATTAAGTTAAGAGTTTTTAGTCGAACTTTATCGGTTTATTAAAAGAAATTTAATTATTTTGGCCGACTTTGGTCGAGTGGTCTAAGCAGTAGCGAACTCTGAAGAGATTAGCGGGAGCTATCGAAACATGTCAGTTCAACCTTCCGTGCAGTCAAAATTTTCTTTGTATATATGCTCCGCATTTATCTATAAATAAAAATATAATTTAGTTGAAAAATTAAATTAAAACCGAACTCAAGCCAAAATAATTAAATATATTTCATAAAAAAAAATATTAATTCATCTAAACTCAACAAATAACTTTTTGTCTAATTTTTAGCCGACTTCAAACAAAATAGAAAGTTTTCCGTTTCAATTTTAAACCTGAACTCCAACATTTACAGATCTAGTTACAATATTTAATTTTTTTGTAAAAGTGTTATTGTTTTGGTGCAATTGTTTTTAATTGTTGGTTTATGATTTTCTGTCCGTCCGTCTCTCTGTTTTGGAGCCGGTTTTGCCAGAATTATTTTAAGTTCTTTTTCCTCAGAAAACTTATATTGCACATGAAAGGGTGTAGTAACAGATTGGCCCTGTTAAATTATTTTTTATTTCGCACTTGTTGCTCGTTTGGCCAATCGTCTACCTGTTTTGAAGTCGGGCTTCTTTGCAAGAATTCTTTCTTTAAATTTTGTTAAAACAATTTTACATTTTATGTGCAAAACATTTTATGTAATATTTTTCCATCTAGCGCTCTTTTAGGGATCTTTATTTCTATTGAACAAGTTCTAAAAATAAATTTATAAATACAACTTTGGGCAAGAAATCACATGAAAAATTCCAATTGATTGTTTTGGTTTCAAAAGAAAACAATCTAATTAAAAAATTGTTAAAAAAAATTGAAAAAAAATTCTAAATGTTATGTGATTGACATTGTGCTGGTATTAAAACAATTTTTGTTGTTTTGTTGCTTTTGTGTTAAAAATTTAACATTTCAAAGAATAAATTTGAAATATTTAGACATATGAATACAAAGCATCAAAACTGAATATAGAAATTTATTCAACATAAAATTGTTTATGCAACGTTTTTGATTGCAACAAACAGGATTTACAAAATGAAAGCTAAAAAATCTTTTCAAAATCATAGATAAAATTTGTTAATTTCCAATGAATTGTTGGACGATTAAATGTCAAATAACGACTTTCAAAAGAAAAGTTTTATAATATAGTTAATTGGTAAAAAATAATAGGATTTTCGCTCGTTGGTTGCTGCTGCCTTCGCTGGCAGTGTCGTCTAGGTCGAAGAACTCTGATGAGGAGACGTGGTGGTCTCGAAACATATGATGTTAGTTCAACCTTCCGTACAGCAAAATTTTTCTTTGAATGTTTAATATTCACATGCTTTAGAATTTCTTTCTAAAATAAAAATAACTTAATCGAAAGATTAAATTAAAAACGAACTTAAGCCAAACTAATTAAATAACTTTGGATAAAAAGCAATAAAGTTCGACTAAAATTTTTAACTGAATTTTTTTATAATAATGATTTTATTATTTATGATTTTATTGTTAATGAAAGACTATTATTGTGGTAATCTTACTATATATAAATCATTTGTTTTACAAAATAATCCACGAAAAAATGACTACGTAGATGAAGTTTCCAAGAAAATATAGTACTTTATTAAATAAAAATAAAATGTGAATTTTATATATTAACACAGTCAAACTTATAACGACTTGAATAGAAAAGAAATCAGTCACTCTCACACCCACACCACATCGCACTTATTCTATGAAAAATAAGAAGACTTTTTTTATACACACACACACACAAACGCAAGTAAGTAAGGATGATAGTGATGATGACAAATATTCTTGAAAGTATAGGAAACTCACTCAATGTCACACTTAGTCCCCTTATAGATGCATTCATATGTTTTTTAAGGAGGTCTCCATAGTCCTCTACGTATTCATATGAGTGAACATTTGTAAGTTTTTTTTTCTATTATACATTATTGACTACAACCCGGTGTGCTTCGGTACCTACATTTATGTAGTAACATCGATATATGGTGGATTATTGGTGAAGTGGGCAACTGAAAATTTTCTACATAGTATTCTAACTACACGGCAAGTGCGACGCATATTGCTTCGACACAGTCCATTTGAACATTTATAATAAAGTCACAGACATAAAGTATGAAAACCATTCAAGCCTGCTTGAAATAGCAAAAAATATGTATATAAATATATTATAAGTCTTTGCTTATTCTAGGACATGTAAAGGCCATGTATGGGGCTAGAATCTTTTGCTGAACGCGCGGATAAGGATGGCTTAGAAGTCAACATTAGCAAGACTAAGTCGGTTTGCATTAACACGTCAGTTGCTGAAAGTTTTCAGCTTGCGGGTCAATCCATTAAAGATGTCGAATGCTTCTGCTATCTGGGAAGCTTAATATCTAAAAACGGAGGCAGTAAAGAGGATATCCAAAATAGATTATGCAAAGTTAAGCAGGCATTCGGCATGCTTAATAAATTCTGGAGGGCTAGCAGCATCACAGCTCGTACAAAGATCAATTTCTTCAACTCCAACGTCAAATCCGTTTTCCTCTACGGCTGCGAGACATGGAACCTATCCAAACGCGAGATCCAAAGCTAGCAAGCCTTTGTCAACCGTTGCCTCAGACGTATCCTCGGAATTTTTTGGTCAAATATCATCTCCAACATCTATTTTTGGAATCGATCACGTCAGCCGCCGCTAGATGTGGATATACGTTTCCGGAAATTCAAATGGCTAGGTCACACGATGAGAAAGTCACCTGACGACATTACGAGACAATCCATCAAATATAATCCTCAGGGTTCCAGAAGACCCGGCAGACCTGCTAATATCTGGATACCTGGCAAACCTGCTAATATCGGGAGACGCCAGACCGAAAGCGAATTACACGACCATAACGTTTCATGAAGCCAGATGAAACAACTGGCGAAAAAATATGGAGGAGGAATGGAAAGCTTTTGTTGAGGCCCTATGTTTTAATGGGAATTAAAGGACTAAATATATATATGGGGCTTTTAGCCGACATTCACACTATGGCAGTAATCACGATAGTTACTGTCGCGATAGTGGGACAATAACAATAATTGCTACAATTTTTAATAGAAATGAACTGTCATGGCAGTAATCACGACAATTACTGTCATGATGTGAACGGGGCTATACAGCTAAAGTTTTATGAAAATCGGCACAAGAGTGAAGATTTTAATAGCTCTCAAGCAAACAAGCATACACATGTTAATTTTTATTTAAATATAACTACATTAGACTGTTTCAAGAATACATCAGACTTGAAGATGTTATTTTTTATCTCCACAAGGTCGAACCTATACCCCCAGCAAAAACTACCGCTTTGGCCGAAGCTTGTTTTTGACGTAAAACAGTGCTTCTTTCGAAGCATCAAAAATGCTCTAAAATCATGTCACTTCGTCTTATTGCGTCATCCAATTGTATCATCGTTAAACTACAGAGAAATAAATGAGAAATGCAGAAGGAGAGCATGCTTCAAATTTGTTTTGAGTTTTTAGATGTGTTAGGGTTTATTTGAAACAATTCGTGCGACAATTCTTTAGAATCTATTTTGTTGCAAGCTACAATGTTACTAAATAAGATTTTGTTTATTTTGAAGTTCGTGTTGATTATAAAAAGCCGACTAACTTCGTAATTTAAACAATATGAATACGGAAAGGTCTCTGCCTTCTTTTTGTGCATCCTTGGAAGCGCTTCAAAACATCGCATGGAAGGCATGAAAGTTTTTTACTGCTTCCAGAAACATAATACTTTTTTTGCTGGGTAGTTTCTATACCAAAAATTTAGAGGCTGAAATTTATGTTTAACTTCGATGTGTTTATTACAAAAACCACTGTGCTACTATAATTTTTTATGTACCCAACGGTTTCGCCATTATTCAGACCGCAATGACGAAAAATATTTTTTTTTTGCAAATTTGAAACATTTTTACATATTTTTTTTTACTTTAATAAAAATTTAAAATGACAAAAACTTAACATTTTTATTGACTGATCATAAAACCATATACATAGCTTAACTTTATTGTGAATAAAACCACTTTATTATGAAATAAGTTATAATTTTATGAATTTTTAAAAATAAACAATTACCAATTTAAAAACAAAAATATTACAGGTAAGCCTCCATTAACATGGTCTGTTGGGACCTAAAAAAGTACGTGTAAATTAAATCCACGTAAAGCAATGTTCAGGATTGGTACAAAATCTTTTTTGGGACCAGGAATTTAACATATCGCTTAAATCAAAACACGAGACACATACAAAATTTAATTTTGGGACCTAAAAATCGCGTTAAATCAAGAATAATTACAATTATTAAATTTTTAAATAAAGAAAATTGCAAGCCGCCCAATTTGGTGTGGAATGCCCCATATACATATCTTGTTTAATATACAGCCACATAAATACATGTATACATAAATATAATGGTCTCATGTAATAAAATATGTTGACTTAATTATTATTAGAGTTGAGCTTCATTTATCCTTTAACAAGATTACAAATACAATGTACCCATACTTAATGAAAAATATAAATTTATTTTTTCTAACGCAGACAAATTAATATTAATTCGTATGGCTGGCTGACGAATCAATTGGCCGCAGTCTAGACATAAATAAAATTCTTAAATTTAAAAATTTTATTTTTATTTAAAACCGTAAGGTGCGTAACTGTTATAAGTAAAAAAAAATAGCAAAAAATACTACTTCGCATGAAGCAGGTTTCCAAACGAGACCACTTTCGTTCGCGATGTCCCACTTGCAAGCTCTCTTTTTTTCGGCTTAGAACTGTTATTCTTTCAAAGCATCAAAAAGGCGATAAAATCATCTCTCTACATCTTTTTGCATCATAAAATTATATAATCGTTAAAGTTCGTTATCTAATCGCCATTACAGAAAACTTAAACATTTGTTTCTGTGTAGAGAGTTATATCGTAAATAAAGTTTTGTTTTTAAGTAAAATTCAAAAACAGAAATTTTAATCTTTGCAAAACTTAGTAAAGGAAGAAAAATATATCTTCTAAATAGCAAAAAAAAAAATCTTGTAATTGTGATAAAGTCAGCAACAGTCAATTAAGTTTTCCTTTGTTTCATTAAGTATTTTTTCATGGCAAAAACTCCATGCTAACGAGATAAGTAATAATTAAACTTTTCTAAATTTAAAACATTTTTATGATAAAACTTGAAGAAAACTATTTACTATGTTAACAGAAATACAGAAAAATAAATGGAAACTCTTTTAAAATGGGAGTTTAAAAATTTTTTAATTTGCCAAAATATTTAAGAACTTTGAAAGGGTAGTGAGATTTATGTGCAGCATGAAATGAACAAAATTGCCAATGTACATAATGATCATTAACTGATTAAGGGCCATTATTACAACTTGGCAATAGTTAAAGGCAGGATTTTGACGGACGAGTAAACGGTTTATCTTTATTACAACTTTACTTTAAATGAAAGTGAGCGATAAGTTAAAGTCAGGTGCATCCTAACTTGTAGGTTAAAGTAAATTTGCAATAATGATAAACTATTTATCCTTCCGACAAAAGCCTGCTTTTAGCTATTGTCAAGTTGTAATAATGGCCCTAAATTTATTTTTGTGAAATACTTTATTGTCCTTTTTGCAAATCAACCACATCGTCACCGCCACGGAAATGATGTTGCTTTCAAAGAGCATTAAAATAAAAGAAACAAACTTATATAAATATAACTTTTAATAAAGTTTGTTGTTGTTTGATGATGATGATGATGTTGATTAAGATGGCGAATAGTAAATAAGAGAGAAAATATCACTGTGGCTGGATTACGTTAATGTAAAATTTGTTATGAAAATTAATTTGTGTGTGTATTTGTAGATAGTGTAGTTAGACAGTGTATATGTTTTTATGAATATGTTTTTATGTATATCACCCATAAACATTTGGAAGATTGCTGGTCGTAGACTTTTCGCCTCACTATCTTCTGGCTGTTAAACGGAAGAAAGTTTACAATTTGCAAGTACAAACTTTGATAGTGCTAAATGTACTTTTTAGACCAAATCTGAAAAAAGGAATTTACGATTTTTTTTATCGAAATATTGATTTTTTGTTATGCCAATCGAAAGAACTAATCAACACAATCAACATTTATTAAATGTATTTTTTATATATTTTTTTAATAATATTTAACGAAATATGATGACAATTGTGTTTTTTTACTATGGAACGAAAAATAAGTTGCTCTGGTCCTACAAGCCTGGTTTGTTGTTTAGATAGCATAAAGTTAAAAAACCACATTCAGATAGGTCGGCACCTATCCTGACAGGTTGAAAGTCGGCACTTTTTCCATATTTTGAAGTATTGATGAGCATAATTCATGGTACTGGGATATGAAATAATCAAATAAATAGTGAAATAATACATGAAATAATACATTTGTGCTTCAGAGTTTCAAATAATCATCGGCTATTTGATATTTTTTTATTACTTCCCTCAAAAGCATGAATCAAAAGCATGAATCAAGTCAGCAGATACGGAGTTCATTTTAGACTAGGTAATGAAATTACAATACTTAAAAATATGAACAAAGTGCCTACATTCAAGCTGGCATAACAGACAAATTGGCACCTACTTCCATTTAATTTTTTTATGATACCCAAACACTCATAGAGTCGAATTTTTGAGTTGAGAAGACGGGATCTGTGCCGGACTTGTGGCACCAGAGCAACCTAGTTTTCGCTCCAGAGTAAAAAAACACATTTGTCATTCATTATATTTCGTTATATATATATATAAATTTTTCAAAAAAAATTCAATTTAATATATGTTGATTGTATTGATTAGTTCTTTCGATTGTCATAACCAAAAATCAACATTTCGATAAAAAAAAAATCGTAAAATCACTTTTTTTTAAATCTGTCCCAGTGTGTGGCGATAACAACTTTATTTAATTAATTAAAAGCAAACGCTTAGCAAAAAGTACATATATTCACATGCATACATAACTTCAAAAAATTTTCTGTCGTATTAGAAAAGACAAATGGATAAATTTGTCAGTCCCTCAACTGAACCATATTATTAATTTAATATCATGATATTAAATTAATATTAAATTGATATCATGCCAGAGTTTTTTATATGGGCTGAAGGACTCAAAAATTTAGCCATTTCTCATTTTTAATATAACAGACAATTTTTGAAGTTATATATTTTTACAATTGATTCCAAAAATGGATTATGCTGCTATTACATTATTTCTTTTTTATTAAAATTTTTACATATATGAATTTATGGAGCTTTTTACCCAGGATTTTGTTTTTAATTAATTAAAAAAATTTGCTACCGCCATGGTCCAAGAACTTATATCTAGTTTTTATAATTGGTAAAATATCAAAAACTCATTTTCCATCGCTGCCCTGGACAATGATCGAACTCACTCACGTTCTCACCCATAACCTGCTTTGTATTCAACGCGATAAATACTTCAGGCAAAAAAAGTTTTGCAGCAATGAAAATAAAATTTTACACAAATTTCTTATAAAGTTTAATTGTATGCTCATCATGAGTAAGTTACGCAGTGTGCGAGCCTATTAGTCTACATTTAGCCAGTTCGATATTCTACAAAAATCTTACGAACAATTCCCATTTAAATGAGTTAATTGTTTATGCAATTGTTTCTTATTTTAAAGATATAAAAAGTCATTTCTTATTAACTTTCGAAATAGAAATTGTTTACAGGGTCAGTCTATGTGTACTCAGTTACTGTTGTATGTCTGCTGCTTGCTTGACTTCTAAGAACAATAAACATTATTCATGTCCTTGTTGTTGTGCTCAACTAACAGTTTTGGTTTTGAGTATCAAAATTTATGACTGGATGAAAAACAGATGGAAAAAGTATTAAAACACTTGAGTTAAATTTTGTAAAAAATAAAAATATCATCATTTAGTAAGAACACCTTTAAGCCATTTATATTCATCACTTATGTACATATAAACACATCATCAGTAATAAAATTAAAAATCCTCCAAAAACTATTTAGAAACAAAGGGCCACAATTTCTATTTAAAAAAAAGAATAAGTTAAAACAAATTTAATCATTTATAAGAACTACAAAAGGCAATTAGATATTGTCAAAAATTATATCTCATCATCATTACAAAATGTTAAATAAACTATAGCCCTGTTTCATCTAAAGTCGTAAAATAAAATTAATGTTTTATATTAAATGTAAGATTTTTGCGATTAAGTATTTAGTTTTATACTTTAGTAGTTAGTACCCGGCTAATTTTGTCCTTTAATTTCTTTTTTTATAGTTGTTCTTATTTTTTATGACAAAATGTCTGAAGAATAAAATAAAATGTGCCATTTGGAAATTTTGTCTTTGTCTGCTACAACGATTTATTAGTCATTAAAATAAATGTAGCACAAATTGTTAAAAAAAGGACACTTATCTATCTATCTTAGTGTTGTCAAAATGAATTAATTATATCTGTCGCTTATAAAGAGAAAGAAGAATAAAATAAATTACACTATTCTCTATTTAATTTTAGTTATTTAATTATTTTAAGCAATTTTTGAAACTATATGAATTTAGTTTAAGATTATTAATTCATGCTTGAATTGATTAACTTAAATCAATAAAAGTTATTTTTGTCAAAAAAAGAAATACAGAAGATACATGAGTTTTCAATTATCGCGTTCATTTGTATGTTTAATCCAATTTTAAAGTGAATGCCAATAGTTTGGCATGGCAAAAAATTTGTTTTATTAAATCTTGATTTTAATTTAATGGCACACTGAAAGAATTTTGTTCATAAATTTTGTGAATTTTGACATTTAATTTCATTAAAACTCAACCAACGTCACACTTCGTTCTATTAATGAAACAAATTACGTTAAAATTATTTTAATGAAAATTTCATTAAATATACGAAATAATTTCATTGCTCCAATTTAATAAATTTAACTAAGCTAATGAACATATTTCATTATGTGGGTGAAATTATTTCATCGTTTTAATGAAGCTGTTTCATCATTTTAATGATATTATTTCATTCTTTTAATGCAATTATTTCATCATTATTAATAAAATTCTGGCATTATGTTAATGATATTCTGTCATTATTTTAATGAAATTATTTCATTGTTTTAATGAAATATTTACACAGCTTATGTGCTGCAAACAAGCGACTTAAGTAAAAAATTTGTATGGAAACCGCTCAAGAAACTGAGTGCTTTCCATATAAATTTTAGACCAGCAATGCTTGCTTGCATTGTGGAAGCTATTAGTAGCCGCATTAACTTATCTCTTTTATTGACTATATTAATTTATTGACAATTCCATGGTTGAAATATATACGATACACGCCAATGTACATCAGAAAAATTTGTAATGTTGATGACCGCTCACAGTATCGAACTCAGACTTTACTTTGTAGGCAACCAACGTCTTAGCCACTTAAGCTTACAGCACTGTCAAAACAATTTATATATGAGTGTATAATAACAAGAAAGAGAACAACAACAAAAAACACATAAAACTATTTTTGTTGTTTGCTTTTGGTTGCCAACAGTTGATTTAAATAAGGCTTTGTTGTTTTAAAAAGAAAATATATATGTATGTGATTTATTTTTTCATAAAACAATGAAATATATCTCATTGAAATTATGACATTTAAGACTTACAATTTTTTAAATTTGTTTAATTTTTTATAGCATATATTTCAAGAATTTTAAGTATCGGTTAAAATATTTTGTCCAAAATTAAAGAGGTTTCCATAAAATGACAAAATGTTGTTGTCATAAGTCCACTGAAATTTTCTAACGAAATTATGAACGTTAATGAAGCAATTCCAATGAAGTTCTTTCACAATATCTTGAAATTGCATTAGAATTGTGAAATATTTCATTAGATTTGTGAAGAAAGTCTAACGAAATTGTTTCATTGGATTTGTGAAACGAAATTCTTTCAGTGTACATATTAGCGAAGTCTGTTAGTAGGAAATTCTCTTCCCTAATGACCAGCTTTTTTCTCTTTTCCATTTTTTTACCTAACAAAAACTTTCGATTCGAAGACGTTAAACATTTATTTTTGTTTTTGATTTCAAAGAACAATTTAAGAATTTACAAAAAGGTGGTTGGCTAATTTTGAAAATTCGTTGAAATCGTTAAAACTATAAAAAACTTAAAATTTTGATCTAATTTTTTCCATTATTCACCAATATGATGCACAAAAATCATGTTTCTTAGTAAAAGTTTTTGAAATTATATTGTGTTTTCATTTACATCGTTTAGAGTAAGACAACCAGATTTATATTGCCCTCCTAAGAAAGAAACTCGCATCTCCATTTTAGTAGTTTTGAGATATTTAGCTTTTAAAAAGAAAACAAAACCCAGAAGTGGTAGATGTGACCATTTTCCTTAACATTTTTCGGCGATTTACAGTTGAAAATGGGGTTTTTAAGCTTAACACAAAGATCAGAAACTCACTCGTGGTTCCGATTCTGCCCGTATCTCAATTTTGGAATTTTGCCGGTTGTGACTTTCTTTCTTAGGAGGGCAGTATACATCTATAGGTGGGAGATAAACTACACCAAATCACGTAATTTTATTAATTATATGTTAGATATAAAAAAAATAATATCAGAGTTATATAAAATATTTGTGGTAAGTCAAATTGTTAATACTACACTCTAAAACACTTTTGTTGAAAATTAGGTCGATAATAGTCGGCAACACTTTACAGATTATTATCGACGTAAAATTACACACGCATTATTTTTCAACAAACTGTTTTTACTAAAAAAAGCGATTGGCTACGTGCAGCTTAGAACGGCGACCTCCTGACTGATAGTCTGACGCATCTACAATTCAGGCATAGCCGTATATACTTTATGTTACATTTTTTCCACTGGACTAAATATGCTTAAATTGAAAGGTTTTTTCTTTAATAAAATAACTACAAAATCGATGTAATTTTAAGAGGAGAAATTTTCAACACAAATTTAGACAATATATGATCGTAAATTTGAAGTAATATTTTAGAGTGTACAGAGATAGAAGCATTTGCGATTTTGAACATGTTTTTGCGGTCATAATAGAGGTCTATTAGAAAAGATGTATGAAAGTTCAAATGTGTCAAGCTCTAATATCAATTAAATTTAATAGAACATAAAAAGAAAACAAATTACTATCACAATAGATTTTATTTCAAATAAAATATATAAAATGATTTAATATTGTCAGACTAAAATACATTAAAATAGACACATTTTTATGAAAAAATTTTAAATCTATTTAAAATACCACCAAAGTCTTATACAAAAAGCACCTGCATTATTATACTCAAATGAAAGATATTTTTTTGTTGATTAGTAATTTGTTAAGATACATCCGAAAAAAAGATATATATAATCCAAAAAATGTGGTATATAACGTAAATATTTAAAAACCTGAAAATGAGGAAAATTTTTTTTATGAATTTGCACTCAAAATACCAATATACACTAACAAATACTAATATTTATAATTACTTAAAAAAAGGATATCGACACACATTTTTATCTTAAGGATGTGGAAAATAAAAGCAAATTTCCACCAAATCTCTAAATAATTGTCCGCGTACTTAATCTTCTTGGACATTAATGTATTCTACAAATATTTGTACATAATTAGTGATATCAGAAATTAATATCATATAAATTATAAATGAAATAATAAAATTTAAGAGCATATATTTTTTTCAATTTAGTAGAATATTTTTAAGTTTTTAGTGCTTATTTAATGCGAATAAAAAACACATTTTTAAGGCATATTTCCGGTTTCCCTAGTAATGAGAGTTCATCAATACCTACAAAACTGAATTCAAATTTCGGGCACTAAAAAGTGTGATCCGCTGTGTAATTTACAAAATAATGTCATATTTGAACATTTTCAAATCAATTGATTTAATAGTATACTAATGTTTATGATTAGAGATGTGCAAATGTCGTGAATTTTTCGTGTCAGGCGTGATTCACGCGTGACTCACGCGTGATCGTGATTAAATTAAAAAGTAATCATGCCAGCGTGCGTGAGCGTGATTTACAAATTAAATACCGTACGTGATCGTGCGTGATTTTAAAAATGTAATTTTCACGCACTCACGAAATTACATTTCGTAGCTTGCTGAAAAAATTTCCTCTTTACTACTACAATATTTTGATTTAATTTGCGAATTTTAAATGAAATTTCTGATAAGTTTCTAATTTTAGATAAGAGTTTTATGTCGAAAATTCCTTAAAAGATTCGTCAGAATTGGTAGAGTCTCGGCAAAGTTTTTAAAATTTTCTCAGACAAAGAGGTTCGTTTTCTTGTTAACAGTGTTGCCAAATGTGCAGTTTTCCCTGCATTTTGCAGTTTTTCTAAGCGTTGAGCAGTTTTTTGCTTAAAACATAAGTTTTTCTGTAAATTGTGCAGATTTTGCAGTTTTTCCATTATAACTTTTTAATCTTAATTCTGCTATTTTAATTCCAGTTTCTGAAGCCATCGTTTTATCCATTTTGCTTAATATAACAGTGCCAAGGTTTAATAGTACTTTTTCAAACATACATACATTTAGGTCTACAAACTTGTGTTTTCTATATGGAGTTTGCTATTATTGTTGTAAGTTGAGCTCATACGTAAAAATAAAATACTGTTGTGCTCTTAACACGTCCTGTATTAATATTAATCCGCCTTGCCTTGGTAAAAAAAAAACAACAAGTTGCACACTTTCTTCATTGAAATAATTCGATCTCATAGAATGAATATGAGATAAAACTCGACAAAATATATACCAAATCAAACGGTAGACTCCATATAATTTGAAGCCGTAAAGATTTTTAGAATTGAAATTTTAGTGATTCACAGAAAAAACAACACTTTCTTTTGGCTAAGAAAGTGTATTAAATAAATAAATGATTGTACACTTCAAATAAAACTAAATCTTAAAAACAGAAGCACACATTTTAATTACTTTATTTATTGAATTTTGCTCCCCTTACATCTTAAGCTGATTCGGAAAAAACAATTTGCCTGTATTAGTAATTTTATATGAAATATCCCATAGTGCAACTCAAACACGTCATTTTCAATTAATTAAAAAATTTATAAATTTGAAGAGCCATATTTTCCTAACTGTTGCCGATGAGGCTTCCGAGATAGTAAAACGTAGTTACTTGACATTATTTTGTATCCGGTGCTTAGCGTTTGGGACTATATGCTGTATCTCGTTATAATGGTCCAACACAATAGCGTGACCCGAGTCCATTTTCTGGTTAGATTCTACGAATTTTTTTAATCAAAACTCTTAAATAGTCGCTTAACTTTATGTAAACCCCACAAATATAAAAAAATACCTAGGATTTTTTATGTGCAATTTTTTCACATGACAATCAGTTTTTTTCTTATAAATTTACAGTTTAAAAAAAATAATATGGCAACGCTACTTGTTAACCACTCATATGGACCGTCTTCGAATACGAATTCGGCATCTTGTGCAGGCTTTCTGCCCTACTTCGGACCGAAAGTACGTGTGTCGACAGCAAAAGAAACCCAGTGAACCTTTTATGCCGACATGTCTGACATCAGGAAAAATATGTTTGTAAGCTGAAGACAACCCAGCACACAAAAAGTCAAAACGTTTGAAATACGATATATCGCTTATTTACTGAAACAGCGGCCACAAAGATTTTGTCTTCTATGATATTTCGCACCACGGCGTCACTTACTAAAGATTCTGTGTAATACGAATTTTTACGAAATAGTTTGCAAATCTGGTACATAAACTAATATTAGAAGTTACATAACTTTCATATTTCAGAAATGACAGCTTACAAATATACACCAAATGAAAGCTTGGAAGGTTCCCTATAAAATAAAATATTGAGTACCGCTATATTGTCCAGTCTTTAAGATACCGGTGTTTTTATGTAAAAAGCCAGGCGAAAAATGCTTAAAGTTCCACTTCACTCATAATGGGTTAATGGCTTTGAAAATATTGAAAGTATTTCATACAATAAACGCATACATTTTAAAATGAAATCTACTCCAGCATGATTTAATATATTTTTTAATATATAAATAAAGGTACATAAGCTTTTTTAATGTAACACTGACGATTATGTGTTAAAAATAAAGAACGAAAATACTGTTTATATTCTCTTCATACAAGCTGATGTATCGGAATTATATGGTGTTTTGCATCAAATGTTTAAAAAATAATAGGAATTATAACTTTTTTAAGAAATTGTTGTAGTTCGCAGTTATGTGTATTGAGCGTTACTCGTTTTTAGCATGCTTCAATATTCAGTTTAATTAATAAAATAACAGCGTAGGGTTGCACCTCTAAATATTTAAACGTTTTGCGAACTTTGTTAAATAGTTTAAATTGCAAAAAGTTTCATCAATCAATAATAATGTATTGTAGTTTTTAATTTAATTGAAATTTTTTGGTGTGTAAATAAGGAGTTTATGTTAAAACTTATCGACGATTATACATCTGAATTGTTTTCAATTCAAAATATAGTGGGTTCTAAAGAATATTAAATTCGTAAGAAAATTCTTAAATATAATTATATATATATTTTAGGCTGGTAAAAAAAGTTAACAGCAGCGGAAGGGCAGAAACGATATGGAGAGCATCATCCGTTCAGACATTTCTGATTTGCTTTCAAAAAGTCATTCCCAGAACAACCGTGAAAGCAAATGTAACGCTCAATCCATAAAAATTAAAAAAATCAAAGAATATTATTTTATATTAGGGTCCATTAAATGAGGCGAAAACTATAACACCTTCTCATATGAAAAATCCAAAATGTACACTCACAATGAGAATCGCCATAGATATTATTTTAAATACTCGTTTTCATATGAACACTAAAAAATTATTAAAACTTTATTGTTCGATTTGTGTTTTTGTGGGATATAAAAAAAATTAATATCGTGAAAGCTTAAGCTTTTGTCGTGCGTGAGCGCGCGTGATAAAATCAAATTTGACCGTGAGCGTGCGTGATCGTGAGTCTTAAAATTTGCTGTGCGTGAACGTGCGTGAAAAAAATATTTTTTTCGTGATCGTGCGTGATCGTGAGCGAAAACTTACTCACGCGCACATCTCTATTTATGATAACTGTACCTCGGCAAGAAATTGTAGTTTGAAGGTTTTTAAAACTTGAAAATTTTTTGTTCATAAAAATTATTCTAAAATTTCAAAACAAAAACAATTATGTATTTCATCTACAAATGATTAATAAAGGATTTTTATTATATATCTTCTATATTTTTTATGGTTTATTTTTTATTATCGTCACTCACTTTGCATTGCACAGAAACACTTGAAATTTTTTATTTGAATTTATGAAGTTATAACAACACTCCAACAACAACGATAGCATAATAAAATTAAAATAATAAAAAACAATTTTTTAAACTTGTATTTTTTAGAAATTAATTTCCGCTTAAGAATTTGATATTTTTAAATAAAACTTTCTTGAGTATTTAAAAACAAACTTTACCTTTTAATAGCATCAATTTTAATTTATGTTTTACTATTTTATATTTAAATTAAAACGTGATCTTTTTTTTCTTCAAATGCAAGCGATTTTCAAATATGTTTAACTAGTTTTACTCAATTTTTTTATAATTGAAATGTAATTGATATATATATTTTTTTAATCTTAATATCGTTACATATTTATATGATGTATGCATATATTTCTTCTTAATTTTTTATTTAAATATTTTTTAAGCGATTTAAGTTTCCCCTTTTAGTGATTTAGTTACTTTTAAAATATATGTTTTTGTTTAATCTTTTTATCAATTAAATTTTCAATTGTTCATTTTTTGTAACAACTCGACTCGTATGCGGCTAAAACAACACTGAACTTTGGGCTGAAACACCACAAAATGTTTTGTGTGAGACATCAGCACAGTCAGTAATCGCAGGACTCAAACACAAATAAACTTTCACAATTACAGGATGCTTTAAAACAGAAAACCCTACAAATCAGAGACACTAGCAAACAACACACACATTGCACTCGGGCTGGATGTTCGGTGTTAAGACATTGAAAAACGAAAGGTACAAACGATACATATGATGGCAACATTTTAAGCCGTATTAAGGATTGTAATGCCAGCAGAAGAAAACAACATCAACAACCATTTAACATTTTATTTAACAATAGGTACAAGAACAATAACACTTCTTAGGCCAAAATGCAAATTTAACCGCAATAAAGACACATCATAAAAAAGGAAATTCAATTCAGCAAAGCAACGAAAAGAACAAAAACAAATTGGCGCCAAAATGTCATCCTTCAACTGAGCATGTGTCGTACGGATTGAGTAACAAAAGTGAACCCAGTATTTGAGAGTTTACGAAAAAATACTGGTGCTAAAAATTACACTTGCAAGGATACAACTCTCTTTGACGTCTGGGAAATTTTTGTGGAGTCAAAAAAGGATATATTAACTAAACAAGTAAATAGAATAAAAAGGACTTTTTTTATTTACAGGTTTGTTTTGGGTAATATTACAATATATTATTATTTTTCTAAAACTTTGCTGACATTCATTGATAAACTGTTAACCTAATGACACACAGTCTTTTAACGGCCACACAAACAATCCCTGTCAGACACACCACACCGTTCTTTCAATCGTATTCATATGAATAGTAACACATTTTCTTTTGTGGCAGGTTTTCTGTTATATTTTATCAGTTCATTTTTGTTTCTTCTTATGACAGCCAATAATAATTGCTACAAAAAAAAATAAAATCTGGGAAAAATAGATAATTTCTTTCTCTGTTTCTAAGTTTTTTTTCTTTCTTGCCAAGCAGCGTATGAACTGATAAAAAGTACTTTTGATCAAAGCATTTAAATTTGGTTAAGGGATAAATGTTACTCAAGGGCAACTAAACTGATTAAAGCAAACATTTATTTAACATTTTAAGTAGATATAATCATTGCTATAAAAAAAATTTTCAAACTTTATTTACTTGCAATTTAGAAAAAGAAGAAAATAAACATATATTTTTTTCAAATCAGCAACTTTAATAGTAATATCTACATTATAAAAAAAAGCAAACGAAGCATTAGAAAACTTATTAGAAAGAAAATAATAGAAAAATGAAACAAAATTGCTTATATAGTATGTACCATGTATATATGTACTATATATTAGAGTGGTCGTTAAAAATTAAAAGTTGGATTGCTTCTAGTCTTATACCTCAAATCGATGAGTATTTATAAAAAAAACTACCCTTAAAAAATTTAGCTCAATCATTTAACAGTAAGGCGTGTCGCACGCCCACCAAACTTTGATCAAATGCTTTTTTTTTTTCTTTTCTTCGTTCTGGCGATTTTTTCGGTTTTTTGGGGATTTTAGATAGTTTTGGCGCTTTTATTTTCGTTTTGGTGATTTTTTTAAATTATTGTCGATTTTTTTTCGTTTTTAATGATATTTTTTAGTTTTAAGATTTTTTTTTTGTTTTAGTGCTTTTTTTTCGTTTTGACGACTTTTTCGATTTTTTGATCATTTGTTGCGTTTTAGTAATTTTTTAATTTTGGTGCTTTTTTTCTTCAAGCGCTTTTTCATTTTGGCGATTTTTCCTTTTGACATTTCTTTAATTTTGAACTTTTTAGTTTTAGCATGTTTTTAAATTTCAAGATTTTACCACTTACGGTTTCGAAGATATAGCAAATTGTACGGTTTCGAAGATATTGCAAATTACATAAACAAAAGTACATTAACTGATAGAACACCCTTTAATTTTTATTCTTTTAAATATCGGTGTTAATTGGTGTAATCTATTCGACAGACTACACCAATTAACACGAACTTTTAAAATTTAAAGTGTCTATATAGAAATGTCTGAATATTCTATTAGTATTTCAACATTTTTCGTTGCTCGCTTTAGAAAATTCTTTCATTTTTGACTGGCATATATTTGTTGTTGTAGCGGCCAACGTTTTACATATTCTGTGAAAATTTCTGGTCCGTAGCTCTTACAGTTCTCGACAGCCTGTGACAGACAGACGGACAGCGTAGCGAAAAAATAGGGTTTCTTTATACTTTTGGTGTACGGAACCCTAAAAAGCCCATAACTATTAAAATTAAAAAAAAAATGTATTTGTAACTATGTACTATATTTATTAAGTTATGAGATATAAAAACAGAAAAATAACATTTGCTCAAGCTTTGGTGGGGGCAGGCACACGCCTTAATTTTTTAGGTTAGTTTCTTATAAATACCAATCGATTTGGGATATGAGACTTGAAGAAATCCAACTTTTATTATTCAACGACCACTCTAATGTATATGAATATGTATACGTATGTATATTTCTAGCGGTTGGAGAATAAGAGCAACGAAAAAAGATAGTAATTGAAATGAAATGCCAACGATACCATTTTGTATTCTATGACATTAAAATATTCCGATGTTTACCCTCGCAATTGTGCGAATACGCAAAATCTTAGTGCAGATATGGACACTTATCTCTACAAGGTTAAGTATTTGTGGATGAAATTTTACACTAAGAATATAATGTTTATTAATATGATTATTTCGAACGTATTTGCTTATTAGGCTGAGGTGCGTAACGTTATATTCAGCAAGAATTGGACGTGATAAATATTCCAAGTAACAAGGGAAAAATTAACATGAATTAAAGAGCAGAGTAGCAGCCCCACTTTCGGAAGCCGCTACACTTCTATCGTCAGTGCTCATATGTATTTTGCTTATCGCCACTTGTCAGGTGGCTTCGTTGAATGTGATTTCAATTCTTATACAGATGATAGGTTTTTATTTTAACACACATGTGTTGCATTTGTTTTTAAAATTTATTATTTTTATGTTTGATTTTTAAATATTCCAGTACAATATTTTAATAGAAAAAAAATGTGGGGTTTTTCTTATTAAATATTTACGAATTTTAGTTTTTAATTTTACGACTTTTGTGGTAGGTCCCACTTCCGTAAAAATTATATTTGAATTTACGAAATCAGTAATAGAATATGAATTTTAGTTTTTTCTGTGTAAATATGTATACAACTTTTTCGTCAAAATTTAATACGAGAATTAATTAACTTTCAAGTTGATATAAAAGTGCACTTTCCCAGCGTTGCCATCGGTTTATTTTTCTTCATTCTCATTTTTCTGATTTTTGTTCTACTCAAGACAAACTCTCTTGGTTTGATTTTATACTTAAAAGCTCAAGCCAGTAGCTAATTTTTTATTAATATGATTATTTCGAACGTATTTGTTTGTGAATCCAAATTGATTATTAGGCTAATGTTCGTAGCGTAATGTTCAGAAAGAATTTGGCATGATTTATATTCCAAGGAACAATTAATTAAGTTGATGTTAATTTTTTTCTTGCTCCTTGGAATATTAATCATGCCCAATTCTTTCTGAATATAACGTTAAGAACCTTAGCCTAATAATCAGTTTGAATATAATGTTTATTTATTCACATCATCTTCAAAGTAAAATTAAAAAAGATACCTATTTTAACAAGTATGTACATTGATTTTTAAATTAACATTTTTTATACAGGGTGTTTTTTTTTAGAGGTATAGAACTTCGAATTGAAATAAAACACAAGAAAATCGTTTTAATGTCCATCAATTTGGCTTTATTGGAAGGATAATTTTATGCCATTAATGTTTAAATATGATTTCGGGAATGTGGCCGCCGCGGCTGGCTCGAATAAAGCCAATTCTACAGGTCCAATTTTCAACGTTTCTGCTTTGTTGGCGTAGACGAGCGACTTCACATATCCCCAAAGAAAATAATCCAATGGTGTCAAATCACACGATCTTGGTGGCCAATTGACAGGTCCATTCCGCGAAATTATGCTCTCATCGAATGTTTCCTTCAATAAATCGATTGTGACGTGCGCTGTGTGGCATGTAGCGCCGTCTTGTTGGAACCACAACTCATCCACATTCATGCCATCCAATTCGGGAACAAAATAGTCGGTTATCATGGCTCTATACCGGTCTCCATTAACGGTAACTGACTCTCCAGCATTATTTCGGAAGAAGTATGGCCCAATAACTCCACCAGCCCATAGAGCACACCAAACAGTCAGTTTTTGTGGATGTAATGGCGTCTCAAGGGTCTCATGTGGATTCTCTTCACTCCAAATGCGGCAATTTTCTTGTTGACGTAGCCATTCAACCAAAAATGAGCCTCATCACTGAACAAAATTTTGCGATTTTGCTTGCGGTAAACTTCGCGAACTGAACCATTATTTTCGAAATAAATTTGCCCGATTTGCAAGCGTTGTTCTTTTGTCAACCTGTTCATGATGAAATGAAAACCAAACTAAATATTAATCACTTGACAGTTGACAAAATGGCCGCCAGTTAAAAAAGTGATGCCAACTTAAAGTTCTATACCTCAATAAAAAACACCCAATAAAAGGCACTTTTTGTAAAAGCAATAATTTTTTTAAAAAGGCAGTTTTTCTAAATTTAGTTTTTGTAAAAGGTATCGGTATGAAAATACTTAATAAAAGATTTTGTTTTTATAAAGATTTTAAAATTAACTTTTTTGAGTACTCTTTTAAAAAAAGTACCTTTTTTAAAAAGAAATTTTTTTCTTTAAACTACTATTTTAAAATGTGCTTCTTTCAAAGGTAGTACATACTATTATTCAAAAGATACTTTTTAACGAAAATTTAATAGGCAGTGCTTTGAAAGGTACTCGTATATACTTTTTCTAAAGGGTACGTTTTCAAAAAAAGAAAATTAAAATTCTTCCAAAAAGCACTTTTTCCAATTGGAGTTTTTTCTAATAGATACTTTTTTTTAAAAGGTACTTTATCTAAAAGGTATTTTTAAAAAATTACTTTTTCCAAAAAGTTATTTTTTCAAAAAATACATCATTAAGGCGCTTTTTTACTGTTACAAATGCATTACCAAAATATATTTGATTTCTAAGAATAGTCTGTACTGGGAATCAAACTGACGACTTGCGGAGTGATAGACTAGCATACTACCCACTCGGCCAAAGGGACACCCACATTTTAAAATTATAAATACTAATTAAGTTGAAGCTAATATCTAGTATATATAACTACTGGACTGGTTCCTGAGTGACATGGTAGTATCATTGAAGGGATTCAATTAACATTATTTAGATAATATATGCACACAGTAAAAAATTTAAGGAATGTAAAATCAACTTGACGCGATTTTGATTGGAAATCACATTAAATTTACAAGAAATAATTTTTTGTTTAAATATGTTGGTGTTTATTTGCTTTGTTCATTGCTACAATTCACTGTTGTGATTAGTTGTGTGACTTGCTGTTGTTTTGTTGTTGTTTATTCTTATATAGCCCACCAAAAACCCGCAAAAATCTAAGTACCAACGAAAATTTACTGATGCTGGTGTAAAATTACTATAGTTTCACATTACTTTTTAACAGAAAGTTATTAATCTCACCTTAAATCTCTTTGATTTAAAATTTTTCACTGCTAAACAACTTTGTTAAAACGTTACATTAAATTTTAAATCAACGTGAATATAACTTTAATTTCAAATAATCAATTATACGATGGTACTTATTTAGTGTGTATCTAAAGTAAATTTTGAAGCTGTGGTAGCTGCAGTTATTAGCGCGTGGACTATCATGCAAGTGGCACGAGTTCAAATCTTGGCTTAGGCATCCAACTACAACACAAAGTTTTCTGAAGCCTATGCTTATAGATATCACGCAAGTAAAATAATTAATAAAATATTTACATTAAAGTCATGTTGTTTCAACTTGATATAACTTAAATTCAACATGATTTTTCGTGTTGTTTCAATATGAAATTGACGTTGCTTCAACTTGAAATGGCTTTGACTCAACATTATTCTTCGTGTTGTTACAGTATCAAATTCACGTTGTTTCCACTCGAAATAACTTTGATTCAACAAGATTCTTCACTTTATTTCAGTATAAGCTTCATTTTGATTTGACAGCATTGGAATATTAAAGCAACATATAATAATGTTACATTGTAATATAGGTATTTAAAAAAGAAAAATTTTCTTTCAAGATTATTGTAAATCATGTTGAATTAATACGAAACACATATGAAACCAAATTACTACCGAAAAATGTTAAATTAACCTGGTTTTCGCCGATTTTACATTGAAATTTTTTGTGTGTCCGATAGTCCAGCCACATCGAACTTGTTCAGTGATGTCTACTACAATCCTAAACCGACTTCCAATTAACTTGACTGAAGATTAAGAGGACACAGCACGAAAATTGTTAACATGTAACTATATATTTACAAAATATGTTTTTTTCCCCAGTCCTTACTTTTGGTACCACTCCCATTATCTCAAATCATCGGACGAGTACTTTTTGATCATTTGTCACCAACTTTCCCACAGGATAGTTATATGACTTGTTCCTGAGTAGAATGGTGACAATTCACATTATTTAGGTAGTCTGTTATAGGTCTCAGATATACACATATTAAATTTGTTCAGTGCCTACACTGAAAATATTCCATGCAACATTTTACGAAAAAAACTTTCGTAGTGACTTTTTTCGTAGAAAATACGAAACTTTCGTATATATTACGAAAGAGCATTTAGGCAATAATTTTTTGAATTTACGAAAGTAACGAATTCCTTTCGTAAAAAATAAATTAAAATATTGTTTTATAAATTGACGTATTTTTCAGATGTAAGTAAATAAAACAAATTTTTAGCTCTTATAAAATAATTAGAAAGTAGCTCAGTGGGTAGAGTACATGACTTGAAATATGAAGATTGTGAGTTCGTGCCCCGGTTGACCCATACTTTTTTCTTACTTTTATTTTTTGATTATTTTCGTACATTTCGTATATTTTACGACAGACAAAATTACGACGTGGTGCGAAAATACGAAATATTTTGTAATATGTACGAGCGTTTTCGTGCGTATGTTGCATGGAATTTTTTTAGTGTAGCCATAGTCATAGTTAAATTGACAGAAGAATCTAAGGATACATCACGTAAATACTTAAAACGTAACCATTCATATGATATGTAATTTTTTCACCATTCAGTACTGCGAACTTTTAGAACCATTCCCATTTTATATGCCATGGGACGAGTAAGTAAATAATATTTGTCGCAGACTTTACCGCAGGGCATATTCACATATTACGTAACGCTATTTTCGGAGGTTTTATAACCCCCCCCCACCACACTTCGTAACGCTTTTTACAAAATTTTCAGTATAAACTATCTAAACCGTAACATATCTTTAACCCCCTCGCCCCCCCCCCCCCTTGGAGCGTTACGTAATATGTGAATGGCCCCTATTTAACACACTCACAACTTTTGAATGGCTCAGACGATCATAACAAAAATTTCGCTATTCTTAAGATTTTGTGTAAATTTATATATCGCGTGAAAATGAAATGATTCAACGTCGTAGATTTCGAGAATTTTCGAATATGTTTTTTTTACATATATTTTATGCAACCGCTCCCAATCCAATTAAAAACTACGTCAAATGCTGAAAATATCATTAAAATCGACGGATTCTTTCGAAAGATATCGTTGTGAAAATTTTTTAAAAGTTTGTTATTTTGTAATTACTCCAAAATTGTGGTCAAATCAATCTTTTACTTCTCTATATACATAAACTTAAAAATATGAGTCGAATTCAACAAATTTGATCTAAGTCGGTTAAGTTATCGTTATTTTGGAACAGCCCTTTTTCTTAATTATTTCAAAAGTATATGAATGGTCTATCGCTTTGCACTTGAAATTAGCGAGGATCTCATATAAAACCTCCGAAAATAGCGTTACGTAATATGTGAATAAGGCCCTATATCTCGTATTTTTAAAGGTATTATATTTACTGTTTTCCTATATGTAAATTTTTTAAAAGTTACTTTTCCTTAATATATTTTTCTCATTAATGCACTAATTTTTGTAAGGTACTATTCTCTTGTTACAGTAGAAGTTTCGTGATATAAATTCATGATTAATCTTAAATGTTTGAACATTTTAATACAATTTCTTTATACACATGCTTTCGTTTTTCTCTAAGTGTTGTTGCAAAAAAAAATACATTAACTGCAAAAGCATTATGGATCAAGAAACACTCACACCATATTGGTATTCTTGCTAACTGTTTTGTTATTTATTCCGTTTTGGCTAAATTTGTATGGGAGGCGTTAAAAAAGTAACACAATTGAGATAACGGACTCATACACACAATCAGTAGCAAATATTAAACTGAAAGCAAAAAACAGATTGATTACTTTTTTCTTTTAGAAAAAAATTCCACTAAATGAATTCAATTATTTACGAATGCAAAAATGCGCAGTTGTTTTTAGTGTTTGTGAGGAAATGAAGAAAATTAAGAAATAAGAAAGAATTATTAATATTTAATATTGATGATAAATTTGCCAAAATTAACTTTATGAATATAAAATTTCTTTGGCCAACTGATTTCGTAAAAAAAATTTAATAAAATGAGTAGAAAGAAAGGACGAAAAGGTATTAATAAATACTTAAATACGCGTTGGTCATAAATAAGAAAGTCCTGGAAATTGTGAAGGTAATTAAACTGACACTCAATTGTATTCATTTTAATTATTTTCTATTTCTTTTTTATTTTACTATAATTCTGAAAACTTTTTATGATATTTTTATTCTATGCTACTTATGTATTTCATTTAAAAAAATAAAAATAGTATTTCTTAAATACTTTTTAAGAGTTTCTACTTAAGTTCAAATTATAAAATTTATTACTTTACAGGAGTTGGCATACCTTGGGCATGTATGATTATATTAGCATTAGTATTTTAATTAGCTTTTCCTCCAAGACTAGGTTGGAGATGAAATAGAGCTTTTAATATTTGAAAAATTATAACCAAAAATGTTGCTGTTTATAACAAATTTATTTAAAAAAAATGGTTTAATCAATTCAGTATTTGAATTAATCACGCATTACCCATGTGATGATTTTTTAAACATTTTGAAAACTTTAAATAAATGAATTTGAATAATTAACCTTTTACAAAAAGGTTGAACTTTAACTAAAAAATTAAGTGAATGCACAGTTTTCATCATTGAAGTCAGATTTTAGTTTTTTTGTCTATTGTGCTGTTCAATACTTAAATTATTACAAGGGAAAGGTTTGTCACCTCCGTTTAATTAAAAGGCTCTATTAACTTCTTTATGTTTAGTTATTACTTTTAACTTTCATTTTATGAGAAAATATATATATAAACTAATATGCCAAACGTTTTTCATGTTGCTTCTTTAGTTTTCTGCTTTTAGTTTCCATGCAACATTACGCAACTTAACACAAGAGCTAATAGCTACTAACGAAGATTTTAATGTTTGACCAGTAAAATATAAATTGAAAAAAAAAACTTTCTAGTAGAGAACTCGTACATAACAATATTATCCTTATTTCTCTAGTTCCTCGATACTTATCAACTTGAACAACATCAAAACAAAACAAACAAAAGTTTCCAAGAAGAAAGAAAATGCTACCAAACTAGAATTGCAAAATAATAACTGAAAATTGCAACTTGTTTTATATGACTTCCGGAGGAATTTAACTTTTAATTCTTTACACCACTTTTTTTTTCTCTAATGTTTTTTTATTTTTTTGAAGGTGTTGCTTTTATAAGATCTTTTATTAGTTGTTTTGCTGCATTTTTCCCCCTTTCCGTTTGTTAAATACGCTTTAACAATGTTTTTTCTTAATAAGTTTTAAAAGTTTTTGCTTGTTTTGTGTTGCACGTTCTTAGAGATTTTATCAAGCGATTTTCTGCGATACTTATACATTCTGAGTGATTAACAACATGCAACAGAGTCAGGTGCAACAAGCAATTGTACAAAAATTGTACGAAGAAACAATTCTAATGGAAAACAAAACAGACCTAAAATACAAAGCGTGGTGGAAATTGAGATGGTTGTGTACCACCTCCTCTTGTTATAAACACATGAGATATTTCGTATAAAACAGAAACTGCTTAAAATATTCCGTAGGATTTTATGTTTGAAAAACCATATTATTCATAGAACATTTTGAGATACTCACTTTATTTAAAAATTTTTGTTATGGCCTAGTTTAAGCTTGAAATTATTTAGAGTAGTAAAATCTTTATAAGTAAAATTTTTCAACATTTAATATATTAAATTATCTCTGATAACACTACGGTAAAAAATTGGCCTCAAAAAAGAGGTATTTTTTGTAATATTTTGGAGCTGCTAAACACGCATATGAAATTAATTTTTTTTCAGGAAACGTTTTCGAAATATTCCCGAAAAACATTCTTAAGCTATTTTCAAAATTCTTGAGAACTGTTTATTAAAATTATACAAATTTTGCACAGTTGCATAGATATGTTTTTTCTCTTTTAGGCTATACATATATTGTAATCATCGGATCGAAATTCATCGAGTTATAGGCATTAAGACTTAAAAAAATATTATTTTTACCTAAAGTTACTTAACTAGTCTGGCTTAAGTTCGCTTTCAATTTAATCTTTTGATTAAATTATTTTTATTTTAAAAAGAAACTTTAAAGCATGTAAATATTGATTGAGCATTCAACGAAAATTTTTTGGCTGTACGGAAGGTAGAACTGACATCAGATGTTTCGAGACCACCACAGTCTTCTCATCAGAGTTCTTTTCGACCTAGATGATACTGACAGTGAAGGCAGCAATAACCTACGAGCGAAAATCCTATTACTTTGTACCAATTAACAGATGAGACGCCATCTTGTGACTATCTTCGGAAACAAGGGTTCGGTACTTCACTATGTTTTTCTAATCATGTTCAACTTTTTTTAGGTTTTGATTTCTGTCATTACCAGCATGAAATATCATAGATTTTTTGCAAATGCTGAGGGTTTTTTAATGTTTATTTCTGCCCAACTTTTACACCAGCATATATTATATACATTACATTCGGTACAGACAAAAGTTTCTCCTTGAATGTTCCATATTTACATGCTTTAGAATTCCTTTCTAAAATAAAAATAATTTAATCCAAAGAAATATTAATAATGAACAATTTTATAGAATTGAGAAAAAAATTTAATTGCACAAAAGAACACATATCACAATTTTTCTTTTTGTTTCGCCAAAAGTTTTCCAAAAAAACGTAAATTCTTTAAATCTGAATATATTGTTGAAATTTTGATATGCGATATGTCTCTTTCAAACATATGAAAGTAATGGACTTATATGTAAGTAAAAACTCTTACTGATCCAAGACGGAGGAATGAAAATTAAAATTTTGATGTGTTCACTAAATATTTTGTAACATTCTCATTTTTTGTCCGATATAACTAATTTTTAGGGTTTTTCCCGGGATTTCCTGTCCCGGGAGTTCCCGGAAAAATCGCTTATTTTAATTTTCCGCTATCCCGGGAATTTTACCCGGGAATTCCCGGGATTAAAAATCTATTTATATACATAAAAAAGTACTATTTAGGCACCCAAAAAATCTTTTTTCTCTTTAAATTATCATCGTTCATCACGAAATAATATCTATGTAAGGGGAAAGAAACTAACGATGGCTCAAAGTGTAAACTATTTTCGATTTAACTGCTTTTTTTAAGCGCACTTTTGACTTAACTGCACAAAATTATTAATTCTTTAATTTTTAGGATAAATGCTTTTAATTTTTGGTACTTTAACACAATTTTCATACAAAAATTCAATCTTAGCAGCATTTTGACTTAACTGCGCGAAATATTTGTTTTCTGTGGTTATTCTTCGAAATCTATTTTTGGGTGCACCTTGTATACCTGTACCTTTAAAATATTTTTTGGCAGTTTTAAACTATTTTCATATAAAAAATCAAAGTTAGCTGCACACACTTAATAATTGTGCTTACTTGCACATTAAGGCAGATAAGTACATTTAACCTAACAGCATTTTTGATTTATCTGCACAAAAGATCGTGAACAGTTGACTGTGCAGCTAATTCAAAATAGCTGTATATGAAATTATTTTGGATTAAAGAACGAAGAGAAAAATCGTTGTGTCTTTAATTAATTATTTAGAGGAACCAAATTTTTTTTAGTAAAAGCAACTGCAATATTTCAATATGCACGGTAATTAAATATTCAGAAAATCTTTATACACGTTTTTTGATGCATTTAATGACGAAGAAAATGGGGAAACAGATATTACTTCAGATGACGGTGATGCAAGATAGGACTTTTGAGCAAACTTTAAATGCTGCTATTAATAAAGCAGCTGAAATTATTTGGAGACAGCGAAAGAAAGACGAAAATATTGATAATTTATACGTATAATGTATGTCCTCTTAACTATCCGGGCAACTTCTTTAGAGGGCGAAAGTATTTTCTTAACAACAGAAAATTGTGTTACTGGAATAAGAAACCGATTGTGAGATGAAATAATTAATACATTAGTGGTGTTCAGTATTTGATGCAAATGGTCTTGCGAAAGTGTAAATGCAAAATATCGTAGCTTTTTTTACGAAATCCAACAACAAAAGGCATTAAGTTTTAAAAAAAAGCTAAAATATTTTGCATTTTAACTTTCGCAAGACCACTTGCATCAAACATTGAAATCCGCTATTGACTGTTATAAAAAGCCATTTGCAACAAAGAATATAAAAGTAAAAAGTTTCTAAGGGCAGATAATATTCATTGCATACCAAGAAGTAAAGGACTGAATTTAATATTCTAAGACTGCAACATTTATCCTAGACAACTTTTTAATCACTCTTTGGATCACTTCCGCCCTCTGACAACGACTTGTTAAAATCATTGATGAATGACCAGAAATAAAACTACTTTGATTTCAGTTCATCAGGGATTTTACTAATGATTTGTATACTCTCTTTTTGCTCGGTCTAAAATAGTTTTTAAATACGAAGTTTTCTTAAAATGTCGATAAGAATATTGTTCTTTTTTTTACCTAATTTGTTTAAATCTTTTTGTTTCTGCGATTTGTTTAGTTTTTTTGCTTTTTTATCTCATTTCTATAGAAACTGTTTTGTCTGTGAAATACTTTAAAGTAAAATAATAAAGCTCTGTTTAAAACAAAGAATGACTCAATGATTCAATTTCCTCATATAAACAACAATGGATTTTGGAAATTAAAATTATTGGTTAATATTTTATTACGTTGTTAAATTCCAGGGATCCCGGGAACTTATTTTTTATTTCCCGCTCTCCCGGGAAACAAAAAAGTCAGGGAATAAAAAAACCCTACTAATTTTACGCTTGCTAAGTTTTAAACGAAATTTTCTTTAATATGATGATCCAAAATAAATTGAAACAAATTTTATTTTGCTTCAGCGGAGCGACTTAAAATGGTAGTTTTTGCACGAACGTACAAAATTTAATTTTTTAATATATGACGGCCTAACGCTTTGGTCAATTAATTGTCATCTGATCAACATTGTCTATATATTGGATGAAAGAGAAAAGACATATCTATGCAACAATGAATATTTTGTACAATTCAGATGAACAGTTGTTGATATTTTTGAAACTATATAAAACAGCTGCAGAAAAAAAACACTTTTCTTAGGTAAAGTCAATGAATGCATCTCGAAAAACATCTCTATTTTGAGGTTATGGCAAAAAGTTGAAAATTTGTCAACCCTTGTAATCATTATAATTTAGTAGCAAGCAGCCTGTCTCACGGTGTACGAACGAAAATGCTGTAGAATAGTTCGGGGGAAAAAACCGACTTCAATACGAAGAGCCAAATCTTGTACGCCATTTAATATAAAAAATTAAAAAAAATTGGTCCATAAATGGCAGAATTATGCGATAATCAATATTTGGGGCCCGGGGGGCAAATCATCCCACCTTTTGAAACAAACGAATCATTTAAAAAATTGGTTCTAACTGCAAGCAGACCCTTCCAAATACTAAAGAATTTTAAAATTCAGTCCATAAATGGAGAAATTATACGATAATCAATATTTTCGAGGGTGGTGGGGGCAAATTGCCCCACAGATTTTCGAAAAAACTTATGGGATCAACCTGCAAGCAAGTCCTTTTAAACAAAAAAAAAAAAAAAAAGATTACAGTTATGCGTGTACAAACATAAAAATAGTAAAAAAATACACACGAATTGATAACCTCCTTCTTTTTTGAAGTCGGTTAAAAATAAAATCGGTTGTTAGTGGGACGCAAATCAGTTAATTGTAATGGAAAGGCCCATATAGTTTTTGTTCTCCCATATAATTGTTCACTTTAAGTTTTAATTTTTACGTAAATTCCACATAGTTTTAAAATTCTTGTAAGAGTGTGTAAATTTGTTATACATTAAAGTTAAATTGTTGTTATTAAAAATTGCCTTCAAATAAGACGATGATATTAAGAAAGCATGACTTCCTTGATGCAGTTTTATACAAGTAAATTTTTAAATTGAAACTTGTACGAAAAATGCACAAGATTTAAATGGGCCATACACGATACCAGCATGCGCGCGCAATCAAATGATGGTCAATTGACCGTGTGTGGTACTTTTTTGTGATTGAACGCGTTCCTATTGCGATATTAAGTAGAGCCTGACGCTTTGGTGATATTACGTACCAATATTATGGAATTATGGACTGCAAAAGGGATGCGTGTGTTCCAATCGTTAAGTAAGATCCATGCGGAAAATTTTATACCAATTGTTTTCAACGTGCTTGTCCTATGAATGGTAAAAATGGAAGTCATACAATATGTTCCCGAAACGTGAGCAGTGAAAAGAGAACACATTAGTAAACATGGGAAAAATTTTAACAAAATAGTCTCACAGTACAAACAGACTTTTTCCCAATCAAACATATTTGTTTAAAATATAGAAATTTGGCCAGTATTAAAGAAACCACTGAGTATCTTAATTAAGTCAATTACGCCCCTTAAATGACGACAACATTTCAAAAGAAAGTTTTCTTAAACTAACTTTTCACAATAGTACGAAAGGCCTTAGTTGCTGTTATTGAGGAGAATATCAGTAATGCAATTGTATTAAATTACGGAAAAATGATTTAAAATTTTAAGCAAAAATATTAAAAGGTTTGATGAAAATTCAGCATTTATAATTAAATACATCCGCTCTATACTAATTATAGTATCCTAATGGCCGGCAACAAACATTTTTGTTCGTTTTATGGGAAAAAGTGCGTTTAAGAGCCATAAGTGATACTATTATAGCAAATTAGTTATTAATTTTCAACCCTGAACTAATGTTTCTTTTCTTACTACCAGTATAATGACTCTTATCCTCGACATGTATCCTTTGTATACCAACACCAAAAAAAAAACTTTGATTGTTTTTAAGTCTCATAGCAAAATGTTCATTTTATCCCTTTAAAATGTTTTTTTTTCTCACTTTTCTTTATTGTTAGCGTTACTGTGTGTTTGTGGTATTTTGTACCCTTTTGGTTTTGAATGGATTCCACACAACGACATGCATTGTGCTTTTGTGGCAAATAATGTTTTTTTTTTTTGGTAAATTTGTTTTATTTTACTCACTTTTTAACATTTTTAGTTACAACATAAAACAAGAATTTTTATCGTTGGTGGCATGTGGTCTATTTCAGATGCTCATACTAACTCATATTGTTGCTGTCACTTACTGACACCCAGCGGGAAATAACAGGAGTACGGATGCCTTCTAGAAGGCCTGTGTGCTCCTTCTTTTGGATGTACAAGGCCCGCTCTCTTGATTCCATACTCATTTCTTTTTTACACACGTTGTCATTGAGGGGAACGTCTTCCGTTTGCTAGTTCTGGAAAGCTTGTTAAAAGACCTTGAAGGCTTTCTAAGGAAAGTCTGCCAAAAAGCAAATGAAGGTAAATTTTTTTAATCTCGGTATTTTTATAGTGGCTTCTTTATTTTTGATTAATGTGATTTTTATTTCGAGTTATATCCTTTCAGTTAAAGTATTTTTTTTAAGAATGTATTTATTAAGAAGGAGGTGAACATGAACCGTTTCACCGGAATAACTATAAGTTAATCAGCTCCAACATAAACGGCATAGTAGTTAAATGTATGATGTCTCTTCTGCGTAAATTTCAGCTTTATATACAAATTACTTGCGAAAAAAGAATACGAGAATATATATTATTTCTAAAGTACATTTTTGATGAACGAAACGATTTTATTTTGATTTGGGAAAAAATAAAACAAAAATGTGCAAAAATAAAGTTTATTTGATTTATTGTGGTTAGCTAATCTATATGCCGACATTTCATTGATTGCTAATGGCAACTCATCAGTAGATCTTAAAAAAAAAGGTTCCAAATTTGTTGTCCTCCGATGGAGGAACTATCAATGTTAAGCCGATGAACCACATTTGAAAAGTTTTCAAGACTCAAAAAAGAAATGAGAATTACAATACAGAAGCATAATCGTTTTAATAAGAAAACACAAATCTTTTACAAATGAACAACACAACAAACAATTTTTATTCGATATGAATCTGCTTATTTTTCATTAGCAACCAACGAAATGTCGGCGTATAGATTGGCTAACCACAACAAATCAATTTAACTTTTTTGCACATAAATTATTGAGAATATTGCTATAACCGAAGATTACAACTATCTCCTTTTTCAGTAAAAGAAATATTTAGTTAATTCTAATAAAAGTACAATTAATTCAATAATTCTATGATATTATTTTATTTATAGCGCTTTGATATATCCACGATGCTGACGAAGAAATAGAGAGAGAAAAAAAGGAAGAAGGAAGTTATATAGAATTTGACAGATGTAATACTGACATAAAAATCAATATTAGTTATCGATAATAATAATGATGAGAAAAATGCAAATAATATGTAACAAATATCCCGAATAAATACATTTCATAAAACAAAAAATTATACTCCTTCACAGAGAACAAATAAGTTTCGTTTTAGATAACAAAAATCCCGGTATTCAATAATTTTTTTTTTATTTCAAAAGAAAAAAATATAAATAAAAAAAAATGTTGATATGCCTGGGATACGAACCCGGTCTTCCAAGACGTAAAGCATGATCTCTACAGCCGAACCATGTCCTAGTTCTTTTTTGTAATATAAAACTTGTTTTAAGTACTTATGTATGAAAAGAAAAGAAATAACCGGCATGGGAAACCAATACATACAACGAAATATTGTACATATTATTTTTTCTTTGTTCTCTTTTCCCTTCACATAGAAACGAATGTGGAATTCGTATTTTATATTTTATATGGAAGAGCCGAGGGCTTCTATAAGGCATTCTTTGCAAGTTAGATAAGAATGGTAATTGAATCAAAGCAATTTCTAAGCAGGCCTTTAATAAGGCCTGAAGTAAGAAGGTCTTCTGAGTTTACCCGCTGGGATGTTGTTGGTTGGCTGGTGTTGTGAGCATGTGAGCTTGAGTGTTATTTGTCTGTAGTAGTTAGTGTCACTTTAACGCAAGGGTCATTAAAAAAATCATTAAATAAGTTCAAAAATGTCGCTGACCTGTGCCAGCAATTCAACAGCGTAGAAAAAATCTAAAAAATATAACTTTAAAATGTTAATGCATGTTGCAATTATTGCTATTATATGTAGATCGGAATATTTATGAAAATATTTTCACTTGTTAAAAAAAGTTATGATATGACAGCAAATTAAAGATAAAATTAAAAGTTTTAGCTTAAATATTTGGGTATTTAAAATTGCGATGAAAACGAATTAAAAATATTTAAATTAACTAAATATTTGATATATGGCTGATTCTCATTTCAAATGCTTTTTTGCTATTCGTTGATATTATAGTAAAATATTTCATAAAATAAACACATAAATTTGAAAATGAAATCTCCTTTAGCGTGATTTAAAATATTATAAATACATTTATTAAATTTATTATTTGAAATATTCTCCAAATTGTATTTAAAATAAAGATTTACTTGTCGAGGG
The DNA here is from genome assembly GCA_956483635.1 of Panzeria rudis. Classification (NCBI taxonomy): domain Eukaryota; kingdom Metazoa; phylum Arthropoda; class Insecta; order Diptera; family Tachinidae; genus Panzeria; species Panzeria rudis. The sequence goes on from OY101447.1 coordinate 197,421,011, forward strand.
TTAAGCAATGTCTATACGCATTAGTGCTTTACCAAATCGTTAGTAGACTTCAACCAAAATTTTGAAAAGTCTCAAACCTCTTATATTTTGCATTCAAAAACCATTTGAGAACTTAAAAATAATATTTTTTTTGAAAATGACAAAAGAATAAAGTAAGCGTAGTAGGCTTAAAAACTTATACAAAACTCAAAAAAGAATTTATATTCGATATGAAAAATGAAAAATAAAAAACCGATTCATATCGAATATAAATTGTTTGTTGCGCTTTGTATAAGTTTCTAAGCGTACCTACTACGCTTATTTTATTCTTTTGTCATTTTCAAAATAAAATTTTAAGTTCTCAAATGGTTTTTGAAAGTCTCTGCAAAAGATAAGAGGTTTTAGACTTTTTAAAAGTTCAAAAGTGCTGTCAACTTTATTGAATATTACTATATTGTAAAAGGTTTTATCAATCAATCATGGTTTGTATAAAAAAATGTATTGTTTGTCATCCATAGTTTTTTAATTTTATTGAAATTTTGTAGTGAATACTAAGCAGTTTTTGTTCAAATACATCGAATATAATACATCTGAATATTTTCAAATGCAAATTATAGTGTGTGTTCTGAAAAGAATATTAAATTCTTATGAAAATGTATTGAGCGTTACGTTAACAAAATTCTTAAATATAATTTATCTATAAACTTTAAGACGATAAAAAAAGTTAACAGCAGCGGAAGAGCAGAAACGATACAGAGAGCATTATCCGTTTATACATTTCAGATTTGCTTTCAAAATATTTTCACTCTGCCGCACTGTGGGTTATAATATTTCTGAAGGAAGTATTTTGGACCGAATAATTATTTGATATTGACATAACTTTTAAAATTTTTGGTCGACATTGTTAAAACTCGTTTTATATATATTTTTTGCTAATGTATAAATCTTTGTAAAGGATTATTGCTAATGTTTGAATTTTCCATGGTAGTCCAAATCAAAATTATAAAAAATGTCATTACTTTTAATTTCGTCCAACGATTATTTTAATTTTCTTAGAGAGTAGATAAACAGTGCTAGTATAGGTTTACTAATTTTTTTATGTACTTTTTTCACAAAAACCATTCCCAGAACAACCGGGAAAGATAATGTAACGATCAATATACAAAATTTTTTAAAAAAATATGAATTTTATTTAGGATCCATTGAATGAGGCAGAAACTATAATATGAATCTTACTTTCTCATATTTTTATTAGTTCAGTTGGTAAAGTAAACAAAAAAAAACATGAATGTACACTCAAAATGATAATAACCCACCGATTTATCAACATTTTTTTTAATAACTCCAAGAGAATTTTAATAAAACTAGTTTGGAAGGACTTCAGGCTGCTAGACTGTGAAGGAAGTAAAAAATTTACAAATGAGCGTCACATATTATATTTATGTAACAAAACAACCAAATATTTTGGGAAACACAACCCTATTCTCAGCTTCATTATATAACAATCTATATGATTTTTATAGCTGCAGTAAAAAATTTATCAGGCAATTATTTTTCAATATTATACAAACATTGTACGACGGTTGTTGCCTTAACACTAGTATTTATTATTTAAATAATATATTAGTTGAATGAACTTAAAGCCAGCCTTAGAAATAAATTTTCTTCCTCTAGGATGCTCACATATAAATCCATAGAAAAATGGTTTTTAAGCACAAAAGAAGACAGCTAAACTAAAACTGAATATGTAGTTTCAACAGGTAAGATAATATTAATGTGAATCTTTTTATATCCTTTCTGTTATGCTTCTTTCACATAAGCAACAAACAAATAGAGACATAAAGTCACACAAATTCATACAGACACCTGTACTTTTTTAATGTGTTGTTCATGTAATAAACTAAGAAACATTAAAGTAGTAAATTGGTCTTTAAGGTCTCTTAAGAATGGGAGTCCTTTTTGCAATCTAAGTCAAACAGTAAAATATACCTACACATATCGGTTAGGCACAAATAACCCAACAAAAATAAAGTCAAACATTTAAAACTTAATTCTCAAGATTGTTTCTAGTTTGGACTGTGAGATATGAGATACACATTTTCATTGAATTAATATTCTTTTGAGAATGAAAGTTAGACGAATGGCACCTTCTCAATTCGATATTAATTACTATTCTTAAATTGGTGGCAAAATTTAAAGTAACTCTATCTCAAAATTTTACATATTTTTTAAAATCCCAGTTTGACTAAAGATCCGCCAATATTTTCTAATAAAAATTCTATATAAAACTTCCTTTATGTTGCCTATAATTCTCAGATTATTTTCAACTCATTCTCAAATGTGTGATATATAAGAAGAAAAAATTATTTAAAATCATTCGGAGTATGATATTTATTAAAGTACATGTCTGCTGGGACTTAGCTGACAACATGGATTTTATAAAAGAGTTGATTTGTGTGGGTGCCAGCAACAGGGTTTAGCTCAATTTATATGTTTGTACAGTAAGAAAGCAGATATTTTGTCGAACTAAAAAAAGAATTGTGAAATGCAAATACATATGATTTTAAGCTAGCGACCGGCACACTTGTATGCGTTTTTGTTATTGTATATCCAGAGACAACACAACCTTCTTGCTTGAATGCTCATGTCAGACTGGTTGATTTTGTTTACTTTTAGTTAATGCGTTTGGGTATGTACATGTGAGAGTAAAAGAGAAAAAAGGCACATAGGGCATTTTTCGCCGACCAACGTTTTAAACATATTTGTAAGCTTTTTTTTAAATATAGGCAAAGGCTTAGAGTTAAGTGATAGAATCTAGATGCAAAATTAAAGTACTTAATTTTCTTGGATGGTTTCTTTAATACTAGTCATATTGCTGTACTTTAAACAAGTATTTCTGATTTGGAAAAAATCTGCTTATACAGTGAAAGTATTTTGTTATGATTTTGTTCTCTTTTTACCGCCCACGGCTCGCGCACTTATTTTACCACTCCCATTTGCAGCAGTCATAGGACAAGTACGTTGGAGACAATTGCTACAAAATTTTTGGTTGGATGGCTTACCGCTTTTTTCTATACATAATCTATACATATACCAAGCTATGAATTGATTATGAAGGGTCAATCCCTAAAGTTGTGTCTATCCCTATATAGATGGAAGTTTGTGATAGTGAAAATTTTACTACCTTAAGCCGTTTTTGCAAGAGGTTTCACTTAAATTCAAATATGCACTTCTTGAAATTAACTATAGAATTACAACTGCGATTAAGATTTACAACACTTATCGGCAGTGTTGTACTTTTAGTTGTCTATGTTAATTTAGTGTGATTATCGTTTACAACATGTATTTTTGTTTATTGTCAAAACTGTCAAAAGCTTACAACTGCGCATTAACTGTTGTCGTGTTGCCCTGTATACAAATGGATACAAATTTGTATGTAGGTATATAGGTTTTTCTTTGCAAACCGCTAATAGTATACACAACTAGATGTTGTAAATCATAATCGATAGACAACTTATGTTGTGTTGTAGCCCAAACAACACAACATTTGTGTATTGTAAACGGTAATAGGGGCCTACATTTTTGACAGCTAGAAATTCGCTTGGACTTTCACATCTTCAAACTGTTGTTAAGTTACTTTCAAAGTACGTTTTTGCTTGCAGTTCTAACTGTTTGGTAAATGCTTAATTTTCCAGCTCATAAGTTTGTTAAATCCAAGTTAACAAGAATTTACTAAATGAAATAAATGAATATATTCAATCAAAATATATTTTATTAAAATTTTGTTTCTGCAACCATATATGCTATGTAAATATGTCTGCATCAGTACATCCCAGTAGTCCCACTTGTTACCGACGACATTATCATCGATGTTGTCTGCAAGATAATCAATGATTTGTCACCCATAAAACACATTTCGAACTAAGTTTGGCGACAAGGTGGCATACGTTGTCGTGTATAAAGCATTTGTTCCGACAAGATTATGAAAATTTATGCTACAGAGTCTTATTGATGACAACAAGAGTAGCAACTGCATCCAAGTTGTCGTGTGTACAGCATTACTGCCGACAACAAGAGTAACTACTGCATCGAAGTTATCGTGTGTCCAGTCTTATTGCCAACAACAAGTGTAATAACGGCATCGAAGTTGTCGTCTGTCCAATTTTGTTTGCCGACAACAAGAGTAACAACTGCATCGAAGTGGTCGTGCTTCCATTTATGTACATTAAAGAGTTTAAGTTGCCCACAAAACGTGTTTTTGTATAAAGGTTTTTAAATACGTCAGTGTGGAGGTTGTTTGATCGATTCGATTACTACATTTTAAAATTTTTTTATCATTCACTGACGACAACTTTAGTAGCCTGTTAGCAACGTTGTCATTAAGTTTTGTGCCCTTTCTTCGAAAATGTCGTCAGTATTAGGCTTCGAGTGCCGTCAATTCGTCGTCGGTGATAGATACCTGTTTCGAACATCCATTGATGATGTCTCGAAGACAAGGACTACAGGGATGTGTACATCTTGCTAAAATAATTTTATCAATACGCTTCAATATAAATTGCTTATTATTCGTTTAATTGTATGCTATTCTATTATGGATATAAATATATTTAAATAAATCTTTTTGTTATCTAAAAACGTTCATGCATAAAACGTTTGATGAAAATGGGAATTTACCACAAAATCTTATTTTCATTGACAAAAGGAAACAAGGACAATACACACACAAATGACACAAACAAATTTCTGTTAAAATATAAATACATCTTTGCATGTGGCATCAAAGTTATTATTAGAAAACAATTATTAAATATTTTTAAAATTTTTCCATAATAAAAAGAAATGGGAAAAGTCTTAAAATTGTTTTTTTAAGCCAAAGTTTTATAGATGAAATGATTTAGTAGCACTAGAAAAGATTTTTCAACTCTTCATAGTAGTTTTGGTTATCGTTTAATGAAACAATGAAAAGTAATGTCAATATTTTTTCATATGAAAAACATTGGAACGAAACAAAAGTTTTTCACAATTACACATCACTGCGATTCTTGTTTTGTGTAGCAGTGAAAATAGCTGGCAAAAAACTTTTCATATGAAAATTTATTTTACTCAGAAAATTTATAAGTGAAAAATAAACATTTAGAGAAGAGTAAGGGCAAACTTACAAGGGAATAAATGTTTTGTTTTTTATAATTCGTTTATTTTTTATTAATTAAGGGATGATTTTGATCTTCCAAACGATATTTAATGATTTAAATACATATAAAATTAACAAGAAGAACTTTAGTTCACATGATCTATATGTATCAATAATAATAGCCGCAACCGTAAATAAAAAAATACGACACAAGAAATGTTGCAGAAAACAACTGATAGCTTATAATTGGATAAACCGATTGTCTATAAACCTATCATAGAACACTAATGATGAAATAACTTTTTAAGCAAAGAAAACTATCTCCAAATCGACCTTCCTTTTGGGAGCTAAAGTGGCACGGACAGACAGTTACGAGAGAACACAACTAGAAAAGTAAGGATAAATGCGGATGCACCGGTCTTCTTCAAACATATCTAAGAACAACCTCGATAAAATCATCTGTTGAATAAAAAAAACTATATTAAAGTCGTGCCAGCCATTTGGAAGTTATAGACATATATTTCCACACACGGACAGACACATGTACAACACCTATACCAAGTAATTATTAATTTTCCTACATCTGCAGAACTGCAATACTGACAGTCTGTAAATTTGATGTGGACAGCCTTAAGAAAAAAGTGAAAGTTCCAACAAAATATTGGAGTTATAGGAGGGGGAGAGACCCCCATACAATGGGAGGGTACTCGTCTCCCACACAAAGTAATTATTAGTTTTCTCATATCTGTAGAACTATAATAGTGAGGATCTCTAAATTTGGTGTAGAACAAGGTAGAACAAGGTGAAATTTTCATAAAAGAGAAATGGCTACCCGCCACACAAAGTAATTATTAATTTTCCTTATCTACAGAACTACAATATTGAGGCAATCTAAACTTATAAGTTAGTTAATATGGGTAACTCTTAGAATAAATAGAAAGTCACCCCCCCCCCCCCCCCCCCACCCTTCCATTCCAACTATTATTTTTTTATATCTGAAAAACCATCAAAGCGAGACTCCCTAAATTTCTTGTAGCATAAACTGGAAACTAATTGCGCTTTTCAACAAAAGCCTGGTAGAAAAGGAGGATGTGGGGCCTTACAGTCCTAATACAGAGTAATGTGTAATTATCCTATACCTGGAGAAACCCAATAGCGAGCCTCTAAATTTGATTTAGGTTACAGTGAGAAGAAATTACATTGTTAAACGAAATCCTGGTGGAATAGGACGTAAGACACGGGTGTACATTATCATTAATTGTCCTCTTTCTTCACAAAGATGTGCTAGAAAAGCGCACCGGGTGGGGCTAGTTAATCAATAATTTAGAAAGTTAACTAATCAAAATATGGCTACATAATCATTTTACTTTAAAATAATACCAGAAACAGAAAACATGTCCTTATAAGCAAAATTACTTTGAAGAATTCCATAAAATGTTTATTTATATTTTACAGCTTACTAACAGATATCAACTTAATGTTTCATTTCAATTATTAGTAAAACAATTGTCAGTAAAGCTTTTCAAAAGTTTTAATATTATTTCTAAAAATACTTAATCGTATTACTAAAAACAAAACTTTGCCAAATAAGCGTTAGCAAATCATAAAATAAAACCAAAAATTATTGTTGTTATTAAATCTTAAATCGAAAGTTATAACAACTTCTACAAGCAGTAAAAAATTATACATAAAAATATACCATCGCTTACGCGATTACATAATAATTCATATGCAAATTTACAAAATAATTATGCACATTCACAAAAATCACTTGCAAAAACTCTTAAACAAAAAAAAAATATACATATTACGACTGTTAAGGGTTAGATGACACAAGTCATAAGAAATAAAAATTTTGATCTTTCAAAAAACATTTACATATAAGTTCTGTGGCAATAAGGAATAAGTACATAAGTCGAGGTAAGCAAATTTTGATCTAATAAAACCATTGTATTCTCCATATTCAAAAGTACCTCTGGGCGAATTTTCATTTATTCCGTACGATTTTCAAGAAGTTATAGCGTAATGACTTGCTGCTTAACTTTTTTTTGACTCATAATCTCATATGGAATAATTAAATTTGAAATTGAATATCTTTATTACAGTAGATAGAATCATATATTCCTAACTTAAAAGAATCGAAGAACGAAAAATCAGCATTAAGTGCAATAGGAATAAATTTCTAAAATTCCACATGAACGTTTAAAAGTGCTCTTTTACAAAACTAAAAAATAAGACTTAAGCACTTTTGCCTTATTGCGACATAGTTTTCTTAAAACTTAAATTAAATTGCAAAAGAGACAATCCTTTAGAGGCACGCAAAATAGTGCGAATCAGATCCAAGTGTAAATTCAAAAGAAACAATTTGTAGATTTAACAAAAGCAGAGTTAGATCTTCATCTTAATATGTATGTAAGAAAGTATATTTAAAAATTATTTACACAAACATACAAATATGCCACCATGCATACACACAGCAACACATATAAACTTTATATTCTACATCGCATACAAAAAAAAAAATTTATTTTCGTTTTATACAATAGAGTCGGAAATTTTAGAGAAATTGCATTTTAATATCCAAATGAATGCAAACAGTGATGCCAACTGTTGAGACTCAAAACGCGTGAAAATTTTCGAAAAAGGGGCTAAATTAAAAAAAACGTTTTTTTTATATAAACAAACACAACCCGCAAACCGAATCGCTTGTCTGCGGAAAACACCCACAGTCTATGGCGGGAATCGCACCCACGACCTCTGGACTGGCCGGCTAGCATCACTACTACTCAGCCACAGGGGCACTTAGTACAATATCCAGTAAAATTTTTCGAAAAGGCACGAAAAGGGGATAACTTATAAAAGCAACGATTAAATTTTGGTTCCATCTTCCAAAACAAAAACAATTTTGACAGAAATAAAACATTATTGTTTATCAATTAAGTTTTGATTAATGTTTATTTAAAACAAACTAACAGAAGAAAGTGAGTAAAAACAATCTTCTCACGTTAGTAAATATGATGCTATTGCTAGAATAAGGAAAAAACAAGTTTGCAAAAATAAATATATAGCCATATTGAACAAAAAGTAAAAAGAGGCTAAAAGGGGCTGAATGATAATTGTAAAAATGCTAGATTTGCGCGCTTTTTAGTTTCAGGCTAAAATGTTTTTAGCGTTTTGAGTGACTAAAACCGGGCTAAGTCTAGCACGAAAAGGGCTGAATTGGCATCCCTGCATGCAAAGATGATTGTACATGCGGGTGTGTATGCGTAATATTTTTAGTAGTGTGGAAATCACTCATACGTATGTAAACTAACTGCAGTAGTAGCCAGCGGTAAAAGGCAACAGGCCAGCAAATTTCAGGCATTCTTGAAGTCCTGCGAGACCGATCCACATGCAAACTGCCCTCTTGTAGAAGGGAAAGCGGATGTAGTACTTTATTTTTTTTTTTTAATTTTTCGTTCGATAGCCATTCCACATTCCCTTCTTTACAGTCCAGTCATATTAGGGTTTCACTGCGGAATGAGAGATAATAAGCTGAAAATTCGTATACATCTTCGTTTTGGTGTTCTAAAAGTTGTCTCAAAAGTCTCATAAAATCTCGTGTCTGTGCCGTAAGTTATTCAAGGTCAAAGGCCACGAAAATCAGTTTTTCGGAATTATCTCGGTTTCTATAGCTCCAATGATGTTAACAGTTATTATAAAAATTGTAGAGCATACAATTTGCGACAAATCTTGTATTAAACATTTCTTCATACGCCCAATCGTTTCTGAGATAGAGGGCAGAGAGCCCGCAGCGTTCAGCCATACTCAATTTAATGCAAGGTCAACCGTGAATCTCAGTGTAATACCTTGTGTTATTAAATCATTGAAATATGATTTACAAGAAATAATTTATAATGTTTATTATTTAATACATTATATTTGATATTATTTTGCATATATCTAATATATTAGTTTAGTAATACTTACACAAAAAGAAAAATTCCATATTAAATGCAAGTATTTTCTACTTACTTTGAGTACGAGTTGTATTAAAAAATTTCAGTACGAATAACACAAAATGAAGCCGAAAACGGGATAAAATTCTTCAATCATGTAAAAAATTTTGAATCACGTAAAAATTTCTTAAATTAAGTACCAAAGTTCTTATTTTAAGTACGACTATTTCTATAAGCTTTATACAAAGTCATAGTGTGTTGGTATTTGCTTGCTTGCTTGCTGATAGCCACAATTCACTGTAGTACTCTTCTTGTTGGTTATTTTGTTTGATCGTTCAGTGCCGATAAATAACCGGCAAATGTCGTATGATATGCTGCTGGTGTATACTGGATTGTAGCTGTCGTTCTTTCTATACTGACTTAGCTGAGTTGTATAGGCGTTGATTTATAAATATGATGAGTTAAGTTCAATACCAGGAATGAACAAAAATAAATTTTAAATCAAAACAAGTAAGTAAAAATATTAAATTTAGCTAAGTATTAAAAATATATGTAATATATATCTCAAGTCTGTTCTTGTATTAAATATGTAAAAATAAGGGATTGATTAAAGTACGCAGTAGGGTTGATTCAAGTATGGGGTGGTATTGATTGAAGTATGCAGCGGGCTTGAATAAAGTATGTAATACGACGTTTGTCGCTACTAGTAGCCTATTCCCGAGAAATAAAAATAAATAACAAGAAGAGCACATCCGTGTATTGTGGCTATCATCAAAGCAAACAAACACCAACACAGTACGAACACGACTGTGTATAAAGTTTATAAACAGTGTCGTATTAAAAATAATTTTTTAATTAAGTGTGTTGCATTTGAATATTCCGCAATTGAATCAATCTTTCTGTACGTGAATTCAGGAAATCCAGAATTACCGTACTTTTGACACCGTTTGGGATTAATTTATGTACAGATCGATTGATTTTTCTTTTCCGTGTACCTAATTTGTGTAATTAAAAAGTCATTAAATGAAATATTTATTGTATATTCTAAGTTTATATTAATTTATTTAAAGTAGATTTTAAGAAGAAATAAAACGGGGAAATATATTATTATTTATCATTACATAACTTAATACAAGGCATTATTCACTGAGATTCACGGTTGACCTTGCATTACATTGAGTATGGCTGAACAATGCGGGCTCTCTGCCCTCTATCTCAGAAACGGTGGGGCGTATGAAAAAATTTTTAATACAAAATTTTTCGCAAATTTTATGCTCTACAATTTTTATAATAACTGTTAACATCATTGGAGCTATAGAAACCGAGACAGTTGCGAAAAACTGATTTTCGTGACCTTTGACCTTGAATAGCTTACGACGCAGACACGAGATTTTATAAGACTTTTGAGACAACTTTTAGGACACCAAAACGAAGGTGTATACGAATTTTCAGCTTATTATCTCTCATTCCGCAGTTGGCCCCTTTTTTCTGCTTATTTGACTGGGCTATTTAAGCAGGGAAGATGAAAGGACTATTGTATTTTTAAATTAAAAAGTAAACAAAGTGCTTTGGATATGACAAACATTATTTTATTTTTTTTCGCATGTAATTTGTATGTAAGACTAAAATTTACATACAAGAGACATCACAAATGCTGCGGAGCTGATTAAGTTAATATTATTCCGTCGAAACTACATCATATCCAATTCAATGTATAAAAAAGTATTTTGGATGAAAAGAAATAGCTCGAAATAAAAAAAACACATTAATCATATCGGAAGAAGGAAGAAGTCGCTATGAAAATACTGAAATCGAAAACAATGTGCATATCTATTTGCTTTTTAACACACCTTTCTTAGATAGCCTTCAAAATGGCATGCCCGAAGAGGCCTGTAAGAATCCTTACATTGGAAAGCGGCTTGGAAGTCCTGGGGCACAATCACAGCATGGGTAAAAATGTAATAAGTATGGAATGCGGATTGGCAGGCCTTATGTCTGTTAAACAGCCCTGCTGCTGGAAGGCCTCTATACTCCTGCAATTTACCGCTGGGTACAGTTTGTGTATTCTGTGCTAAGTATATGAGAGGAGAATGTGTAAAAGGAGCCATTCCCAAGCAAATAAAAGAGCACAAACTTAAGCACACACACACACACATATATATATATATATAAAGGCATATTATGCAAATGTTTTTGTATACAGTTGATAGAAAAACTGTTAGAACATCATGTGCATATAAAATTAGATTCAAACTATTTTTTTATGTAATTTTTATTTCCCTTAAGAAAAATTTTCTAGAAGAGCAACTAAGAGCACTTTGTTAAGCTGTAGTAAATCCTTTTTACCCTATACCCACATATAAAGTAAATTCTTGCCATTTTTTTCAAGTATAATTTTTATAACATAATTCATAAGTATGATTTAATTCACAAACTATTGTCAGAGTTGTCTGTCAATAAATTTAACAATATTTTCCAAATGTTATCGGTAATTTCTCAGCGTAGTGAACTACTCGTTAACATTTGTTATAATCAACTTAAGTATGGTAAATACTCACTCGTACATCAAAATTAGGCATACACATTTTATGCATTTTTGAAACTGCTTCTGTTTTCAGAAAGCAAAAACTTGTAGCATCTAAATACCTAATAGAATATACCACTCAATATGTGTATGTGTCTACACAGAAAATAAAAATCAATCTACTCGTACTTAAATTAATTCCAAGCGGTGTCAAAAGTATGGTAATCCCGGATTTCCTTAAATCAAATACAGAAAGATTGATTCGAGTAAGGAATATTCAAGGGCAAAATCCTTCACTTTAGCCTGATTCGTCTTTATTCATGTAAAGAAAAAATCTTATTCTAAGTACGACTCTTTATACTCCTTATACTCCTTATACTTATAGACAGTCGTATTCGTACTGTGTTGGTGTTTGTTTGTTTTGATGATAGCCACAATTCACTGTTGTGCTCTTCTTGTTATTTATTTTCATTGCTAGGGCATAGCCGTCATGTGCCGTATTACATGCTTGATTCGAACCTGCTGCATACTTGAGAATCAATCCCGCCGCGTAACTCCACCAATCCCTTCGCGTACTTGAATCAAGCTCGAAGAATGAAGCTTATTTTAAATTTATATTTTTAATACTTAGCTAAATTTAATATTTTTACTTACTTGTCACTTAACTGATTTTCCAAGTTAAAGATCCACTTTTTTATATAAAAGAACAACAAAGATTTATTCAATCCAATATTTCGTTAACAACAATGATATATAATTTTTAAATAACAGTTAGTAGAAAATAGGTTTTCTGTTACAAATAGATATTTATTTATTTATTTTTTTTCATTTTAAATACTATTTGTTACAGAAAAAATACTTTCAAAATAATTATTAAATGTTATTTAATATTACACCCAAAATAAAATGATAGGTAAGTCAAACCAATTTGAATAGTTAACCTACTGTTAATGTAAATTGTTGTTGCAATTTTTATGATATAACAATTTTTATGAAAGAACTTTTTCAAGTTGTAAGTCATTTCATGTATATGATTAGTTTGTGCTATCGTTTTTCAACAAGATGACTTAGCTGATATGGTAAAGGCGTCCGGTTCATAAATATGGAAACCTAAGTTCAAGACCGAATATTACATTTTACTGAATTGTGAAATATATAAATTTGGAAAAAATGACGTTTCAAAATGAAAATAATTTTTTATGGTTAAAGTTACTAATTTAATTTTTAGCAATTTTTGTGGTTAAATTACTAATTTTTGTGGTTAAAATTACCAATTTAAAATAATAGCAACGAAAATAGTTATTTGACAAAAATTACTGTATTTAAGTCAAGCAAATCACCACATACATGTCTGTGTCTACTTTGTGCTACAGTAGATACCGGATATAAGCACATCGCATATAAGAAAAAGGCGCTTATAAGAAAGTGGACCAAAAACACCATGTCTTTTTCTGTACTTTCCATAGAAAAAATGTTCTGTAAAAGAAAATCGTATATAAGAAAAAACCTGATATAAGAAACTTTTTTCAAACACCAAAGATGATAAATGATATGAATTCTTTCTTATTGTTTATCTTTTGTTAGAGCTATATACACTAGTTTTTTATATGAATTGTTTTGTATACATAATAAAAAATTTCAACTATCGAACTTTATTTTTTACTTTTTATAAAAAAAATATTACATTCGTATGTACGCTTTATTGAATACACACTTGTAAGAAAAAAGTTTCTTAAATCCATATAAATATGTATAAGAAATAACTTTCTTATAAACAATAATTGCTTATAAGAAAAAACTGCATATAAGAAACAATTTTGTGAAATTTTCAAAGTTTCTTATATCCAATATGTACTGTATATTTATTTAACAAGATGACTTAGCTGAGATGGTAAGGGCGTCCGATTTATTAATATGAGAGGCTAAGTTCAAGACCAAAAAGTTCCAAAAAAAATAAATAAAAAGATTTTATTTTTTTTAACAAACAAACTTACTGCTTAGCCTTGAAAGGCATCGAACCTGCCACCTACCGGTTAGTAGTTTACACACTATCAACTAACCTACAATCTCATTGGTTGATTTCTACTGTATTTTATGGGTTGACACAATTATAACCTATTAAATTGGTTAGGTTTACCAATATTTTATTTTGAGTGTATATGTCACTTAAGTAGATAGCCATTTCTGTTAACGAAATATTGGATTGAATAAAACATTGTTGTTCAGACAATTAAATATAAAAAAATCAAAGAAATTAGAATCATATTTTAGTTACTTGTTTTAATTTAAAATTTGTTTTTGTTCATTCCTTGTATTGAACTTAACTCATCATGTTTGTAAACCAACGCCTTAGAGTCTAAGGTTTAGACAACTCAGCTAAATCAGTGCATGAAAGAACGACAGCTAAAATCTACTATACACCAGCAGCATGTGATACGACGTTTGTCGGCTATTTATCAACACTGCACGAACAAACTAAATAACCAACAGCAAAACAATAACAAGAGCACAACATTGGATTGAAGCTATAAACAAGCAAATAAATACTAACACACTACGACTTTGTATGAAGTTTATAAAAATAGTCGTACAAAAAATAAGAATTTTTCTACTCAGTTAAGAATTTTGTATTTTATTCAAGAGTTTCTACATGATTTAAGGATTTTATCGAGTTGTCGGCACGATTTTATTGTTATTTGTACTTAAATTTTGAGGTTCGACTCGTACTCAAAGTAAGTAGAAAATATTTGAATTAAGTGCGGCGTTTTTCTTTCTGTGTATAATATACACAGAAAGAAAAACGCCGTACACTGTAAATACTTTATGACGTTACAAATAAATATTTTATTTATTACAAGAAGAATGATAAACATAAATCTACTATCCTCTACAACTGTGGTGAAGGGTATAAAAAAGAAATTCTGTATTTATCACATGTGGCAAATCAACCAAAGAACAAATGCACAATTCTAATCGTTGAACTAACTCACTGTCTATTTAGTTCTGACGCTTAATATATTTTCTTATTTTTTTTTACTATAACATGTATTTGTATATATTTCAATACACACGCATACATATCTGCATATACATACGCGTTGTTTTCATGAATAACCGCTTAAATCTTTAAAACAATTTTCAGGAGAGCCAAAATACATTTTAATTAAAACTGTGTACACGGTATGAAAGTTATTTTTAAGCCCAAGGAACAAGTCTTTGAAATAAAGCAATTCACTGTTAATAATTGATAGTCAATAAAATTGACTTATCCCTTTATTCATGGAAGCCACATACACATATAAGTTTCCTAAGATGTTATATATAGTTTTTGTTTATTCTTTTTTTAAACTGTTGTCATCTTTTAATAAAGAGGCCCATCCATTATACAATATTATTCAACATGTTATTTTACATATTATTGTCGTTTTGACCTAAACTATGCAATAAATGACACAATAATATCAAACAATATATGGCCCAAATTTCCTGACAGTGCTGAAGTCAATATAACAATGAATAATATTGCCAATATATTATACAAATTTCTTTAATGTGCAATAAAAATCAAGAACCTTTTGATTTGGGCAATATATTGCGAAAACTTCTAATATGACATACACATTGGAGATATTATTGCACAATATGAAAAATTACACAATTATATTGTAAGTGGGTGGAGCGCTTAAAGTTTTCATATTTGCATAAATAATATAACACTGATATGCAAAAAACATTTTTTTCGAGCCTTTAAATAAAATTATGTGTAATATACAAAATTTAATGCGCTAAACTTAAATCCGTTTTTCATTTTCCTTATGACGTACATATATTTTTTAATGGCCATAACTAATATTTCCACTAGGTACATCAGTATATTTCACCATAACTCGAGAACGGTATGCCTAATTTCAATAAACAAAGTACCAAAATATTCATGGCAAAATTACCATCAAAATTTTATGATTTTTTTTCTTGACTTCAAAGTAATTCTCAAAAGATTTCTTAGAAAAAATTATCTAACGACCAATTGAAAAACTACATAAAACGGAAAAAGAATTAATTATAAGTTTCATGCAAGTTGCCACTGACGTGCATATTTATGTACTCGTATGTATGTATATGCAAGTTAATCAAGGACGAAACCTTGATTTAAAAAAATTACTGACAGGCCACATAAGTGGCCTGACAGCCTGTGTACTCACACAACTGTCTTTAATAAAACCAAAAACCGATTTATGTTGTTTAAGCTTCCAAATCCCAATTTGAATTGCCTTTTATTTTATTAATTTTTATTAATTATAATTCCTTAAAATTACTGTGGGAAAATGCTTACACTTCTATTTTACATGGTTTGATTTTATTAAGCATTTCAAATACGGATCACATTACAACACGCGCAGACATTTATTTTGTTTGTTGCAATATGATTTCACAATAAGGTTCAATATACTCATTTCTAGGTCATACTTATTTATTAAGAATGTTAGCACAAATAATAAGGGTATTAACTTTTATTAAGAATATTAGCGGAAATAATAAGGGTATTAACTCCCCCCCGTTTAAGTATCAGCGTCCCGCTGATTAGACCGATTCTTTGGCGGTAGGTTCGGGTGACTGTATTGCCGGGATTTTTAGCGTTGCGAATATTCTTTTCCAAAGGACTACTATGATGATTGCAATGACGGCTAGTAAAAAATAGCCAGTCAAGTGTGACCAGAATGAGAGATGCAAATGGTATTTTAGATGCCCAATATGTTTATTATTCTTTTCGTGAAGTTCATGCAAAAGATTCACGTCGAGCTTACGTTCCTTTTCATAAACATTAGCAAGCAAAGGAGGTAGGGCTTGTACACTGGTTATCTTTTCATTTTTAAATTTCTTGTCCCCAATTTCAATTGTTTCGTTAAAAAATTTTACTAAGTACGTACCCTCTAGGCTTCTGTTGCCGTTCTGGGAGTGAATGATACCTTTAAAATTTGTGACAAATATAATGTCGTCTTCTAGTTGTTCAATCACAACCTCTTTGTTTGATACGAAGGTACAATTTGCGTTGATACCTCTCAAGATTCTTGGCAAGCAGTCGTCAATATTAAGCTTCTTTAATTGCTGTGTGTTGCAAATTGTTGTATTACTTATCATCGTGCAGCCCCCACCAATGCCATAAACGTTGTCATGGTTCAGCAGGACTGAGCCATATTTCAAATCAAGTTGTCTGTTTTCAATTATGGATGCCTTTATCGTAATTCTTTCGTATTTCTTTGAATTAACTTTTGGTATTGACAGAACATACAGTAGGGAAGTTCCGTTCGAAAATATACTCGGCCTACCGTATTCAATAGCCTCTACCTCGTTGCTGTATGGTAGTGAATCTACTTCGGAGACTATTCGATGAATTTCTTCCATATCTAAAAGATTGGTATTGATTATGCCACTTTTCGCTAGCTGACAGGCTCGTACAACCTCTTCAATATCCTCTTTTACAATAAGCAGCTGGTTTAACGACTCCTTGGCAAGTTCTTCCGCTTCAGACTTAGATATTTTGTTATTGAAAGTTTTAATTAAATCATTCATTCTCTCCACAATCTCGCTAGTTGTATCGAATAACTTGTTATTTATAGCATATTGGTGTTCGTTGTTATCTATTAGCTTCTCTTGACCTTGTATTGGTTCCAATCCGCTGCATCGGGATTCCCTGCAATCCATTTCCACGCTGAACCAATCCAATCTATAGATCTTTTATTTCTTTTGATATTCTTGATTGAATTTATTCGATCGTAGGACTTTTGGAGGTAGTATTGAAACGCTTCTTTGTTAAGTTCATTGTTTTCAGTGGAAAAAAAGACTTCAGCAGTAGTATTCAGCATTCTTTCTAGTTTTTCGAGGTTTATAACATGCACAATATTGAGATAGCCGCTTATTATCCAACCTTCTCCATTTTTTACAGTCACAATAGGTGATTGGTATTCGAATACCTGATAGGCACCAACGATGGGGAGTAATAGGAGTATGCTTAAGTGATAAAATTTCAGATTAAAATATAACCAAATTTATAAATGAATTTAATAGATTTTCCCACTTTTATATGTAAGTTTATATACAAATTTTAGTAAGTTCATAGTTTCCTTATTTTTTTGTTACAATTTTCTCTTTTCTTTTTTTTTTGAAATTTTGAAATATAATTAGTAAAAATTGGGCTTATGTTTTATTACAAAAAAATTTTATTAACAAATTGGATTTGACTTTTTATATGACTTGTTAGATAAATTCTTTGTTCAAATTAGTTTCCAATTTTTAAATTTAGCCTTATGGCCCTTAGTCGATTATAATCTTTAGTTATTAAGTATTTGTTTGTAAAATATCATATGTTTTACAACATTGGCTTTGATTTTCTTTTTTGTTAAGCCTTATTATGTGATTTCTTTAAAAAACAATTATCATTTACTCATATCTTTTTTCTTATCTTAATCTTTCCTTAACTAAGTGTGCTCGGGTATAGGCTTTTTTACATGGGATTTATGGTATTTCCTTCCTTTTTGTGTATAAAACGTTACCCGATTGTCCCTGGAAACCTTGTGCTGTTTATAAAGTGGCTTATGCTTTGGTTTAATTTGTTTGTCCCTGACAAGGACATTTTGGTTCTCTTCTAAAGTTATTGGGACTGATCTATTCTTATTCAATCGGTCATTAGTGGTTTTTTGATTATTCTCAATAAGACCACGAATGTCCTGGTTTACCTGATCACGGAAATTAACCAATTGTTGGTAATTAAATCTTTCAGATCTGTTAAAAAATATGTCGGAAGGCTTCCTTTTTATAACTGAATGTATTGTGTTATTATAACGGTCTACGGCAAGGTATATCATATCCTTAGGATTGAGGTTCTTTATTTCTTTAGATATGCAACGATAAATTTCTATTAGCGTTGAGTGGAACCTCTCCACCTGCCCATTAACCTCACTTTTCTGCGTAGGTGTAAGATAAATTTCAATATTTAGAGATCTAATAAAGTTTAATGTTGTAGGGGTAAGGAAGCCCCTTTCATTATCCGAAACGATTATGCGTGGTGCTGTAAAGTAGTGAAGGAGTTTGGTTAATTTAGTTCTTAAGTGAATAGCCGAACGATTTTTAATGTGAAAGAGTTTGGCGAACTTTGAAAATTTATCTATGCAACTTATGAATTTAAACCCTTGGAGCTCGAAAATATCCACATGCAAGATTTCACAAGGATACGTAGGGATAGGTGTTGGATGTATTTTAGGCTTAATGGGGTGTCTTTCGTACTTATTCGACCTGCATATTTCGCAGTTCTTTGTGTAATTGTGAATAAGGCTCGCCATGCGGGGAAAATAATAATTTTCCAATATTTGCAAGCCGTTTTCTTTGGGGTTGCGATGAGCTCTCTTATGTTCATTTTCTATTATTTCACAGACCCTTTCTGGATTATTGACATCCTCCACTACCCGTTGAGTGATTCTAAGCTTATAGGAAACAAAATGATTTAAATAAAATCTATTTAGCAATGGGATAAAACATTCAGGCATTTTTATGCCGTTCACACAGCTTGGATTTAAGCATCCTTTTAGTGTTTGTGTCAAAGTTTGGGAAGAGATTTGATCTAAAGTAGCATGATGCCTAGTAAACCCTGGATGTGGTTGTATACTACTGTGTAACTCCTTGCCCTGCCGTATTATAATTTGGTTTTTAAAAACGTTTAGAGGAGCTTCCACATGAGGAATCAGGTCACTAGAATCTTGTTGGGCACTGTGGGCTGTACCGTTATCATCTCCTTGAGACTCATCAGCCGTTATAGTTTCGGAATCACCTTCTGAGGCTGTAATTGTTTCCTCATCATTGAGCATATAGACTTGATTTATGTTTGATTCTAATCTAGATAATGCGTCAGCCACAACATTCGATTTGCCAGGTTTATACACTAGTTCATAATTATATTCCTCAATTCTAGCTTTCCACCTCTTCAATTTGGCATTATGATTCTGGTTCCCCAGAGCATAGGTAAGCGGTTGATGGTCAGTAAAGATTTTTATTTTTTTGGCACCGTAAAGGTATGAGCGTAATTTGTCTAAAGCCCAAACAATGGCCAACATTTCCTTCTCGTTGGTCGCATAATTTTCTTCAGCTGCTTTTAGCGAACGGGAAATGAATGCAATGGGTTTATCAGCCCCTGCAAAGTCTTGAGACAAAACCGCTCCAATAGCAAGATTGGAAGCATCGGTAGTCAAATTGAAAGGACGGTCGAAGTCCGGAAATGCCAAAACTTCGGATGACACCAATAAGATTTTCAATTCCTTGAAAGCCTTCAGTGCCTCCTCCGTCAGTGATCGGTACTTTCCTAGATCTGTTAGCCTTAACCTGTGCGTTTTCGCCTCGAGTCAGATTGGTTAAGGGCTTGGCGACCTTTGCATGATCTCTGATAAACTTCCTATAATAGGAAGTCATACCGAGGAAACTTTTTAAGTCCTTCAATGTACTAGGCGGAGCCAGATTTTGTATAGCTTGAACCTTCTGGGGGTCTGCTCGTATTCCATCTTCTGAGACAATATACCCCAAAAATGATACCTCAGTTTGGAGGAAATGGGTTTTCTCCAGATTTACCTTGAGGCGAGATTCTAATAGTTTCTCAAATATGGTTTCTACATTCCTTAAATGGTCGTCAACATCACGACCATAGACAATGATGTCGTCTATATACACATAGCATATCTTCCCAATGTGCTCTTTTAATACGTCGTCAATCATTCTCTGAAAAATAGACGGCGCATTTCTCAAACCAAAGGGTAAACGCAAAAATTCAAATTTCCCATTTAAGGTCGAAAATGCAGTTTTATGTATGTCAGAATCTTTCATTGGAATTTGATGGAATCCCGAAGTTAAGTCCAACGTTGTAAAATATTTGGCCTTGCCTAAGCTTGCCAAAGTTGAATTGATGTCCGGTATTGGGTAGGTGTCAGAGATGGTTACCGCATTTAATCTTTTAAAGTCAATCACCATTCTGTATTGTTTTTCTCCATTCGGTTTGGGTTTCTTTGGTACAACCCATACTGGAGAATTATAAGGGCTTCTTGAGGGTCTTATTATATTTTGGGCTAGTAATTCCGAAATCTGCTCCTCCACAATGGGTCGCATATTCGCTGGGTAAGGATAACTTTTGGTGTAGATCGGCTCATCAGTGCTTGTTTTGATCTCAGCTCGTATAGAGGTAGTGACCATTTCACCTGCCTCGAGTGGACCAAATAGTGCATCGTATCTATCAATTAAGTTTTTTAATTTATGAGCCACCTCTTCTGGAAAATTTTGCGATATAAAATTTATCTCCCGAGAAAATTTCTCATTTAGAGGCAGAACTGCACCCGTGCTAAGCGTCAGGGTATTATTTTCCCTGTTGATAATGGCACCTAATGCCTTTAGAGTGTCGTCGCCTATAATGCCATCAAACGTTTTTAACCCAGGAAGTATGTAAAATGTTATATTATCCTTAATTCCTATGGATTCGAAAAATCTTCCCTGTATTTTCTCCTTTATTTCTAATGTTCCCCCAGCTGTTTTTATGGGAACCGGTTCTCTTAGTGGAGTGCCCATAGCGCATAAATGGGAAGCTACAAAATTCTTATTCGCGCCAGTGTCTATGAGAAATTTTAAGGGCACCCTAGTTTTTGTTATTACTTTTAAGTATGGAACACTGGAAGGGAGGCCCCTGTCATAAAATTTATATCAGGAAGGGTTGTCTCACTCTCTTGTGTTTCTTCGCCATCATATTCTGCGTATTCGTCATTTGCCAAAGTGTCAGATGTAGGAGGGCGGTGTTGCATAAAGGTATTAAAAAGCTTTTGCCGTTTGAACGGATTCCTAAAATTATCTGACCTGGAACCCATTTTAAATCCTGAAGGCCGATTCATATAATTAACTGCCCTGGATTGCATAGAATTATCTACCTCCATTTTCTCCGCTGGTTTTGGCCCTAGAGGCCTTGGTGGCAATGTTTGCGGTACTAAAGAATTGTTCCACGGTCTAAATTTTCCTCCTTGAAATTTATTATATGGTCTCGCTGGCAATTGTGGTCTATATTCAAAACGCGGCATTGCGTTCATAGGAACAGTTATCTGATTCCGACTAACTGGATGCAAATTGGTGCTTCTCAAACTCAAGTTTTGCATTTCTAGGCACATGGCATATGCCTCCGGTAGTGTCTTGGGTCTTTGCACAATTAATAATCTTGAAAGCTCTCCGTTTAAGCCACGAACAAAAACGTCCAACGCCCTATTACGATACGTTTCTATAAGCGCATCTACGGTTTCCTTAGAATAAGCTTCAGTTCTTATCTTATTTATGATTAAGGAGAATTGGCGATTTACCGTTGCATAAAATTCGTCAATCTTAGAGTTTTTCTGTGTCAATTGGTTCAGTTGGTGTTCAAGGGTACTTATATCCCTTTTATCGGCGTAATGAAGTGATAGGCATTCCTTCATTCTAAGCCAATCCGGCTCAAATACGTTATAGGATACCAGTGCTGTGTCAGCACCTCCCCTTATCTTTTGTCGAATGCTCTGCAATATTGCCCTGTATATGGGCTTGTTTCGGACTATCTCATAGTCACGCAAAATAGATTCCACGCTGTGGATCCATGACACGTAATGAGTTGGGTTGCCATCAAAGGCTGTAACTCTTTCACCCGGTCAGGTAGTTGAGATATTTCTTTTAGCTCATATTCAGTTCGAGGAGCTGGAGCTGGTTGAGGGTCAGCCTCCGGTGGAGTAGGACCCTTCTCCATGTCCTTGATCTTAGCTTCCAGGACCTTCACCTGGGCAAGAGTTGCATTGAGAGCCCCGGTCATTTCAAGGACTTGCTTCTGTAACGCTTCCATTCTAAAAATTCTTTTAAGGATACCTTTTTTTGGAAACCTCCGTAAATCGTAAACTCAGAAAATATTGAAAATTATAAAAGCAAAGAACAGAACAGTATTTACTTAATAAAGATATTTAGAGAATTTTACACGAGCACAAGACTTCCAGTACAGTTAGAGCACTTAAAAATATTTAAAGGAATCTATAATTTTTTCCTTAGGGTATCTACCTGAACATCGGTGATGCTGGGAATTTGTGAAAAATATCTAGGAAATTTTTTCTAAAATGAAATGAAGAAAATGGATTTAATAAGAAAATCTATTTAATAATTAATTTCCCTTTTTTTTACTCGAATTTGGCTCGTGATTTAAGTTGGGAATAAAACCAAAAACAAAAGAATTTTCATATGCTCTTTTATTAATTTTCGTTTAGTGAGAAGGTTATTTTCATTTGCAATTTATTTCTTTTCTTATTTTCATTCTCTATGAATTTTATTTAAATCTTATTTGCATTGTGCTGTATAATTTTTATATCTCATTGTATTTTATTTTAATTTTATAATCCTTGAGTGGAGGATCGTGTGGTCCCTTTTCGAGCGGCTACGGCCGACGTACTAAGGCACGATTTGTCTCACCCTGTGAATGCACCAACCTTAATCCTTTATTACCAGGCAAAAAGTGAGGATTAGTTCCCATTAAGTGGTGTAGGTTCAAATGTTGACTACAACTTACAGGTTTTCCGCTAAGTAGCACAGGTTCTTATGTTTACTGCGACTTGCAGGATTTCCGCTAAGTAGCACAGGTTCTTATGTTTACTGCGACTTGCAGAGGAAGCCCCCTTTAGCCTTCTGTAATCTCAATTTAATGAAAGGATGTTGCGAAGGTGGATTGCACATTTCCTCAACAGGATTAGTGATTATTGTTTATTTTGTGACAATTCTAATTTTTTACGCACTGGAGTGCTCGGAGTTCGAGATCGCAGCACGCTGAAACAATTGGTTTCATATTGGTCACTTTATCTAGTTATAGCACATTGCTCCTTCTCTACGGAAGGATTTATATTTTTCCTTTTTGAGAATATATTTTTTCATTTGGTGAACTAGTATTCGTATAAATTTAACTTCCATTTCCTTTTAGTTTTGCTCGGAAATAATTTTATTTCCGACATGTTTCCAGGAAATGGGAAAATAATTAATAAACTGTCATATGACTAAAATATTAGTTCGCGTTACAAAAAAAATATAATTTGATTATATTTATAGTTAGTTAAAATGTTATAGCTTAAAGTTTTACCTTTTTTCAGAGTCCTTTGTTTCAGTAAAAAGATATAATAATTTGTATTACCTTTTTTAATTTTTTTTTTGTATTTTAACCTTCTCACATAATTATTTATAACTTTATTCCTGCTTTGGATTTTCTTTCTTACATTCACCAAAGCATTTATTTTTTACACTTTTATTTTTTAAATAATTTTCCCTTTATCTTTAATAGAGCATTTACCTTTTTTCACTTTATCAAAGCATTTAAAGTTATTTTTTTTATCACTTTTTATTTTGTTTTGGATTTTTCATCCCACTTTTCACTGAGCCAATTCTTTTTTTTTTTATATAAGGATCCGGCGCATATCCTTTTTCCCGACTGGCCGGTCCCTGCTCGGGCGCCAGTTAATCAAGGACGAAACCTTGATTTAAAAAAATTACTGTCAGGCCACATAAGTGGCCTGACAGCATGTGTACTCACACAACTGTCTTTAATAAAACCAAAAACCGATTTATGTTGTTTAAGCTTCCAAATCCCAATTTGAATTGCCTTTTATTTTATTAATTTTTATTAATTATAATTCCTTAAAATTACTGTGGGAAAATGCTTACACTTCTATTTTACATGGTTTGATTTTATTAAGCATTTCAAATACGGATCACATTACAACACGCGCAGACATTTATTTTGTTTGTTGCAATATGATTTCACAATAAGGTTCAATATACTCATTTCTAGGTCATACTTATTTATTAAGAATGTTAGCACAAATAATAAGGGTATTAACTTTTATTAAGAATATTAGCGGAAATAATAAGGGTATTAACTTGCACATTCTTTAAAACCTTTTATTTAAAATATATTTTCTTGTTTACAATTTAAAAATTAGAAATATATTCAACCTCAAGCATACATACAATGAAAGCAAAAGTATTAATCTTTATACTCGTATCCCAGCAGTTCTTTCCATAATAACCAATCAAATCAAAATATATGTTTACTAGAATTGTTCGCTTTAATATTTCCTGTTAACATCGCTAGGTAGTGAAACCGCATAAGATAGTAATCGATTCCCCAGTGATGTGACTTTTTCTAACTGCTGAGTATGTATGATTTTTACTATACATTCTTTTATATTTATGTACATATACATATTACTGGTTATATCATTAGTTACGTGTATGTACATATGTGTATGTATTTGTGGGAGTACATCCCCACAGATATTATTGGACTACGTGGTCCATTTTTGCTAAAATGGAGTAGTTACAACATAGTCCTATGTAATGCAGTAATGGACCATGTTATTTGCAAACAATAGCTTCTAGTGCCACTGTGGCTGAGTGGTAGCGATGTTAGCCTGTCAGTACAGAGGTCGTGGGTTCGATTCCCGCCATGTACGCTGGGTGTTTCTACAGAAAAGCTATTCGCTTCGAGGGTTGTGTTTGTTATAAAAAAAAGTTAGCCGACAAGGGTTTGCGTTTAACCGACTGCAATCGTTAAAATACGAACACTTGAGTGTTCCATCGAATAGTGACATAGAGTAGTTTTAAGACTAGTCCGATGTAATGCCGAAATGGACCATGTTGTTTGCAAACACGAGCTTGTAGTTAAGCGACAAGTGCTCGTGTTTTAACAATTTCAACACGAACACTTGTGTGTACCCAGTAAAAAACCTGCTGCCAATAAAGCAGGTTTTTATTATTATGCTGATATCGCTGCTGATTTTTGTATGGCGAGTTCCCGGATTGGAGTACCACATTTTTGCTCACAAAAGCGCTTTTGAAGCGCTGAAAATAATCAAAATTTTCAGCACTAGAACTAAAAATATATGAAAAAAATGGTTCGATGTGGTTTGGCGTCCTTAACGCCATTTTGAATTTTGCTTATTTCGTTACTTTATTTATTTTTATTAATATATGTTTACTCAATGTTTGTTATTTTAACTTAAACTAGTATCGAACTAAGAAGCTTCAGGTTTGAAGTCCAACGTACCAATCACTCGACCAAAAACACTGTTGCAAAACGGCACCAAGAAACTCAAATAAACTTACTCTTCGTTCTCGCTTATAAGCCTACTTTGGATCAGCACTATAAAATCAGCTTTTTTGTATAGCTAGTGTACGAAGCTTTTGTATAAGTAAAAAGCAAATACTTTTCTCGCTTCAAAACTTGCATTGTTCTGACGCTATGAAATCAGCTTCTGAACAAGCTCATATTTTAAAGCGAATTATGAAGCGCTTTATTTCTTTAGTGCTTCAAAAAATATGAAAATTTGTTACTGGGTATGGACTAGTCACGTTATCTGCAAATATAGAACCTTACTTCCCTGTACGCCCATTTGTTACCGACGACATTTTCATCGATGATGTCTGCAAGACAATCAATGCTTTGTCACATATAAAACATATTTAGAAATAAATATGGTGACAAGGTGGTATACGTTGTCTTGTATAATAAATTTGCTCTGACAAGATTATGAAAAAGTTTGTGCTACAAAGCCTTATTGACGACAATATGAAGACCAACTGCATGCAATTTGAACTGTATAGAGTTTTACTGCCGACAACAAGAGTAACCAGTGCATCGAGGTTGTCGCGTGTACAGTTTTATTGCCGACAACAAGAGTAACAACTGCATTGCAGTTGTCGTGTCATTTATGTCCATTAAAGAATTTTGGTTGCCCATAAAACGTGTTTTTGTTTAAAGTTTTTTGAGTGCATCGGAAGGCTAGTATGAAGCGTGCAGCCTATCAGCGTAGAGGTTGTGGGTTCGATTTGATTATTAAATTTATATATGTTATTATATATGTTATTATATATGTTATTATATATGTTATTATGTATTCATTAACGACAATTTTAGTAGTATGTTACCAACATTGCCTGCAGTGACTTCTGTGCCATTTGTTCGAAAATGTCGTCAATAGTTGGCTTGGACTGTCGTCAATTGGTCGTCGCTGATAGATATTTGTTTCGCATATATCCCTCGATGATGTCTTACAAGCACAAGTATGTATATACAAATGTAATTGTGCACTCAAATATGTTCAACGTACATACATAAATATATGGTATATAAGAATTTCTGCAATTCTTTACAAATCTGTATTTAAACGTACAAGCATTTATCTCTTACAATCAGTTTATTTACAGTTTAAATTCCAAGATTTTACTGTTTCAATACAATTAGATTTTCACATTCAAGCAATCACCTATAAGCAAATTAATTCAGGCACACATGTACAAAATAAATTTAATCCAGATTTTTCATTTAAGTAAAAAAAAGTATAATTAGAGAATTGTTGAAGATTATATTTAATTTATTTGCTTTATACTTTTACTTTTAAAATTGTCTAATCCATTTTAGACAAAGATGCAAGTCATGTGTTTTTTGTTATATTGTATAGATTTGTGCTGAAAAGAAAATTATTGCACAAAATTTTCTAATTTTTATATCAATAAGCAGATGAGTAGGTATGATTACAATAATATAAATATTTGAGATTTAAAATTTTTCGAAAAAACGTAAAAGTCTATTTTGCTTTTTAATTTATTTATTTTCTAAGCTTATTTAAAAATCTTGACTTCGATTATTTTCAACTACTAAGAACTTTTAATACTTGTCAAGGTTTGAACTGACAAATATACATCTAAATAGTAAAAATAGTTTTCTTTATCTTCTTATTAGCTTGGCAAAACTACAAAGTTAATTAATCGATCTCTAAAAGATTTGATATCCGAGTTTGTCGGCTTTTACAGCCCGTATCGCATCGTTCGCTTCAACAGGGCGGTCAATGAATTGATTTTCTGAAAAGTTACTTCATCCTCTCTGATCTTTGCATACATCATTGCGTAATCGGAATAGTTAATTAGATTTTATATCACTATTTGTGGGACGGCCCTAATCTGCACTTTGTAAAAACACTTTCCTAAATTACAGAAAAAATTCCTATTTTCTTGAAAAAATTATTGTTTTTAAACATTTCAAAGCATTAGACATTTTAAAAATAGTTTGAAACCAAAGGTGATTTTTTGCAACAAAAATCAGTTTCTTTTTGTAACATTCTACTAATAAATAATCTTTGTCTCACATACATCTTTCAGAAGACAGTTATTACTCCGCTAAACAGAACAATTCCTAAACGTTAAAGCAATAAAAAATACAAGTCAATCTCTAATTTATGGCAGGGCAGGTAAGTTGGAAAACGTGACATCTGTTAGATATTTTGTACTTCGATAAAAAAACACAGAGCCTGAGTTTTTGGATACATGTGTCTGTACAAATGCTTCAATTCAACTGTCACAAAGTAACTTGTACTAATAAGTGCATACACACAAAAGTAAGTTATACAAATCTCAGCACATCGTAACCCAAGTGACCTAACATTAGAAAATATGAGAAGCGAGGAATGGTTAGATTTTAACGATGGCGCTGATTCTAAATATATCCAGTACTTATAGAGCCATTATGACACTTAATTTTTTCCTTTTTGCAACGCAACATCTTATACGGCGTAGGTGAACTTTAAGCCTTCCAAATTCGATACTCTGATGTATTCAATCATTGTACCTGGACTTAGGCTTCTAACAATAAGATTCTAATATCTTATATTTCCTATTAAGTAATGAGCCATATTTACATATGTAAGTGAAAACTGTCTGCAATAGCCTCCGTTCACGAGGCACATGTATAATATTCAAATGTATCTTCTCAACATAGCCATATTCTTTACCAGAGTATTGTGAACAGCCTCTTACTATACATTAACCTGTCTTCATTCCAAGTTTCATCCATTCGGTCCTTAATTTATTTCTTATATGGTGGATAGCTACGAACAATGGCGGAAAATTACTGACTCCGCATCTTGCGGAGCTCGCACTCTTCCTTGCTAGGTAATATGGTTTTTCTTTATTTAAAATATTTCTGTGGCCATGCATGTAGCAAAGGCTTCTTTTACGCTGCTCGAGATAAAAATATTCGACAAATTCTTGACATTTTAAAAAAATATAAGCATTGTAAACTTTCGACAATTTTCCGAATTTTTTCAAAAATTACCACTCTCGATATAGTAGAAAATTTCTCAAATATGCACACTATAATACACAAATCATGAATATTCGAAACTAAGGGTCAGATAAGGCTGAAGAGGTAGATTTAAGCCTTTTCGAGTATTTCTTTGCGAAAAGTTTGAGAAACGCTCGACACTGATAAAAGCACACTATTGATGTTATAAGTTTAAATTCAGAAAATTAACGAATATTTCTAACAACCATTTTTAGCAATTTCTCGAAAATAAACACCCGCAATGTGATCGATACTTATGTTTTCGCAATAACAAGCAACTAGTAAAGTTTTTACGAACCAGTGAAATCGAAATATTTTCTCCTACAAACTGTGATAAGATTAAAATCGATACAATAGCTTTTGCTTGATATTCTCGAATATTTGTGCACAATAGAAAGTGTGAAAAGTTTGAAGATATTATTGAATGTATTGGTCAAACGTGAGCAGACAACTGAACTCTAGGATATCGCTACCACGCAAATGATATCGTAGCGATGCTTTTTTTCGCATGATTCATAGACAAGTGTTTTAAAAAGAATTGCATGCGATATCATTTTTATTGATCATCGTGGCCAATTGGGAGTCTATATTGAATGTGTTTGCTTTTTGCGTAACAACTTAAGTCTATATAAAATTAAAACAATTTGACTTTGACAATAAAGACTGAAATATAAACAGAATACTTGGCACTCAGCGAGTGTGAAAAATGTTGTTGAGTTCGTAATTGTATTCGAATAAGGATACTGTTATTTTTGTTCATTATGTCAAAAACAATTTTTTATGTTTGTATGGAAGTTTTATATAAAAATATAAACAGAAATCCCTTTTATTGCCCAGTATGCATGTCAATTTCCTAGTTTAGTTTTTTCTTTTATCTGTCTTTATATTGTGAGCAAAACGAATTAGCTGTTGTAAGTAATTGGTTAATTTTATTCAGAAAAAGTGTATTTGTAAATTTTTACAATATGAAGGCTTCAAAACAAACAAATTATGTAAATTTTACTGTTTATTTGAATTTGTTTTCTTTCGCTCCACTTCCTTCCATCACTGAAGCCTGTTTGTAACCACGTAATACATCACTTAATCATTTGTAATCTCCCACTAAAAAGTAAATTAAAATACTTTAAAAACTACAAAATCCCACAAAAATTATATTTTCTATTATAACTAAAATACCCAAATGCGGGTATGTCTCTGTTTTACATTATGTTGGTTTGCTAGTGCCGCAAAATAAGGCCATAAAGTTAATAACAAAAAATGGTCCCAAATTTGAAATGTTTAAGTTTTGTATTGCATTTTTCTAAAGTAAAAACCAAATCTTTTTTTTTCTTATTTCGGCCTTTCTACAGATAACGGTACATTTGAGGTTTCAATTTATACTTCTCTTGAAATATCCATCTAGAGTCAAACGCTGCAGCTGCTCCGATTTAAAAAACTTAATCTTCTTTGAAAGGCTATTAAATTACGCGTCGAATAGTAATTTGCTTTGATCGGATAAAAAATTACTGAGTTATAACGGATAGAAAATGAAATTTTATGAAATTTTTAATGATTAATAATTGAGTTATGAATTTTTAGTCGAACTGTACGGTTTTTATCCAAAGTTATTTAATTAGTTTGGCTTAAGTTCGTTTTCAATTTAATCTTTCGATCAAATTATTTTTTTATTTAAGAAAGAAATTCTAAAGCATGTAAATATTGATTATTCAAAGAAAAATTTGGATGTACGGAAGGTTGAACTGACAGCTGTTTCGAGACTACCACAGTCTACTTATCAGAGCCCTTTACGTACAATACCAGCGACGGTAGCAACAACACCCTAGCAAAAATCCTACTAATTTTAGTAAGCTCAATTAACAGACTTTGTCGCCACCTCGCGGCGAGTCACACCCTATTATTAATGAACTTTTTCTATATGTTCGGAACTTCACTAACTGTCTTTTCTTAGCATGTTCAACTATTTTAAGCTTTTTTCTTTCATTTCGGTCTTACAAGCTTTTCGACTCGTAACTTAATAGCCTTTAAAGCACGATATATTTTATTTTAAATTAAACAATCGCTTTTGATTCCTTATGACGGTACAAATGTGCCGTTATATGGACAATGACCGAAATGAAAAATATAAATTATTTCTTCATGTTCATCAAATCATAATGACCTTAGAAAAATGTAATACAAACTTTAAAAGATTTCGCTGTCAACCAGTGCTATGCAATATAACTGGCCATCGGTCGGGTTACTAACCGACATTCGCAGAGGAAAAAAACTTTAGACCGGCTTAAGGCAACCTGAAATGAAAGTCCCCACAAATCTTTACAAAAACTAAGCTCCGACTCTTCTCCTCAAATGTTCGTTCTACCTTGCTATACGGATACGAGTGCTGGAACTCCACTGCAATCGACAAACAAGCCTTGCAAGTATTTATTAACCGTTGCTTGCGTAAAATACTGCGAATATTTCGGCCGACCGTAGCTTCCAACAAAGACCTTTGGCAAAGAACATGCGAAACACGAATCCGTATAGAAATTGAAAAGAGGAAATGGACTTGGATTGGCCATATTTTGAGAAGCCCTCATGATGATATATCGAAGATGGCGATTGAATGGAACCCTCACGGCAGCAGAAGAAGAGGTAGACCCGCTAACACCGGGAAAAGGCTACTAGAATCCGAGATAGACGCAACAGGAAAAACTTGGTTTGAAATAAATCTAATGGCGCAGGACAGATCCCGATGGAAGAGTTTCATTACGACCTTTTGTATCAACTTGGAACCATAGGCAACTTGGAAGAAAATCCAAACTTAGCGTAGCCACTAAAAGACATCCCCAGAGGATAAAACCTTAAGTCCGAGCTAGCACGGTTAAGCATACAATCTTTATAAAAACAGATTGTTTAGATTTACAAAAATCTGGGTTCATTTCTGTATACAGAAAGGAAAATCTTCGTTCCAGCTATGAATTTCTTCATTAGATCAATGAATTTTGTCATTAATAACGAGCTAACGTAAGATTTCATTGTATTAATGAAGAATGTTTCATAAAGTTTTTTATAAAAAATTTCATTGATTTCGTGAAACTCTTTCATTCCATGAAATTAAGTCATTGATTGCACATTTTGTAAATGTTGTTAAGTAAGCACATTAACTGAAACTTTATACTAAAATATTATTAATTAATTTACCACGTTGACAACCGCTCACAGCATCGAACTCGGACTTTTCATTTTCATCATCAGATTTTTAGACAAAGCCTTAAATAATTCAGCCAACAGCACTATAAAAACAAAACAAAAATGTTTCTGAATTAAGTAGGTGATATTCAGCTCTTGACTGCAAACACCCGACTTTGGTCGAGTGGTCTAAACGGTAAAGAACTCTGATGAGATTAGCGGGAGCTATCGAAACGTCAGTTCAACCCTACGCGCAGTCAAAAATTTTCTTTGTCTACATGCTTCACATTTATCGCTAAATAAAAATATAATTTAATTGAAAAATTAAATTAAAGCCAAACTCAAGCCAAAATAATTAAAATTTCTTTGGATACAAAAAAGATTCTATAAACATGTTTTCTATGAAAAATGTTTCATGGTATTTAAGAAAAATTTTCATTGCATGTACGAAGCATTTTCTTATACTTTTAGGGAATTTAAAAAAAGTCGATTAAATGGTATCAAAAAAATTTTGATTTGTTTTTGCAATAAATACTGAAATCTAATTAGATAAAGTTTTTTAGTCTTCTTAGAATTGGAAAACATTTAACTTCATAATATCAACGAAAACATTATCATAAATGCAAAGAAGGCTAAAAAATTAAGAAATGCAGAAAGAGATCAATTTTATGCAGCAATTATCATTCTATTAATGCTACATTTCATTCATATGATGAAGAAATATCAATAAATCCGATTCATTACTTGAATGAATGATTTTTCTTTTAGTGCCAAATACGATTTTTATGCTGTGGGAGTCAGCATTTTTGCTCTATCGATGGGTACATTGCACTAAGTTCTACGTTTAAAGGGACGGAATTCTGCTCAAAACCATCTTGGAGGTAAAGAACACTAAGTGGCTTAAGTTTCTAAAATATGACTTGGTGTTACTAAGTTAGTTCCGAAGCAAAATAAAATATGTAGTACATTTTTTGTAATTTTTTTTCATTTCCGTTTTTGCGGCTGTATTACAGTTTATAAAATAAAAAATATCCCTCAATTTAAGAAATGAAAAACACTTACTCCTTATTGATAATAAATTATCAAAGGTTTATGAAATGTTTACAAAATTAATTTTCATATGAAATTCCTTTTATAAACCTTTCATAAACTTTTGATAAATATTATGAATAAGGCCCTTAAACTTTAGAGCTATATTTTATATTTTGCATTGGAGCCTTATATTCTGGCTCCTTATTATGCTTCGCCTGGTTTGTCATTTACGAATTTCGTCGATTTGATAAATGGCAGAAATTTTCTTTATTGTTACTTTCATTTTTTCTTTCGTCTTTGCCAAAATCCAATTTTTCTCGCTTGTAAATTTCCGTTTCTCCTACCCTCAATTTAATTTAGATTTTGTTCCTTTTTTGCTTTCTAACAATTTAAGTTAGATTAACTAACACTGTTGCCAGATTTATCAATTTATATTAAAGTTTCTTACCTAAAATGTGGCATAAAATAATATGAACGCTGAAGTGGGTGTGTAGCGGCCACCAAAAGCGATATGTAGTAGTTCCGTTCTGGTTGTCACACTTAATTAGTTTTTCAATAAAAATAATTCGTATTGATAAGATTTAATGAACTCAAACCTGTTTTAATAATTTTCACTTGAAAATCAGATTATTTTTTTAGCATCCCGGAATAAAAAAAAACATGGGAAGCTATTAAATTCTCCCCAATTTTCATCAGATCTGGCCTAGAGAACGTATTGCGACTATTTTGACCATGATGTCCGTATGGCTGTAAGTATGAGCCATTCAACGGCTTAACCAATCGTATATAAATGTTGGCCGTTCATTTTGGCTTAACTTAGATATCGTGTGAAAGTGAAGCTATTCGACTTCAAAAATATGTTTTTTAATAAATTTCAAGAATTAGTGATGATCAAATCCAAAATGCAATCAACTCTTGCCCTCAAAAAGCTACATCGACTGCTGTAAATATCATTAAAATTGAATGACCTTAAAGAAAAATCGATAATCTTTATTCGGTTACTTTTTTGCACTTAGAAGATGCGTCCAATGACATAAAACTAATTTAAATCGGATAAGCGTTTACAGAAAATTACATTGAACTTGTGCCATTTTAAGTTATTGTTTTGTTCTATATTACGTGTTTTACTCACTAGTATACTTTTTTTTCTTTTTTGTTAAAGAGAAGTAACACAATCAGGTTATTAATGCCTACCAGTTAATTAATTAATGTGTTACCTTCTTTAGGAAAGGGATAGTATAGAGAGAACAGGTGGTGAAGTGGGAGAGAGCTGGAACGCTTAATTAATTTACGGCTATTGCGCGTATTTTGTACAGCAGTGTTGCAGCCCCTCTGGTGTTAAGTAGAGTCATTATTTTGTTTAAGCTGTGTAGCCATTTTATTATTTCTTTTACTTCGCCGACGGTTCTGCTACAATACCGACGAAGGAGAGTGCTGTAAAGTGCATTAGGATATGTTAGTATTAATCGCTACCGGTACTGCCAAAGTGATCAGTGCTATGCCTTTATCACTTTAACAGTCCAACAACAACGAACACAATAACACACCACTGAACATGAGATAAATTCAGGATATTGTTGGCTTGCCTGAAACTAGACTTGAACTCAACACTTCAGGTTTTGTAGTCAAACGTGCTAACTACTCAGCCAACAGCGCCCTCACTATTTTGTTACGGGGTTCAAACTTGTTTTTACGAACATGAAGATAATCAAAAAAATCAATTTTGCTTCCCCAGGGTTTGAACTGCTGGCCATCTGTATCTGTCTAATGCCAATAAGACAACAAATCGTTTGTTTATTTACTAGTAAGTAGTTGTAAAGTAATGCAAACGGTATGTATTTTGTAATTAAAGCATGTTTTTGCTAATTGCATCATATTACCAAGTTTTTTGCTGGGATGAATTTAAATGGACTAAATCAAATTAGAAAATTTAAAATGGGTCGAAACTAGTAACAACCCCGATTATATCGATATATTGTCTAATCATCCTGCTTTTGTATTGAAAATATCTGGCAAGGCTGCTAACTACATATTTTTTTTCATTTTTTTTTACAAGAATTCTTATTTATTTATTGTATTATTTAAAAAAAAAAATAAGACAGTAAGGGAGTGTAGTATGGCATGAAAAGAGTGTTAAACTTTGTTTAATCATTAACTGGAAATTTTATGAACCATAAAGCAGACATTTCAAGGGCCATTTAAGTCTATGTACAGTGAGTTAATTCACAGCGCTTACGCGGTTTGACGCATACACAACTTAAAGAATCTGCTACTAACGCGCTATAAAAGTGTTTTCTTTAAATACATCATATAACATACAAACAAAATAATTCTGTAATCGGTATAATGAGTTTTATAATCAAAAGATATAGAATATTTATTAAATTAGATTAATTTATTTAAGAGGAAAATGCTTTCAATGTCGATTACGTAATTATTGTATGAAAAAAATTTACTGTCTGGCTCACGATGTCGACAAGTCGAGAACAATAATAAAAAAATTAAATTTGTTTTTGTTTTCAATATAAATATATTAAACCATATGCAAAAGACCTCTTTTTCTTTCCTTTGTAATGCGTAGTGCGACTCACTGGCGTATCGACCACAAATGGATGTGCTCTTAACGATGAATTTGTTGGTCGCAATCCTGCCGTCACCGATGGGCCTCTTCGCCCTCTCCTCTACGCGGTCGAGGAGCTTCAAAATATACTTTGAAGCATGGGCCCATACATGAGAGTTGAACTCCATTTTCGCGCGGATATTGGTAGTATAAATATTACGGATATCAAATGTAGGCGAATCTATTGTACATTAAACAACCTTGTATTATAATTATAAGACTAATGCTACGTACACACTATGCCATATTGTGACATCGCAATCTAACATGATAGTATGTACTAGCGGCAACGTTCGTCACTTCCGATGTTTTTCGGCGTGTACCAAACTGTTTGCGCGTGTAATGTGACGGTTGTCACAATAATGCGACAATATTGCAGTCACAAAAACAAAATTACAGCATGTTGTCATTTTGTCGCATCGAGTTCTTAATTTCAAATATGACGCCACAAAATGACAACAAAATAAATGTTCAATGTGTGCGAAGCATAAGTCTTGTTATGCAATGGGACCCAATACATAAATAAATAAATGGCGTGAAGTATCTCTTACAGCGTCTTAAGAAAACCAACCACTGCAATGCTTCTTTTGAGACTTGAAAGAACTTCAAGAACAGGATTGAAAGTTTGACAGAGAAGGTCATTAAGAAAAATAAATTGATTAAATAACATCTATAACAAGTCTTATAGTGCGATCACCAAGAATACTCGTCATCACCAACACCAAAAGCAACAAGTTCCAACAAAAGTACATCATACCGAACTATATTAAACGCTTTGGAAATATCCGTGTGAAGTGACACAATTTTTCCGAAAAGAAAGGCAATAAGTCACTCGTAGAGCGTCCACTACGAAATCCATATTGGCGGTCGCTGAGTAAACTGTTGATCTCTAGATACCTTATAAAATGGAAATTCACCATATTTTCTATCACTTTGGAAAGTGCAGAACATATTACGATTTCGCGTTAATTTTCAAGGCTACTAGCCTCTCAATTTTTCTGGATTGCCGTTACATTCCCAACCTTCCAACATGATGCGAATTCACCAGTATGATACAAAGTACTGAAGGGGATTGCCAACAGACGTGCTAGCGTCGAAGAGCACCGCTTCAAGACCAGTGTTGGAATACCATTCGGCACAGAAGACTATTTATATTGGTTTTTTTTCTAATGAAAAGATGCCAACTAGTTTTGCTTTGTCTATGTTAATTCAACAATAAGAAATCAATGATGTTTTCCTATTTTATTCACCCACGAATTTCCTTTTTATACCATAAATTTTATTTTATGTCGAATTTTATTTGTCTGCAAGCAGCTCTTCTTCTTATTCTGTTGTTTATTTTTTTTTTGCCGGAAATTTAGGCCTTAAATAATGATCGAAATAAATTGAATTTTTTTTCTCTTATTTTGGTGCATAACCTTCTCAAGAGTTTGAAAAATGTTCTTGAAATGTTTTATTACTTCCTTCATTGGCTTCAATTTTCTTGTGCGTTTCATTGAACTTTGAAATAATATTGATTAATTTATTGTTTCTGTTAAATTTATTTTAAATACTGTTACATTAAGAATCAAGAAAAATTAAACAGCATCTTATTTATAATTTAATTATTTTACTTTATTTTTTTTAACAATATGAATTTACTTACCCAAAAACCTTTTCAAAAATAAATTTTTGGTATCTGCAAAATTTCTCCGCCATTAATACGACAGATCGTAAAAAACCTGCGGGAAATGTTGTACTAGTTGTATTTAATGTACTTGCCCTATGGCTGGTGAAAATATTAAATTTACAAAATATGCCTAACTCGTGACCGGTGAAAAGAGAAAATATCACAAATCTGGAACAAAAATTTTAACAGCACCGCCGGCCAAGTAAAAGAACTAATAAATGGCAACACAGCAGAGACCTGCGCCGTGACGGCTCACAGCCGGCTGAGCCGAGCCGCCGATAATTTTAGACAGTCGCGCCGCCGCCGAGAAAAGTTTGGCTTACTTCGCCTGAAAACTAGCCGCCGATTGACCTTGTACAGTATGAAATAATAATTTTTGGAAGCCTAATTTGAGCTGCCGCCGCCGATTTTCTCATGAGCCGCTACCGCCGACAAAATCGCTCGGCGCAGGTCTCTGCTACACAGCCTAAGGAAATTAGTGACTCTACTTGACACCAGAGGGGCCGCAACTCTGCTCTATAAAAAACGCGCAATAGCAGAGTTGTAAATGTATTGAGCGTTCTATCTCTCTCCCTCTTTACCACCTCTTCACTCTACTCGACACCCAAAGAAGGTAACACGTTAATTAATTAACTGGTAGACATTAACAGCCTGATTGTGTTACTTCTCTTTAAAAAATAAAAAATGTTAGCAAAATATCCTCACTGTACAAGCAGCTTTTTTTCAAAATCCAAAATATTTTTATAAAGTACAGCAATTTCAAAGCATTAAAGAAACTACCACACGACAAGTACCTTAAGTACCTATTTCCTATCACTAAGTATCTTAATTATGTTAATAGACCCTCTCCAATGGACACGCTATGAAAAAGTTACCCGTCCCTTTCATATAAAATTCTGGATCCCGAATTGGTTGCTAGTTTTTGGGAACCAGTTACGTGACCTGTTTTGTGGCAGGTTCTTTTCCTTCTAGGGAAGTTTCAGAGAAATCGGCACATTTTCTGATATATTGACAGACATTTATCCAACATTGTTCAGAGATGAAAAAATGCCTTTAGAATTTCCACAGGAAATTCTTACAGAATTCTCCTAGATATTTTGATATAGAATTCGCCATTCGCTCATTGTTTTTTGACGTACTTCGGGTACTATTTCTGCATTTTGTGCAAACTTTCAGAACGAATTCAGCAAAAGATGCTCGCTGCTCGGTTTTTCTGTCACAGATTATTTTAATTATGTCAATTGACCATCTCCGATGACAGCGCCATGTAAAAGTGACATATATAATATTAGAAATAGTAAAAACTTCCAAAAAAAATTATTGAAATTTACAGCTTAACGTATTGGAAAAATAATTTTTTTTTGTACAAATTTAAAATTTTTAAGGCACAAATACTATTTTAGGAATTTGTTATATATTTAATAAGCCATTTTTGGTATGAACTCTCTTCGCAAATGAAATTGCTGGGAGTTTATTTTTATGACTCATTAATGGCAGAGGATAATATAATCTCCCTTGTAAAAAAATATTTTCATTTAAAATCTGTTAAGCATTCTCATAAATTTAATAAAGTGAGGATGAGCTAGAAAAACCATTTAAGTAGCATTAAATAATAAATTTGTAAGCAATTCTTAAAACTTTTCAAACTATAAATGTTTAAAAAAGAAACCATCAACAGAATTTGATTCTTATCACACTTTCTTAAATGTCTTGCTCCAGCAGCTAAATAACTTTTTTCTTCCGCATTTACAGGCTTTAAAAATAAGATAGAAATTGAATTTGATTGTTGTGTTATTGTTTGTCCTGTGGCAGTAGCAATTTGCATTTTTTTCCATTTCTTTGTGCTTAAACTGTTACATACACATTGGTCCTTAATGGCAGGAACGGAAGGCAAGCAAGATTGTTGAAACATTTCAAGTCGGCACCATAAACATTTTTTCCTTATTACATAGAGAAGAAAAATGTTTAATAAAATTTAATTAAATGTGAATGCTATAATAGTGATTTGCATTGAAATAAATGAGTTTCCTTTAAGCGAAAATCATTTAAAATATTTTTTCATTTATTTATTTCTGAGCGTTTTAACTAATTCTTTTTTTTGCATTAATACATCCTGTCTATTGAAGATATCGTTTTACTGAATCGATTAACTGATTTAAAAGAGCTGCTCTGTTGAGGACGTTTAAATAAAACTTTTATTTCAAATTTATTTTCGCAAGCTAAAAAGTATTTATGAAATAAGCTGATTTTTAATATAATCTAGAACACTTTGTTTGCCAATCTCAGTCTATGTTTGGCTGATCTTACCATTGCGTTGGCGTCTTCTGTAAATCGATATCAATTCCTCAAAAAAAAAAAAAATAATAATAAAATCAACTTTGTTAAATATCCTTGCACTCGTAATATCCCATGAAAATACGCTACAAAAATAGTTCGCCATTATTAATTGCAATTAATGAATGAGTCGTCTTTTGGTTTTAATAATTCTTTTTATTTCATTAAATATCGACATTTAAGATGCAAATTAATTTCAAATATTTTCGTATACATCAAACTGTGATATGATTTTAATGAAATTAAAAATACGAGATTGATTTAAATTCAATTCAGTTGGTTGAATCATCATAACAAAAAGTTGTTTATATTAAATTTCTTTCTCCTTTTTATATTTTTTCCATCAGCATTTGCTCTACCTATCGTAATAGTGGCGGTTTGCTGTTTTTTTTAAATAATATTTACGTACGTCGTACATGCATGTGTATATATTTTTCATTCAACAAATAAGCATCAACTTGTTGCAAGTGGCACTTAAGCACCAACAATGTTATCGATTTCAATGACTTTTTCAACAACATTTTTTCACAAAATCTTTCAATTTGTAGTAATAAAAAAATTTCATTAAAAACATTTTCACATGACATGACGATGATAACACTTGTGGCAAATATAACAACAACAAAATCCTCATAAAACTTAAATATTCTGCTTTAAATGAAAGAAAAAACACACATGTCAACATAAATATGTTCTATACGACCGTACATATGTATGTACGTTCTTTGAAGGAGAGTGTTGTTTATGTAAATTGACTTATTTACTTACTTACAGCAAGTGAAAAATTGTATAATCAGTTTTTTTTATCGTTTTGCTGTAAAATTTTTGAATTTCGAATAATTTTGTGGCAAGGAAAGACCGCAATGTATTTTTTGTTACCACATCCAAACATCAGAAGATGAAAAGCATTGCTAATGGAAGGGAACAATCTGCCATCACTAATAAATATAAATAAATTATTAGCATTTCAAAATTTTCAACCTTCTCTGCATCAAATATTATTGAAGTCATATCCGTATAAAATAACTTTTAAAAATTTGTAATCATAAAGTGAAGTAAAAATTGAGGAATTTGGCGAACAATATGAATAGAAGATATTAAAAAATACATAAATCGTTTTTTTAAGTATGGAATTTAATATTTAATTGAAACTGGCAATCAAGCATTTAAGAAATGTGAAATGTACTAAAATATAAAATTTAAGTGTAGCATCCAGTGACTGTAGAAAGGGGCTAGTGTATGTCAATGCAAAGCCTGATATTTCTCGCTATATATATTTATTAGCAGGGCTCGGACTTTCATGCAACTAAAAATTGATTTTAAGCGCTTAACAAATGCACCCAAAAATTAAAAAATTTCCGTAAAAGTATGCATTTACCTACGAAAAAGTACCAAAACTAAAAATGTATAAAAAAATTTTTTTATTTTTTATTATTATTAGAGAAAAGTAAAAAATAAAACAAACATAATTGGGAACCGAACTTTAGTTGCTTTGCCAGTCGGCAACTGAAAATTAATGGTTACCAGAAAGTAGTGCTGGCAAAATATTGAGTAGTGGGTACCGAGTACTTGCTCTTATTTTAGGGTACTCAACACAAAAAAGTAGTTACTCGATACTATCGAATTAGTGTTTTATATTCAGAACGCCTGGAAAATTTATGGCGCAATATACAACTCTGTTTAAAAATATAACTCTAGGCGTTAAAAGTATCGAGTAAGTATCGAGTATCCAAATGAAGAGTATTGAGTTGTATTGAGTAATTAAAAGTAGCAGAAATTGCCAGCTCTACCAGAAAGGCACTAAATAGCAACTGAGATTGACAGGCAGTCAGTTGCCAGCAGTAGTATCATTTTCAGCAACTGGCAGCCAAACTGGTGCTCAGTCGCCATCCATAATCGGCCTATTAATATTTTCTTCAAAAATTGAGAAATATGCATTTAAAAAAATTCTTATGATTCCAAAAATATGCATTTATTGCCAAAATATGCACTTAACACCAAAATATGCAAAAATATGCAACTACAAATCGATGCCAACTACTTAAATTTTGATGATTCGCATAGATAATTAGTCAACACCTCTTTATCTATCACCACAAAAAACATGCATTTGCATAAAAGTGCGAGCCCTGGTTATTAGATTAATATAAATAAAAAGAACATATTTAAAAATATTTATAAAATAAATCTACGTCACAATAAAGAACAAATATTACTACAAAGGAAATTTAGTTGTTATCTGCATTTTATTTTTGTCTTTTCAACTTGTTTTTAATTTGAATATAAAAAACCCATAACAAAGCAGAAAAAGTTTTTCCTTTTTATATACCTTAAATAAACTCATTTTTCGATATAATCAATATTATATTTTTATACTCTTTTTTACACTTCTTTGTCATCGAAAAAGTGGATTCTGTAAGATGAAAAGCTCATACCCAACAAACACAAAGTCAAAGGTTTTAAATACAATAATTGTATTGCACTTGAGTTTTTCGAACTTATTTTCTTGGTAATCCAATATGATATTTGTAGGCTAAAGTTTGTAAAGTTTTATTCACAAAGAAAAATTAACATCAATTTAATCTAAAATTTTCATATTAATTAACATCAATTTAATTTTTCAAGCACTTGTTAGGTACTCTGTTGAACGTGATCGCAATTCTTATATATATAATAATTTTTTGAGAAAATTGCATAAGAGAATTGAAACACTACTTAATTGATTTTAATCTGACGTTTATCATAACAAATAAAAGTGTTTATTATTCGTAATTTTTTTTGGGAATCGCTAAAATTTATGTTTTTTAAATTTATAATCGAACTATTTCACAAAATTAATATTTTACTTATTCAGTAGAATATTAATTGTTTATAAAAACACATTGACATTGATTGCTAAGGGGTATTAGCTAGTTCCTATGCGCATTTCACTGGGGCTAAATGCAGATCATCAGGGAACCTTTACCCAAAAATCTCATAGAAAAGCAAACTTCTATTTAAATCAATAAGAAGCTTAAGCAATATCAAAGCTTAAACATGAACAAAGTAATCAATGATGTTTTTTTTATTAATTACACTACACAACAAAATCTATTACATTTCAAAATCAGAAGATTCTAACAACTGATTTTGACAAAGGGTGTTAAAAAACTATATACGTGTATCAGCGTTTTGAAAATTTACATCTAAGACTCATATTAGGGGGTGAAATTCTCCCCCAGCCTCTTTTTTCACATAGTTATAATGACTTGGCACAGGAAATCTTATAAGCATTACGATTAAGGAATAAGATGTATGAATGCCAAACGGGACTGGTTTTTTTAAATCCCGGGATTCGCGATTTCAGAATTTTAAATCCCGGGATTCCAAGATTTGTATCAATTAAAAGCCATATTTTATTAGTTTTTTCCATTAATATTAACAACAAAAATTATTACTAAAGATTCTCTACGTAGCCGCGCTTCGACCGGGCTTAAAGGTTTTTTCCTCTCAGTATATCGAAAAGCGGCTTCGCTGAGTAAAGAGTTTTAGATCTATCCGCAAACCTTTTATTTTTAATTGGTATAACTCCTAGAATATAGAACATATATAAACGATATTAGTATCATCTCAAAGTGCTCTAAAATGTCTTTCTATTGGTATATAAATTTTGAAAATCGTTTAACCCATTGCGAGTGCAATGCCATTTTAAAATTGTATCTGAGTTTTCATGTAAAAATACCATTATCTTAAAAAGTGTCCAATGCAACGATACTTAAGCTTGTATACAATTTTATAGAGAACCTTCCAAGCTTTCATTTGGTTTATACTTGATAGTTGTTATCGACTAAATACGTGAGCTTTGGCTCGATGAAAATGAGTTTATGAGTTAATTTATTTTTGAAATCTCATTTTCAAAGCTCCATAACTCAAGTATTTCATCGATAACGGCTATCAAGTATATACCAAGTGAAAGCTACGAAGGCTCTCTATAAAACTGTATACAAGCTTAAGTATCGTTGCATCGAGCAATTTTTAAGATAATGGTATTTTTATATGAAAACTCGGATAATAAAATTTTAAAATTACATTTCACTCGCAATGGCTTAAACGATTTTAAAAATGTATATACCAATAGAAAAGCATTTTAGAGTACTTTGAAATGATACTAATATCGCTCATATGTGTTCTATATTCTAGGAGCTATAACCAATTAAAAATAAAAGTTTTGAATCCCGTAACACCGGTGCCAAGAGAGAGCGCCGAAAAAAATTACACAATCATTTTTTTTTTTTAATGGGCTGTTATATTATTATTTTTTTACAACACAAATTGTCCAGGCTCAAAAACTTTTTAAACGCTTATTTATTTCACATTTCTCATTTTGTTGGCAGCACTTATCTGTTTATTGTCGTCAATCAAAATAGAGGCTAAGTTGGCGACAGCTACAGCGGTGGTCGTGTAGTCATGTAGCTGCGAAGTCGTCAAAATAATCGTTTTTATTTAAACGTGTGTATTTTAATTTTCACAGATTGTAGTCGGTAGCCTGCTGTCGTCTAAGTGTTTATAGCTTGATAGTTGAGGCGAAGTAGTTGTCAAATTCTTATTATAAATTACAACTTTCTTAAAAGTGAGGCTACTGTTTTGTGTCAGT
This sequence comes from Panzeria rudis, assembly GCA_956483635.1. Lineage (NCBI taxonomy): Eukaryota > Metazoa > Arthropoda > Insecta > Diptera > Tachinidae > Panzeria > Panzeria rudis. Next base: position 197,465,224 of record OY101447.1, read on the forward strand.
TGTGTTTTGGTTTTTATTTTGACTATTATTTTACTGTTGATTAATTTTAAAATGGTGATTCTAGTCGCCAATCTATCCCATTTGTCAACCAATATTGTTGTCATATCAATAACACATAAAATCTCAAGAAAAAATATTAAGGCCAAAACTAAAAATATTTAAAATATTTTGTGATGGCTACTATGGTTTGAAAAAACAGAGAGTATAGATAAAAACTTTTTTTCGAACATTTTTTTCGAAGACAACTAAAATTAGTTGGATCGCAACATTGACAACTCAACCTAGTTGAGTAGCGAATCATAATAGGGGCCTATAGTTCTCTTTGTACTCAGGATCGATGAATGCTTGTTGCCAACACAATGAAGCCACTCATGCAGAGGATCTTATTAAGATCTGAATAGGCGTTGGACTAATTAATGGCTGAATGGCAAAGGCTGGACATATCCTCATTATATCGGTAGAAAGAAGAAACATCTCGACGTGGTATGCTTAGTAGATTCTACAATCAGCCGAGTTCTCGGCCACCACACAAGCGCGACGTATGTGATAACACAAAACTTATATAAACAAACAACACAATAAAAAATTTTATTTTATATGAATCTGTTTTTTTTTTAAGAAAAATAAGCAGTGTTGTGTTTTTCTTTCGACGGGGTTTGTTTGAATTTGGAACGATTTGATAAACCGGTTTCAGCTATGTGCCATCTTCAAAAATAAAAAATAAAAATAAACAGATTCATACAGAATAAAAATTGTTTGCTGTGTTGTTTGTTTGTATAAACTTTGTGTTTGTTAAAAAAAAGCCCCATTTCGCTTTTGTATTGTGATTCCCATTTCTTGTTTGATTGTCTGACTATATGCATACGAGTCTTGAAAACTTTTCAGACATGGTTACATCGGCTTAATATCTGACAGCTCCTCCATTGGAGGACAACAATTGTTAGGCTGATTTTTTTAAAGATCTACTGATGGAAACCCCAGCAAATTAATTAAAAAAATTCTTGCACATAAATTCTTGAGAATATCTCGAATAAAATAATACTTTTTTTTAAAAAAATTCCATTTAAAAATATTTTCTTTTAGGCATTTATTTCAAGGAGTGTTCTCTGAAATGAGTCTTATTCAAAGGTACTATTTATTTATATATTTTATTTGTTTTGAAGTTAAATTATTTGTTGAATTTGTCAAAGAACTATATTTCCTAATGCTAGTCTTTGTTAAATGAAACTTAAATAAGATACGTTTAACGAAATCCATATGCTTGCCAAAGGCTTTCTCGAAAATCGACATTTGTATTAATTACATTAATGTAAATTGATTTGTTTTGTAAATTTATATTAAAATGTCAATCCTATCTTATATTTCTATGTCAATTACCTTGAATCTTATTGAGTATTAGTACAACATCAATGATGATGACAACTCTTGATGACAAGAATTTCATAATCCTTTGCATATTATTGTGTAATTGCGGAGGATAAATGAGGATTTAATGTCTAACATAAATGGTGGTAGGCTTTTGTACAATATAAAATTTGTCTTAGTTTGTCCAGAAATCGAAATATCCTCCAGAGAAGCAGTACTATGTTGATGAAAAATTAAAAAACCTATTTAGTAAACGAAAACATATTTCAAAAGCGAAAACGTATTTTGAAAAGTGAAGATATATTTTGAATATGCCCAAATATGTAATGAAGTAACGGCTTACTTCGAAACATATTTAAATCGACTTATTTATTTTCAATCACTCCTTCTTCACCTGTTTTTCTAGACTATTCTAGTCATTTCTTAGTAGCCTTGCAGGTGCTATTTTGCATCTCGCCCGTTGCTTAATTATTGCCCAGGTATCTTCGCTTATCCATTTAGCGCGATAATGTTTTACAAAGCCAAGAGTTTGTCTTGCGCCGCCCAGACATGCTGCTTTTATACCTGACCAACTATGGATGTTGGTTAGATTTGTGCGCAAATTTTTCTCGAAGGCTTTTTTTTAATAGAATTAATGCCTACCAGTTAATTAATTAATGTGTTAACTTCTTTGGGAAAGGGATAGTGTAGAGAGAACAGGTGGTGAAGTGGGAGAGAAGTAGAAAGATTAATTAATTTACAACTCTGCTATTGCGCGTTTTTTATAGAGCAGTGTTGCAAGCCCCTCTGATGTCAAGTAGAGGCATTGAGTTGTTTAAGCTCTGTAGCCATTTTATTAGTTCTTTTACTTCGCCGACGGTTCTGCTACAATACCGACGAGGAGGGTGCTGTAAAGTGCATTAGGATATGTTAGTATTAATCGTTGCCGGTACTGCCAAATTGATCAGTGCTATGGCTTCATCACTTTAACAGTCCAACAATAACCAACACAATAACACACCTCAGGGTTTGTAGTCAAACGGGCAACTACACAGCCAACAGCACCCCAACAACTGTTGAAACAATTCTTAATGTCTAACATATGAACTAAAGTTGAATCAAACACATTGTTGTGAATGAGTTCTCGAAGGCTTGCGCTGTAGATTAATCTTTGAGCCGATGGGTCCATTAGCGACCCCAGAAATCGTCTACTTATGACAAAATGATCGATTTGATTACGTGTGTTACCATCAGGCGATGCCCATGTATATTAGGGTGGAACGCCAATGTATGAAGGGGGAAAACCCATCCAATCGATTTCGAATATCTCCAGAAAGTTGCATTTAGCTAAATTGTATACAAAAAAACAAAATTTATTTTTTTCGGCATATCTTTTAACACTCTACCACGGCTGGAGGGAGATAGAGAACGTATATGAAATTTATTTTAATATGCTTCATTAATATAGAAATTTTTTAAGGCTATACGTAAAAACCATTTTGTGCCAAATGAAAAAACTTTAAAATCAAGGAGATCTGACAAAATATAAGACAGTTGTTTTTTTTATTCATTTCTAATACAAAATAATTTTCAATAAAAAAAAATTTTTATGATAAAAACAAATGAAAAAATAGTATGGCTATTTTCGCTTAAGGGGTAATAACTTTCTTATTTTTTATCAGAATTTAGCGATTGCATCCATCATGTTATTGCCACAAAATTATTTTTGAAATACAACTCGAAATAATATATACTAAGTATAATATATACTAAGTATATTTTTCAACTTAATGGAGCAGTTTAAAGCGATAGTTTTTTAGAAAATGTTTAGAAATAAACTTTTTCAAATATTTAAGGGCTGTATCTAGAATTTATTTTATTCAGATGAGCCGTTCTCGGAATGTTTTCCAATAAACGAAAACACTAAACAAACAAAAAAAAACTTATTTTCCGGGAATATCGAGAAAACGCTCATTAAGAAAATTAAGTAAATAATCATTTTCGTGTTCAGCGACCTCAAATTAGCTTAGAAAATGTTTTTTTTTGCAAGATTGACAGACTTAGAAATTCGAAAATTTGCTTCATTATTTCATCTTAACTCTGAAATCTGATCTTGTATGTAGAAAAATAGTGGATGTTTTGAGTGTAATGTTATAACACAAGCTATAAAGAATCTATAATGTTGCATCATATGATGTTTCAAAAATTTATCGATTTGTGACTATAGTAACAAAATAGTTAATAGCAAGTTAATTATTTAAAGTTATTTTTAAAACAAACATACTTTAACGTTACACTATGCTTATGGGCCAATACTTTTATATATTTATATGTATGAGAGCATGTTTATTTTAATACCATTTTTATATGTCAACAAGCCACAATTATTTGTCTTCTAAACTGCTTTGAGTTGTTTAAGAAAAATATTAAAGATTAAAGCTACTTTCGCATAGAATTTTTCTTATTTATAGAATTGATTTCATTTTAAGTATGCTTTACTTCCTTCCTGTTCATATATTTTTCTTAAAGAATCTTTTGTTTGTTGGTTTTTTTATATTATTTTTTTTATTAGAAATCAATATTTGTTGTGTACATATAAAATTTTTGAATAAATAAATGCTAGAATTTATTTAAATTAATCCAACATAAGTGCCAGCTCTTTATATATTTGCCATCACTTATGTTGAATTAAAATATATATAAAAAAAACTTATTATTTCATGCATCTTATGAGTTTTCAGAAGTTTGATGTGAGTGTTGGCTCCTCATTTCTTTTAAAAAAGAAAAAAATTACAAACACAAAGCAATATTCCATTATATATTCTTGTCAATATTTATGTCAATATGTTAAGCAATCCTTACAAAAACTTATTGAATAATATTGTGTTCACCGGTTCGAGGAAAATTGGCTTTAATGAAAAATGGCTCCCAATTTAAAATAATTTTGCATTTTCCGTATTTTCCTTTTTGCAATTTAAAGCAGTTTTTCATTGCCTTTTTTTACTTTATATAAAAAAAAAGAGGGTTTAAATTTAAAAGCACAAGATGTCCAGAGGAAAAGATTTTTTTCTCCTGCGCTATTTCATATACAAGATTCGCGTAAATTTGATGTTATCAAGTACTGCCGACTTCGAAATTGCTGTTATATCACACCCGATCATCAAGAGTTACAGGCGATTCAAACGGTGGTTTTTAATCATGACTAAAACTCATGACCAGCTCTCGGACTTTCATGCAAATGCATGTTTTTTGTGGTGATAAATAAAGAGTTATTGACTAATTATCTATGCGAACCATCAAATTTTAAGTAGTTTGGCATCGATTTGTAATTGCATATTTTTGCATATTTTGGTGGTAAGTGCATATTTCCGCATATTTAGCACTAAATGCATATTTTTGAAGTAATAAAAATTTTGTTAATGCATATTTCTCAATTTTTGAAAAAAAAATTTAATATTCTGATCAATGATGACAACTGAGTGAGCCTCAGTTGAGTTGCCATTTGCTGCAAATGATACACTGATGGCAACTGGCAAATGAGAGCTGTCAATTTCAGTTCGTATTTAGTGCCTTTCTCGCAACTATTACTTTTTAGTTGCCGGCATGAACGCAACTAAAGTTCGGTTGCATTAAATAATAGACCCAAATATGTTTGTTTTATGTTTTTTCTCTTATAATAAAAAAAAGTAACAAAATATTTGGATATTATTTTAGTTTTGTTACCTCGTTCGTAGGTAAATGCATATTTTTGCGCATATTTTTAAGTTTTAGGTGCGTTTGTTAAGCGCTTATAATCAATTTTTAGTTGCATGAATATTCGAGCCCTATCATGAAATTTTTTTTGATGGTCGAGCGGGGTAGAGAAGAAAGAGGGGTAAAAAAACATCACGATTTCTGTTTTCCATGTTATTTTTTATATTCTTCTGCAGTTCGATTTGAATTTTCTTTCTCTCTCTCTCTCTCTCTCTCTCTGATTGTGTTATGGTTTTTGTCAGTGATGCCAACTTTTGGAACCCAAAACGCGCAAAAATTTTTCCAAAAGGGGCTAAAAAGGGCTAAGTTGAAAAAAGACAAGTATAAAGCAATATCCAGCAAAATATTTTGAAAAAGCACAAAAAAGGGCTAACTTTAAAGCATGTTTAAATTTTTGAACCAACTTAAAATCACATCCAATTTTTAAAAATATAGAACATTGTTCTAGACTCTTCTTCTTATTATTACTGGTACAGCGAACTAACAAAAGAAAATGAGTAAAAACGACGTTAGCATCTTAATTCACAAGTCGATATGCTAGAATAAAAGAAGAAAAAGTTCGCAAAAACGAAAAATGTACCCATATTGACCAAAAAGTAAAAAGGGGCTAAAAGGGCCAAGAGATAATTGTAAAAAGTGCTGAATTTGCGCGTTATTTTGTTTGGGGCTGAACATATTTTTCGCGTTTTGAGTAACTAAAAACGGGCTAAATCTAGCCCGAAAAGGGCTAAGTTGTCATCCCTGGTTTTTGTTGTTATGAATGAGTAAGTATAGAAAGTTTTGAGAGTAATTTATAAAACAAACATGAAAATAAAAATCATCGTATAAATGCAAGAGGTTTTTAGAAGATGTTTTCAAAGATAAATTGAAAAAATTTATGGTTTTTTAATCATCGCATGAATCGGTTATTACTTCTTCGCGACAAGCTTTTATATCATATAAATTGTATAATGACGTTACAAGTTAATAGTAAAAGTTTTAAAGTAAAAGTTTATTTTTTACTTTTAATATATATTTTACTTTTTGGTTATCGTTTGACACGTTTCTTAGTCTGTTCATCTCACTCCCCATCGTTGCAAGGTGCTTGTCGGTTAATGTCGAATATTAAAAATAACTATTCCGCCATCATGGGAGTTCCACAATGTTGGATTTAGAATAACGTCACATAGCTGACCAAGTATTTTCATCCAAACTGAATGTGGTTAAAAAATTTCAGCTCAATCGGTTGAAGATATCTGCTTCAAAATTGAGCTTCAAGCTTTAGAAGTCCGCCCCCTAAATTTAACGTGCTCGAAGTAATTTCAAACTCAAAGTCAACAATTTCAAAAAAATGCTTTTTTGTTAGCTATGTTTCACAAAAATGTATTCTTTACAATATAGCATTTAAGTGTACAAATAAACAAGTAAAAACAAAATTCAGTTAAGAAAATCGCTGATTCAATTAAAAATTAATCAAACCTCACAGACTATATTCAGCCCAAAGAAGTTTTTAGAATTTGTTTATTTGTGAATTATAAATTTCTAAACAATTTTAATTGTGTGACTCGTAATTTTTTTGAAATGGCTAATTCAATTTTACATACGAGCACAATCTTAAACATGTCCTGTCCTAGAGCAATATTTACTGCATATTTGAACTTTGATCAACTTAGAAAACTTAAGAACAACATAAACACACCAGCAAAGTTTAATAACTTCTTTTAAGTGTTAACGAACTAATAATAAAATAAATTTGTGAACAAGTATTAAGTGTTTGCACGATTTTTTAAATGTCCTTCTAGAATAAATAGAAAAATCAAACTTACATTTAGTAAAACAGACACATGCAAAGTCCTGCAAGACACACATATTCACAAATGCAAACAAAAACAAAAGGGCTTCTTTTAAAACAGGTTAAATAAGAACGACAGACGAGCCTTCAGGACAAACCTCAAGATACCAGCAAAACTTTACACACACCACAAACTTAAATATTCCTTGTTTTATCATGAAACTCAAAGAAAAAACGTGGATTCTTAATTAACTTGGTGTCGTTATATAAAACAACAATAACAAAAAAGCAGCAGCAACGAATGATTGATGCCCCTCAATGGCGCAACCAACATAAGGAAAATTAACAAATATTAACTTAGTTTAAAACAAACACAACACCAACAACAAATCCCAACAAAAGGCACAGATTTAAACAAATATTAACAAGAACAAGAAAGACGGCAAAAGAATGCATAAAAGACGATACAAAGGACAGCAAAGGACAATAATATAAAATACCTCGATATAAACGGTGACAGCCAAACTTTTCAAAGCATTTTAATATTGCCTTAGACAGACAACAGGACAGAATTATGGTTTACAATACAAAAGAATTTTTATATTTAAAACCAAAAAAATCTTTTCTACAAACATTTGGGAACACAACTGATAAACCACAAGACACAACATTACATCCAACCAAACTACCAACAGCAGCAGCTGCACCAACAGCAAGAAAAAATTCTCTGTGGAGTCTATTGAAGCCATATTTTGAGGAATATTGTAGCACTTCATCAATCCACTGTTTTCATTATTTCACCAACAACAAATTAAAATACTATGAAAAGTACTTTTATTTGAATTTAAATAATTTAAAAACCTGTAACATGTTTTTTACTAACCATTATTTCATTTTTTCCAGAGCCATTTGGTTTTTTATTGTAGTGGCCACGAGTGTCTGCTGTACCATCGTTTATTTCGATTTAGCTGAGCTGTACTACACCCAACGCGTACAAACTACAGTTGCCGATTCAGCTCATCCAGTATTTGTTGTACCCTTTCCTTCGGTGGGTATCTGTCTACGTAATCGAATCGATTGGCATCGTCTAAATAATCAAGCCGCTAAACATTTTCTTCCACCGAACGTGGACAATCAGACTCTAAATACGTTTTACAAATTTTTTGAAAGTTTGGCCGATATTAAATTTTATACTTTACACCGATTCGCCTCACTATTTGAGCCCAGTGCTAATGTCAATTTATCGCTCATTGATGCCGTGAATATTTTAGATGTCATGGAATATTTGACCTTTCCATGCTCACAGATATTCAACCCAATTTGTATGTGGCGCTACAAGGCATACAATTGTTGTGAACTATTTACCCTGGAGCGCACAGAAATGGGTTACTGTTACATGTTTAACTCAGCCGTAAGCCTCCAGAATCAAGAAAAGGCAGTAAGTATAATAATATCCACGTCCATGGACTTTATTTCCACTTTGAAAGGGAAATTTTATCCAAGCAAATTATTTCCATTTTGAGGTAGAAATTACTTACATCAAAAATGGAAAATAATCTCAATATCTTCTCTGAGTAAATATTTTCTTTGGCTGGTATTTTCTCCTCTGGGTATTTCGAATAGTGGCTTCATTGAATAAAGATTTGCTGCCTAGCCAGCTTGTAGCCTGATATAAGGCTAGTCGGAGATATTTACTTCTCAAGGGCACTAGTTAGTTATTCGACACACACAGATGAACAACTTTTTAAGCCAAGCCAAATGCCGGCTAGGTAAAATATCTTTACTCACTGAGGCCACTATTATTTGGTAAAAATTATATAATGTCAATGTACATTATTTCCATTACAAATTGGATATAAGTTCCATGGATCATTTAAGAGTGGAAATCACAAATATATATCGTTACAGAAAAGGCAAAAAGGTCTATCTAGCATTTTAAAAGTTTGACAGGAGAAGCATAAAACTTGTTTAAATGATAAAATATAATGACAATTAGTGCAAAATTTTAAAATAAATATATAAATTTTGTGGTAATTTTTTACTTGTATTGTAAAATTTTGCACTAGTCAATATATATTTTTCATTTGAAGAAGTTTTGTGCTTCTCCTGTAAAACTTTTAAAATGTTAGATAGGGCTTTTTGCATTTTCTGTGACGTTATATAACTAATAACTAATATTTTGTATGTGATATTTCTTATTTTATTTAAGAAAAACGATCCTTATTATCCGTTTCATAATTCTTATTCCGGTGAGGGATCTGGCTTAGAAGTAGACGTTCTCTTGAATGAAAATAAAGCGAAACCAGGAGCGCATTTGGTTAATGGGCTGTATGTAAGTTTTAAATTAAACAATCCACATGTCGTGGATGTGTTCGATTTTAAATTTATTTGCCTATATCATACATATGTATGACACATATATATTGTATATGTATCTGTCACCGATTCAGATACAGAATATGTTTACAGTATAGAGATTTACTGATGAAATAGCGGATTTTGAAAATTTTAATGACTGGCATATACAATGTACATATCGTCATATGATTTTAAAAAAGCCCTAAGTTACAAAAAATTCAAAACCGACTTATTGATTGATTATGATGCTCCGTATAAAAATAAATATTATTACGAATCTCTTCTTAAGCTTTACTCCTCTATTCATCCATGTAAAATTATTATTATAAGTATTAATGACCTGTTTATGGGTAAATTTTTCACACTAGTTTTTTTGCTTCGCCTGTAAAATTTAATGTAATTTAGGGCTTTTATGAATTCATATGGCGATATGTTCTACTTAAGACCAAATTAACAGTCTGTAGTTAACTAACGCCGCTGGTATAACTTAGGCTCAAATTCACAGTTTTTATGATTAATCAGAACTAAGTCCTAAGCTTCAGGCAAAAACGCTGTGGAATAAACAGGCCCGAAACTAAATCTACGGGAGTAGATTTTTTTTCTTTTGTTTTTATTTTTCGTATGAAAAATATATGAAATTTTATTTAAACACGGCAACATTGTTGAGAGAATGAGTGACTAAAACTGAGAGCATGAGAAAAACGTTCTCAAAATAAAATAGATTCTATTTCATAACCAGCTGAGGTGCCCGCCACAAGAAAATAATTGTTCCGGCCAAAATTTTCGCCAACGTCGACCAAAATCTACCAAAACCGACCATTTTGCTAGTGTTCATTATACATATTGCATTTATGTAAAGATTTCTTTACAAAATAAATTTGATACTACAAAAATAATCAAATCTCAAACGAAAGACGTCATTATTTCGAAAAATCGCGAACATTATTCCAAAAATGGTCTCAATATTTTTTAAGCACAACTGGTGATAAAGAGTGCTCTGCGGTCTGGAGAATTTCACTTTTTTATATTTTGTATATCCAGAAAAACAAGTAAACTTTTTGTCATGTACGTCACAAAGCAATTAATCTTGATTTTAATTAAGTTTTCTTTACTGCTTTAGATATGTATTTGTGTAGAACGTAAGTAGCTCTGCATTTAGTAAAAGATATCCGATTACATGGTTCTGAAATAAAAAATTTATTTCTTGTTGACGTTACGTGATAAAAAGTCAAGTATCTCCGGAAATTCCCATATCGAATTGCGACAGAATATTCAAAACTTAAATAATATTGAGAGATGTATGAGACTCTGAATAAAATCTGATTATACAGACCCTTAAAGAATAGTTAAATAAAGGATCTTCAAATATTTTAATGTCTTATTTGTAGTTTATTATTTTTACTAAGAATTTTTACTGAAAATAATCAAATTCGAGTTATAATATTTAAAAAAAATTTTTTTTGTACCAAGAAACTATAAAAAAAACGCAAAAAACCAACCAAGCTCCCAATTTATCTAAATATATAATAAATCTATCAGTTTTGGTCTGAGCAGACCAAAGTGGCAGCCCTGTTCATGACTGCTTTTTACGGCGTATGATTATTGTCAATTTGTAGGGAAAAATTCGTCAAGATCCAATTCTGTTTCATCATTTTAATTAGCTAATGATGGCGGTTTAACCAATGATATTGATATGAAAAGTTGTTAGTTAAACCACCGGCGTTAGGCAAAAAGGTGGCGGTTTTTCACCAACATCTTATTGTGTTTGTTGTGTTGCCTTTTTTAAATGTGTAAGATATTTAATAAAGTAATTAATATTTAATAAAGTAATTAATTGAATCAATCAAGTAGTTGATTGAACTAATTATTATTTTAAAAAAATATTAATTACAAATTTATTAATAATTTATTTTTTATGTTTATCTGTTTGCTAATTTTTAATTAAAAAAATAATTAAATGATTTAATAACTTAATTAAATTTCGATACTATATCAAACAATATACATATTTAATTGACAAAAAAAACTGATGGTACCTTGTTTGGTGTACTTCTCTGCAGCTTCACAAATAATGCCCATATACCAGTCTAATAAAAATAAAACTGTTTGTCATCCCTAGAAAAAATATACAAGTGTAAATATGTATGTATGTATATAGGAGTGCCAACATTGTTCTTTTTTTTTTTGGTAATGTAATTTCTAACATTTTCATTATATAATTTCAAGATCATGATAAAAAAATCCGAAGAATGGCATGACGATGTAAAATTCATAAACTATAACACATTCACCAAACTGGCTTTAACGGCTCAACTAACGGAAATTGACAAACGAATCAGACATATATCGCCGGTTAAAAGAGGATGTTTATTTGAAGCAAGTTTTTTCTATATGCTAAATTAAAAACAAAACAAATCACAATTTCTTAAGAGCGGTTTTCAGAACTCAACTGATCGGCTTGAGCAGAAAGTTTGTATTATTATGTATAGGTCATACGCACAGAGATTCAAAGGCGTTTTTGGCTTCTCTCCAGTTGCCGAATAAATCTTTAGCCTTTAGTTATTTGAGTACACTGAACCAAAATTCAAGGAAAAAATTCATTGTTTCAACGAATTGTTAATTAATTTTGACCTAATGTACTAGTACGTCGAATCAATAAGCTGGTTAGCTAATTTTTATACAGGATTACAATGACGAATGCTTTTCAGGAACAGTTTTACATTGAACTTCAATGAAAATTCTCATTCAAACAACGTTTGCGTACATTCAACCAACGTATTTACGCAAAAAATTAATGAATATATTTCAATGAACGGCATTAATTGAAATTAGGTAAAAAGGTTTTTTCAGTGTAATTTCTATAAAAATTTTCTACTCAAGTCGAATGTCTGAATTATGGAAATCACACTTTAGATGAAATAGCTAACAACTTATTGCTGTTGTTTTTTTTTTTTCTTGCCAACAGGATGAGTCTGATTACTATTTGTACAAGAAAATACCCAATTTATCGTATTGGCGTGCTAATTGTCGCACCAGATGCCACCAGGAGTATGTACTTAAATACTGTAAATGTAATTTGAATCTACTCTTTCCAGACGACAAATCGGGTAAGTATTCAAAATCTTTAACGAAACAAAATATTTGGAAGTTATGTTATGCGTTACGTAATATCCCTGCGCAAAATTTGGTGACAAATGATCCAAAAGTACTCGTCCTTTGACTTGAGAAAATGAGACTGGTACCAAAAATAAGGAGTAGTGAATGGTAAAAAAAATATATATATTGTGTAAATGGTCACATATTAACCATTTTCAGTCAATTTACCTGGTACTCCGGCTAGTATTGTAGTAAACGGCACTGAACAAATTCGATGCACTTGGATCTAAGGCCAATCACATAGTATGTATATAATATTAATTGTCTCCCTTAAATGAGACTGCTGTGCCACTCAGGAACATGTTCCGTAACTATATTCAGATATTAACTCCAACTTAACTGGTATTTATAACCTTGAAATATAATTGCCCCTGTGGTCGAGTGGGTAGTGTAATAGCCTGTCATGCCGGAGGTTGCCGGTTCGAATCCTATCAAAGACACCCTTGAAAATAAAATACAATTTGTACTTGGATTTGTAACAATAAAAAAATAAATTAATCGATAATTACAGCTGAATTTCAGAATAATATTTTATATATTCTATATTATTCTACACCGATTACGACTCCATAAGATAGTTCAGAGACAAGTTAGATGGTGCATACAAAGTATCAATTAACCCCATCCTAGGCCATTCCCATGTAAAAGTGGCTGGTTCGCTTCATAGGAAGTGTTAGAACTCGGACTGGTCCTTACCACCTGGAGACCGGTCATGTGACTTGTTTTGTGTCAGTTCCATTTACCGTAGGGATGTGAAGAATATCCCCTTACCAAACATACTCGTATTGTTGGATATATCCAAAGCAAAGGATGGGTGAATGCATAAAACATACATCCTGTGTTAAAGTTAATAGGACATTATCATCATACACTGAAGGAGTTTTTTTTTGAATCCAAGGTTTCAAATAAACATGTTTGCAAAATATTACAAGTATTAATTAAAAAATGGTCTTTATTTAGTATAAACAGATTTAAAATACAGTTTTGTTGTGTATGTTATGTATCTGTTCAGCTTTAAATTAAAATTTTTATTAAAATTTTTTTTACATAATAGTTCCAGTTAGTAATTTTTCCGTGTGTAGAGCCAAATTAAGTGTGTATCAACAATTTCTTTGGCTTAAACACTTTACACAACCCTACTTAAGGTCAAACCCTTGTATAAAATGTAATTTCAATGTTAATGCAATTTCTTGCCACTTTATTTTTTATTTCTATTTCTATTATATATTTTTTTGTTACATGTAATTTTTATGTCCTTTATATTTCCACTTTTTCTTGTTGGCCTGTATCTATGTATGTATGTGTGCATACTTATGTACACGGTGGTTTCTTGTCTATATGTCAATGAACGAATGAATGCTCCTTTAGATAACTTCACCAGTTGTAAGCCATCGGATTTTAAATGCATCTATGAACATGCAAGTGAGTAAAAGTGGTATAAAGTTAAGAACTTGTAACAACTTGAAAATTGACATTTTCACTTGTTTTCCTTCACATTTGCACTGACTTTAAAAACCGTGCTGATGTTCATGATCATGATGATGCTGATGATGGTGGTCGTGATGTTAATAAACTCTTAAAGGTTTATTCAGCAAAGAGACTCATTTATTCGAGAGCAAATACATTCATGATGTGGATAATGAAAGTATGACATGCAACTGTTTGAATAGTTGCAAACAAATATGGTATCAAGCGTTCTATAGTAGTTTCCCTTTGGAAGGGTATGTCTTTAATCTTATTAAAGTTATTTAACCAATTAAATATTTATGATTTTCTTTTTCAGATTTAATGCCACGCATGCAATTAAAATGGTTCATTTGGACATACATTATCAAACAGCGTACATGCTAAAATATCGCACTTCTATGCGTTATACAGTTGTAGAATTGTTAGGTAAACGACATACAGACGAACATTCTCATTAGCAGGGCTCGGACTTTCATGCAACTAAAAATTGATTTTAAGCGCTTAGCAAATGCACCTAAAAATTAAAAATATGAGCAAAAATATGCATTTACCTACGCAGAAAGTATTAAAACTAAAATAATATGAACATATTTTTATTTTAATTTTTTATTATTATTAGAAAAAAAAAAATACAAACATAATTGGGTCTATTATTTATTGCAAACAAACTTTAGTTGCGTTGCCAGTCGCCAACTGAAAATTACTGATTGCCAGAAAGGGACTAAATAACCACTGAAATTTATCGCTCTCAGTTGCCAGTTGGCATCAGTAGTATCATTTTCTGCAACTGGTAACCCAGCTGAGACTCAGTTGCCATCCATAATCACCGTATTAATATTTTTTGCAAGAATTGAGAAATATTCATGAAAAAAGTTTTTTTTTTACTCCAAAAATATGCATTTATTGCCAAAATATGCACAAATATGCACTTAACACCAAAATAAGCAAAAATATGCAACTACAAATCGATGTCAAACTACTTTAAATTTGATGATTCGCATAGATAATTAGTCAATACCTCTTTATCTATCACCACAAAAAGCATGCATTTGCATGATAGTCCGAGCCCTGCTCATTAGCTTTCAGTTCATTATTAAAAATACATTTTTAAAATTAAAATTTCCAGCAAATTTTGGTGGCATAATTGGCTTGTTTTTGGGTGCTTCTCTATTGAGTGCTGTCGAGTTGATTTACTATTTAACTTTTGGTTTGTATATTCGTTTGCACGTACAACTCGAAGAAAAGTGTCGTCATAAATCATCAAATGCTAAGCCGAAAATTGTAAAAATCGCATCTATAGAGCCACAGGAAATTTATAAATATTAAGATTTTTTGCACGTAATTTTCAATTACTGTGGAAGTTTAAACTAAAATTGTTTACGAATCAATTAAAATTGTTTAATGAAATGTAAAAGAAATTTTTGTTTTTGATTTTATTAACTTTCTTTTTTTTAATTCTGAGAAATCGTGAACAATATTTTTTAGAATCTACTTCAAGCCAGAATAATGAAAAATATATGGATGAGGAGACATGACGGACATCGAATCCAAATACTCCAGATAACGTGACAAGTCCATACACGCATGTAACGTATACTCCATAGAGGACTAGGACTAGTCCAAAGGTATCCTAAATGTATGGAGAAAACATAGTCGATTTAACATTGCGATCTCCTAGGGCTTTACAATATAGCCCAGCTTTGCACTACATCGGTGTAATCTCAAAACTAATCTATGTCACTACTGTTAAAACTTGAGCACTTGTTGCATAACTACAAACTACTGTTTGCAAATGATATGGTCCATGTCTGCTTTACATCTGCATCAGAGTAGTCTCAAAACTACTCTATGTCACCATGCGATATTCGTTAAAACGCAAACACTTGTCTGTTAACTAGAAGCTATTGTTTCCAAATGACATGATCCATGGTTACATTACATAGGACCAGTTTTAACTACTCTATTTCATCTAAAATGGACCAGGTAGTCCAAAATTATCTGTAGGAAAATAGATGTATTAGAGATGAGTATGTATTAGAGATGAGCGATATTTCAGTACCTGTGATTTAATCACTGGCTAATAACGTTTTTTTTGCATACAATAACAATAAACGAATAATGTTGATATTTCTTGTATTGTCTCTTATTCCTTAATTAAATTAAATTACAATGTGAAAGGGACACATTTTTTAGGACGAAAATAAAATCAAAATCAGTCAAAAATCTTAAGAGAATCTTCTCATTACATTTTGTTTCTACACTATCACATTCCAAATAAAACGTAACATAAATAATTTGCAATAAAGTATATTCTTTCGTTCTTCTTCTTCTTTATTTATGGCGCAACTGTTTTTGTTAGTCATATGTTTGCTTGTGCAAAATACAACCCTGATAAAACGAAAAATGTGATTGCTTAGAAAATTTCCTAAAAATTACGAAAACCATTGACAAATTTCTTTACATATTATTTGATAGATAATAACAAATTGTTTTCACACTGTTGGTTTTTAGGGTTCCGATACACCAAAAGTCTAAAGGAACCCTATTGTTTTCGCTACGCTGTCCGTCTGTTAAAGGGTGTTCTAAAGCGAGCAACGCAATATGTTGAAATACTAATGTAATATGAAGACACTTATATGTAGACACTTTAAATTTTCAAAGTTCGTGTTAATTGGTGTAGTCTGTAGAATAGACTACACCAATTAACACCGATATTTAAAACAATAAAAATTAAAGGGTTCTATCAGATAATGTAATTTAGACTATGTAATTTAGATAATATACTGTATTCTTGAAACCGTAGGATGTAGAATCATGAAATTTTTAAAAACGCTAAAATAAAAAAATCCAATATTAAAAAATTTCAAAATTAAAAAAACGCTAAAATGAAAAAAAAGCTTAAAGGAAAAAAGCACTAAAACTAAAAAAAAACGCTAAAACGCAATATATCACCAAAACTAAAAAAATCGCCAAAAAAAACTAAAAAAAAAACTTCAAAAACCGAAAAAAGTCGTCACAACGAAAATAGCACTACAAAATCGCTAAAACTAAATATATCATCAAAAATTAAAAAATCGCAGTAAATGAAAAAAAAAATCACAAAAACGAAAAAAAGCGCAAAAACCAAATTAAGCTCCATAAATAAAAAATCGCCAAAAACCAAAAAAAAATTGCTAAAACGAAAAAAGTGTCAAAACAAAAAAATCGCTAAATCTAAAAAACCACAAAAAACCGAAAAAAAACCCAAAAAACGAAAAAAGGGGCAAAATTGAAAAAAAATCGCCACAACTAAAATAAATCGCTAAAACTAAAAATATTGTAGGAAAGTGAAAACGTTACAAAAATACCATAACCAAAAAATCGGCAAAACTAAACTTATCGACAAAAAACAAAAAAATTGCAAAAAACGAAAAATCGCCAGAAAAAAATGAAAAAATCACGAAAATTGCAAAAGCGCAAAAACCAAAAACCCAAAAACAACGAAAAATACTTAAAAAATAAAAAACTAAAATTAAACAAGAAAGCACAACGAAAAAACTGCCAAAATGACGAAAGGGGCAAAAACAAAGAGGGATATACATATGTGTATTCGTACGGAACCCTTCGTGTGCGAGCCAAAGTCGCACTTTACTTAATTTATTTAATTAAGATTTGAGTTTTTGACAAGTATTAATACTAAATCTAATAGTCTGAAGGTCGCTTTAATAGTATTTCTTTTTAAAATTCAAAGTATATTTTAAGGCGTATGTATTTGAATCTGTTTGGTATATTTCTTCAGTAAGAAAAGAGCAATATTGTTGTTGTACTTGAAAATTACATGCCCATAAGAAAACTGAAAACAGTGATCACAGTCACAAGTTTAAGTAGCAGTGATTTTTAAATCACGCTCACTGTTCACGACGTTCTTTAAAAATCACAGGATCGCTCATCTCTGGTATGTATGTATTTACATTACCGTATCCGTTATTTGTATGGACAATTTTTCCAGTCTCACCCTTCACAAAGTTGAGGCTTGCGGCAAAAATTACTCACTAAAAGTTTCACTCCCATGTGTCCGCGCTATCCCGTGCCAACTTAAGGTTAACATATTATTCAACTGCACTCATACGGCATGATGACCCCAGTGACAAGTCGAAAAATATGATAACATCATAAGACAATGATGCCTATCTTGTCATCACTGGAATGAATAAAAATATTAATTGTTTCTCTATTATTTTTGCTTTTCATTTTTTATATTTTTGTATTGTTAATCTTGACATCAGGCTCCCAATTTATTTCATGCTCATAAGGCAATGCCTGCACCACCACCAACCACGTCACCTTACCAATTAATATGTATATGGACAACAAAAAATCCACATAAACATGATTATTTTTTATGCTGATTCCCTTACATATACATATATGTCATATAATTGTCATCAATATAAAGACAAGGTAATATTCTCTCTCGTTCGCTTACATGATTTCTCTGTGCATGCAAACGCTTCTTGTGGATTTTACTACTTTGCTTTGTCATAGTAAAGATGATTAACGGACAATAATTACATGTTATTTACATATTTTACATGGATGGAACTTTATTTATGTATAAAAATTCTATAAGAACATTTGTCATTGATGTCAGTTTTTGCTTTATGGATGAAATTTGTTGTATCATTGATGTCATGAATCTGATGGCCGAAAGTCATCAATGTGAAGAAGAGTTTTTCTATGAGTGCACTTCAGCTCTAGAGCACAAATTTCTAAGTATTGCAAAGATCATGGCTGTATCATGTTCCCGAATATAAATCAAATATGCAGAAAAGAAGTCATTTATGTATTAAGAAACAATGCTGTAATAAGGGGATCGATCCTTTGCTACAGTGAATAGAACATAAAGGAAATATAATAAATAAAGAAATTGTCAATGACAAGTTACTGACAACATATACAAAATAGTTTCTCTCGTACTAAAAATCAATAAACGTGCCTTTGGACGTTAAGAAAAAGTTAAATGTTTAGTCGACATTTAGACGATGGAAGTCTTATTGGTCAGCTTCTTATGCAGCTGGGAAGCGATAGAGAAATTTGTATTAATTTCTCTATCTTTCTCACAGCTGAATAAGAAGCTCA
Source organism: Panzeria rudis (assembly GCA_956483635.1). NCBI lineage: Eukaryota > Metazoa > Arthropoda > Insecta > Diptera > Tachinidae > Panzeria > Panzeria rudis. The sequence continues at coordinate 197,484,191 of OY101447.1, forward strand.
TCAATAATATTTGCATCGTCTGAACATTGACTTAATGAGCAGGAGTTCTCTAGCAATAGGGGAGCTTCAGATTATACTTAAAATATATAATTTGCAATCAGTGCTTATTATTGTAACTTAATAACTTTATTTTATTAATTTTCATCTTTCAGAGAGTAATTAACTTAATGGAAATAAACCAAATGTGTGATAATGTTTACAAATACTTTACACTTTACATGCACATTCATACAACGACCAAAATTGTGAAAAGTAATTTCTTGTTTTTCTTTGTTTTTTAATTTAACCACATTATCAACCACGATGAAAAGTTTAGGAAATTGAACAGAAATAAGTATAATTTCTATACTTATAATTTTACTCTTTTTATTTTTATTTTTATGTTTTTAACAAAAACTAAACTGCAATTATTTTGAAATTAAGACACTGCTGCACAATAACCACAAGAGCTTGTACATGTACTGACTGGTTGGTATTCAAGCTGCCACAAAAACTTTTCCTATATTAAACATTTAGTTCCTTGGGAAATTTATAGTCGAAATGGTTTGGCACACGGATTTTAAGCCAAATGACTCACATAAAAATAGTTCCTTATTGAAATTGCCATCACCGCCTCCACCAATAAAGCCAGAAAAACAAGACGAAAAAGTGCAAATATTAGAAGGCAAAAAATTTAAAGATCTGTTAAAGGCATACTGGCAAAAGTATTGCGAAAAGTCAACCATACATGGGGTACGCTATATTTATGATCCCACTCTGCGTGGTATCGAGAGGTAAGCTGTGGCTGTGATGTATCACTGTGTGTAAGATTAATGACCCAATTAAATTTTGTTTCAATATCCTTTCAAATACTAAGACTAATATGGATTGCTTTGGTTATAACATGTGTGACACTGACATGTATTGCCTACTTAATACTTTCTGAACGTTATTCTGCCAAAAAATTGCAGACGGTTGTGGAAAATTCACAATATCCGGTATTTCATATACCATTTCCGGCAGTTGCCATTTGTGCACACAATCGCATAAATTGGAAAAAGTTTGAACAGGCAAAAGCCAAATTCTTACACCCTTCCGCAGATAACGCAACGCTGAAAGTGTTTACAGATTTTGTTAAACGTATGGATTCACTTAGTTTTGGCAAATTTGAGGGGTTTACCGATATGGAAGATATTGATTTAGAGTTGATAGACAACGTTGATGTGACGAAATTGGCTAAATTTATGGCCATAAGCTGTCAAGAAATTTTTGTAAATGGTTCTTGTTACTGGAGGAGTGTACCCTTCGATTGTTGTTCTCGTTTCATTTTAGAGCATACGGAATATGGTTATTGTTTGGTTTTCAACTCAGACTTGCCACCGGACTCATGGAAAATTCAGGTATTAAATAATAAAAAAAACATTTATTGCACATTCACATCTAATACAACATAAAGAACAGAAAATCTAATCAAGTCGTAAAAGTGAAAAGCTCATGTTTTGTCCTCGATATTATTATAAGCTTCTTATTTATTTGAATGAATGTTTAAGGTAACTACAGTGAAATACGCATAGAAACTGGATAAAGCCTCGCCTTGTGCCAGACGCAAGATTTTTCTCATTCACCTTACAAAATTCGAATACCGGCTTTGCTTAATAATAATTTTCGGGATAGCTGAAGTTCTCCCGCTTCTGAACTTCTGCTGAAGTTTTGCGCCATTTTGTTTTATATTTCGGAACCATTTGCCATTTTTTAATTATAAATGTTTTTGGACCCATTTTTCATTTTTACGGTTCCGTACACCAAAGGTAAAAGGTAATCCTATTATTTTCGATACGCTGTCCGTCCGTCTGCCTGCTGCCCTGTCTGACCGTCTCTCTATCACACGCTTCTATTTCGAGAGCCGTAAGAGGTACATACTGAAATTTGCACGGAAAATGTGTAACTGTGCCCGTAATTGTGTGACAGGTTCGTGAAAGCTAATAATTAAAGGGTCTTCTAAGACGAGCAACGAAACATGTTGAATTCCTAATGTAATATATATAGACAGTTGACATTTGACAATTGACATTTTCAGAGTTATTGTATTATACAGACTGAAACTTTAACAAAATAAAAATTAAAGAGTATTCTATCAAGTAATGTAATTATTACGATGTAATTTGTTCAATGAACTGTTGCAATTTGTACAGCTTGAAAGTAATGAATACTGAAAAACGAACAACCTAAAAATTAAAGGGTATTCTATCATGTAATGAAATTTTGAAATTAAGCTGTATTATAAACCGTAATATTTAGAAACTTGAAACATACAAAAGTAATAATGAAAGGAACGATTTTCCGTCATCCCACGTCTAATTTGGTTTAACGTGGGATGACGGAAAATCGTTCCAAATTCAAAAAAACCCCGTCGGAAGAAAAACACAACACTTAATAATGAAAGGGTAAATTAATAATTCATTATTACAAAAGTAATAATGAAAGGGTAAATTAATAATTAAGAGGTATTCCTTCAAGTAATGCTCCCAAAAAGACGAAAAATAAATAATCAAAACAATAAAATTTAAAAAACAAAAAAATCGTTAAAATGAAAAAAATTGACAAAACAAAAGCACCACCAAAACAAACAAAAATTCTAAAACTGAAAAATCGCAGAAACAGGAAAAAATTTACGAAACGAAAAATCACTAAACTGAAAAAAGCACCAAAACGAAAAAAATATCGCCAAAAGTAGCAATAAAAAAAAACGAAAAAATCGTCAAAACGAAAAAACCCTGAAACGTAATAGCATAGAAAAATGGTCTCGGAAACAGGTAAGATTTCCGCACAATTTGTGTTGTGGTTTGAATTGCAAAATTTCGGTGGCAAATAATATTTATTAGAATACCGGGAAACTTGGAAGTTAGAAAACAAAACTTCCGAGTGAAGAAGGAGATTCCAAAGAATATAATAAGATCATGAACTATTGATCCGGAAGTTGGACTAGTCTGGATCATATCCTTAAAAAAGTTTTTTTTTATTTCTTTTTTTGGGTACCCTCGTACTGTAATGGATAGTTTACTAGACTATTAACTGGGATGTCGCTGGTTCGATTGCTGCAAAGACCCTAGGTGTTTCTGCAGAAATTTCAAAAAAAGAGGTTTAAGCAGTATGTGTGTTTGTTTTTATTCATTCAAATTGAACGACGGAAAATTGTGCCATTTTTAACATATGTACACTGTAAAACACTTTTGTTGAAAATTAGGTCGATAATAGTCGGCAACACTATACAGATTATTATCGACCTAAAATTACACACGCATTATTTTTCAACAAAATATTTTTACTAAAAAAAGCGATAGTTTGACGTATCTACCATTCAGCCATAGCCGTGTTATACTTTATGTTACATTATTTCCACTTGGACTAAATATGTTTAATTTGAAAGGTTTTTTTCTTTAAGAAAATAACTACAAAATCGATGTAATTTTAGACAAGGAGAAATTTTCAACACAAATTTAGACAATATATGATCGTATATTTAAAGTAATGTTTTAGAGTGTAATTATTAGAGTCCGACCGAATATTCGGTTTCGGTTAGTAACATAAAGTATTCAACTGTTTGTTGCCAAAATAAATAGCATAAACTAGGATATGGTAAGCCGATTTCGATTGCAATCAAAAATTTATTCTAGGTTATAATAAATCGATTTTTCGCAATCGAATTTACTGCTGCAATTTTGCACTGAAATTGATTATTTGTTGCTTAAAATAGATTTTTTTAAATAATTTTAAAATATGAAGAAAGCTCATTTTCAATCTTCATGATAAACTCAATACCGTCGAGAAAAATTCTTTATTGAGTATATCATCGATGAAACGCGGGCGTAAACAAAAAACTTAACTTTAGTAGAAATGAATGAAATCGTATAAATTTAGTGTCAAAAATAGGTAAATATTCCAATTTATATCTTTTTAGTTATTCCGACTCAACTTTTGTATTGGTGCTCTTGTAACGTCATCAATAGAGTGATAAAACACTCCTCAATGTATCAAGTGTACCGAGCCCATTATTCCAGTTCTATTCATCATTTAAGCTAATTTCATGCCAAGTTTTTATTAGTCATATGCTTATTAATGTTTAAGTTTTATATTTGCTCGATGGAATGAAAATATCTAATTTCTACTATTATTTTGACTGACACTGTATGTATGTAGAAATATTCTTACGCCCTCTTTCACAGTGTACAGCTTAAAGTTAACGTATCCTTTAACAGAGAGTTTTGTATGCCGAATTTACCGTTAGAGACGACGTTAACTTAATCACATTATGAAAAGGGCCGTTAATAAAATAAATGACTTTTCAGTTCTGTTAAGATTTTAAAATGTCAATATCAGTTAATGCTAAAAGTCTCTGCAAGCTTCGGATTCGGCCGAACATTCGGCATTTTTTCCGAATATTAGGTTCGGTTCGGGTTCGGCCCCAAAAAACTGGTTTCACTCTGACTAGTAATTATCCTTGACTTATGAAAATTGAATCAATCACTTACTTAACTGGTATAAATGTTCTAAAACTGTAAGAAAAATTAATAAAAAAATTTTCTTTAACATCAAAAAAGTAAGGAAAACTTTATATTTGAACTATAACCGGCACAAGTATTGTAGAAACCTTAATTGGAAAGGTTCTTTAGATCACTTTGTGTTAAAGTGATAGGTGCTTTTCTTGTCAGTTTGTTTTCCTCTGGCGCATGTTCACAATGTTAAAAAAAAAGTTTTTTTGGAAGTGTTACAAATCAAAGAGTTTGCCTTTTCATCCAGATCACTTGTGCAACGGCACTGTAGCTGAGAGAGTTAATATTTTTGACAGAGGTTTGCCGAAGTAGAATAAGATTTTCATTAAATATATTGATGTTGTTAATGATTACTTCCAGAGAAGTCGTAAATACACTCTTATTGATACTAAATGGAAGCAATTAAAAAGTGATTCCTTAAAAATAACTTAAAATATTTCACTCTTTAAAAAATAGTTCATCTAAGCGATTTAATATTTTTTGCTTGTAGCACAAAGTAGGGAAACAATTTTATCCTTTTCACAATGCAAGAGCAGGACAAAAAAGCGGACTAAATGTACGCATTCAAGTTGATTCGAAATTCAAAATTCCCACTTCAAAACCGGAAAGTACAGTATCGGTAAATATGTTTATTTAATATATTAAATATGATGTAAATCATTTCAATAATATATTTAACAGGTGCTAATTAAACGAAATGATCAATTAACAGACACTGGCTATACGATAACACCAAAAACGACAACGTATTTCATTGTTCGACCCCAAATCACCGACAGTGACAAAGATTTACATTATTTGGATCCCATCAAACGTAATTGTTACTTTGAAGATGAAAGTCAATTGTTGCCACGCGCATCAAACATGACCAATAAATGCAGATTGAACAACTGTCTGAATAGATGCCACGAAGATCATGTAATAAAATACTGTAATTGCACATTGCCTTTATTCTTTCTATTTCCTGATCTAGAAGGTTCGTTAGAGAGTTTTAGCTATCGATAGGTGGTTATCGTCTATAATTCTTTCTCTTTACTTTTACAGCTGAACAGTGCACTCCCTCAAAGTTTCGTTGTCTAGCCAAGAATAATGGTAAGCTTGGTAGGAATTTATTTTAAAGAATTTACGTTAATAAAATCCGTCATAATATTTACAAAACAAAACACTTTAGATGTTTTCAGCTACGATAAGCGTAAAGAAGAGGATGCGTACTTTAGCTCTGCTAAACCTGGGATGACATGTTCTTGTTTAATACCCTGTAATGCAGTGGAATATTTCACATCCTTAACAACGTTACCTTTATACGATGAGGTGTAAGTATGCAATCTTTTTAAATGTTATTAGAATCTAAGTGGAACACAGCTCCCAGCCAAAACTTTGCTTGCTGGTAGGTAAAGAAGTATATGACGATTTATGTCGTAAGTACTTATATTTTGACTCGATAACTATTTATTTTTGTTTGATAACGTCAAAAAATAAGGGATACTCCTTACAAATGTACTTACATTGTTAGAGCAATTAACTAGTTATTGCTTGACTAACTTGAAGCTAAGAAATAAATAGTTAAATAAACATATTGAATTTTTTAAAAACACTATATTTTATTTATATTTTTTCACACGTTTTTTTTTTACCCGGCTGGGATACAAACCGTGGTCTTTCAGATTTGAAGACAAGTACTTTACTCGCTCAGCTATTGTTGGCTTATAAGTTTAAGCGCCAAAAATTAGTTTTCATACACAAATCAAAGCGTTTGCTATTCAACCAGATCGCTTGTGCAATGGCACAAAATTAGCATATATTTTAAATAACTTCGGGGGTTAACTTAAAAAGTGTTTGCAAGAAATTATAACTACTTTCAGGTAATGATATAAATTCGTAATAATTTTATTAATGACTTATTAGTAGTTATAAAGAAAACACAAAAGTAAAAAATCTTAGACATGACCTATGACCTACTGCCTGTTTGTTTAAACTTATTTATTTGCAAGTTTTTCAGTTACCTTTTATTTTATTTAACACAACTTTTTCAACTTTAAATGTTGTTTCTTCTTTTAGATCTAAAAATGACAGCCTTGATATTTACGAAGTGGATGTTCATTATCAATCTGCAGTTCTAATACAGTATCGAACAAGCTTGGAGTTTACAAGTATTGATTTGATAGGTAACAATATTTTTAAATATTTGTGTAAAATAAAACGATTACAGTGCACTATTCAGCATAAAATGCAGAAAATATTTTAGCACAGAAAGAGATAATGCGTTTAATTTGAATGTGCTTGTGTATAGTTAAATTACATTCTAATGCTTAGTATCTTTAATGTTTTAATAAGAGCTCATACGTTAAATAGCTAAGACAAAGATAAAAATATAGTGAATTTCCAAACCACCAAAATTGTTGAAGTTACAAGCGTGCAGGCGCGGATCATGCTTAAGCTTTTGGAAGGGGAGCTTTCAAAAAATTTCTTTTAGGAACTCCATAGAAATTAGGTATATTTTATTCGCTTTGGAGGGGGAACTATTTATGTTCCCTCCCCTGAATCCGCGCCAGCAAGCGTATAGTAAATTTTGTAAAAACGCTCATAGATGTAAAAGCTTTCAACTGAGAAATTGGTTGAATGTTTAACTATTCGACTTCACCACTATGACATAGTGGAAATGAATAGCAATAACTCTGATGATGAGATCGTGGTTGATCTCAAAAACACTATGGTGTTCAAAAATGTGTCTTTGTCTTTTCAAGTATTACATACTTTAAAATTCTTATCTGAATAAAAATTTAAATGGATGTTTTGCCATCCTCAAAGTGTGGATATCTATAACAAGAGCTCTTATGATGATCAAAAACATCATGGTGTTCATTTCGACCGTTATACAGTCAATAATTTGGCTTTGTCTTTTCAATTATTACATGCTTAAAAATTCCTTTCGCTGTAAAAATATTTTTAATTAAAAAACTAAATGGAAGGAACTTAAACATGGAAAATTGAAATATCTTTGGATTAAAAACCATACAGTTCGACAAAAAAAAGTTCACAACTTCAATTAATAAAATTTTATTGCAAACAAACTTTTGTTTGAAATTTTTTTGTAATAATATTTTCTCTGTACATTCCTCCTAAATGGCGTAATATCAACAAATAAAAAATATACATGCAAATTGCTAACTTTCTCTTTTTGTGTGAAGTCGATTAAAAATGCTAAAGAAATGAGGGCCACCTTAATATTTGCCATAAGATTCTGCCATCTAAATTTTCCAGCATTTACAGTTTTGCTTTGTGTACATCTACATTTTCTTGCCATTTGAATTTCATTGCTTATATTAATTTTACTTGATTTTTTTATATTCACTTTCTTTAGCCAATTTCGGTGGTATTTTTGGTTTATGTTTGGGTGCATCTCTTGTGAGTGCAGTTGAACTTTTGTATTATGCCACATTTGGTTTCGGTTTGTATTTATACGACAACAGCTATTTTACCGTTTTTAAAGCAAATCTAAAAAATTTAAAAGAAAAATGGACAATTGGATTGAAAAATTCCTTTAGGGAAGAATTTGATGTTGGCAATACGGTTGAACCAGCTTCACGGCTAAAACATCATCCTCTGCACAAAGAAAATCGTTGGTAAAATAGCGTGTACCTACTATGGAATCAAATATAAATAATAAATGAAGTTAAACTCAGAGAATGCAATATGCTGCAAGAATATTATATTTAAAAATATAATGATAATAAAATTTTGATGGTTAAAGATGTAAATGTTAAATGTAATAAAAGAAATATATAAAAAATATTATTGAGTTTGAAAGATTCGAAATTTAAGATTATAAACAAAAAAAAAAGATTGGAGATTAAAAAGAAAAGAGTGAAGAAACTAAGATTAACTACATTTTCCAACAAAAAATCAAGATCAGCACTACAAGTGCAAAACTAGATGAAAATTAAAAAATTAAAAAAAAAACATTTTATAGAACAACTGGTGCATCCTCAACAACTTGACCGGAAAAAACTTTTGGCGAAAAGATCAAGGTGAGAACTATTTGTGACCAACAACTTTAAATAGAAGACCACTGATGCTCAACTACCCACAAAATATTTTGCGACATCATCACAAACGAGCACCGTTTATGAATCGTTTTGACGGAGCAGCATTTGCCATCATCTGCACCAAGTACGTTTCTATTTTTCATGCGTCTTTAATGTAATATCTTGGTGTAGGCTTTTAATGGGAATCAATTTGTTGCGATTGCAAAAAAAAAACATGTTATTAAACAGAGCAAAAAATATGCACCTTCTATTGCATGCTTTCATGCCCAATTCCATTCAGACCTTTGCCAACGGGGTTTTAAAAATTTATGTTTTATCACCTGTCTGTTAGAGTGTCTATTTATACCTGATACATTTTTATCAAGTGTCTTGACAATTTGGCAGAGCTCAAAATCAGACAAATTTGTCTTGATGAAAAACGTAAACAAACTGTTTGACGTTTCAAATTATTTTAAAAAACTAAAATTTTTACAACATTTTTACAAAAACAAATATACGAATAAAGCAAAATATGAATGCTTTAATTAAATAAAAGTTTAATAAAAAAATAAGTTAAATAGTGCATGAATAGTGACAAACTACGTTCACGACGCCAAACAAATTCTGATTTATCATAACAAAAAAACAACAACGTATTCTTATGATACTAACAATAACAAAAAATTTACATCTGTTCTGCCGACGTTTTGTTAGTTGTCATGATAAAAATATATCAGCTATAGGCGTGGGGTTAATAAACAATACTCATTCGTTTAGTAATTTTCTTACACTGAAAAACTTTTCTTCATAACTTTTGCGAATTTCGACATCAATTCAGTGAAAAACTTCATTAAAACTCAATCAACGTTACGCTTCATTGGTTTAAAGAAAAAATTTCACGAATCAATCCCATAAGTTCGCTAAACTAATGAAAATATTTCATTGTTTTAACGAAACTATTTAATCATTTTAATGATATTAACATATTATTTTAATGAAATTATTTCATTATTTTACTGAAATTCTTTCATTTTTAAGTAGGATTATTAACATAAACTGTTTTATTGACAATTTTAATTTATAGACAATTCAATGCTACAAATACTTCCGATAGACACTAATGTCCAGCAGAAAATTTTTTTATGTTGATGAACCGGTCAGAGTATCGAACTCACACTTTCATTATTGGCTTTATAGCAACGTTTTAAATGTTTCAGCCACCAGCAGTTTCAAAACGATGTACAGTATGAGTGTAAAATAATAAGAATACCCAGCAAACAATTTTGGCCAATTTCGGTCCTAAGTCGGTCAGAAAGTCTGCACAAGATGCCGAATTCGTATCCGATGTCGGTCAGAAAACGTACCGAAAATCATATGAGAGGCTGACAAGAAACCGGATCTCTTTGTCTTAGGAAATTCTAAGAACTATACCGAAAGTTCTAACAGAATTCTGTACAAATTCCGACGAATTTCCTATTGAAATTCTAAAGGAATTTTTGAGATGTCTTATAAATGTCGGAAAAATGTCTGACAAAACATAAGATAATTTTCCGATTTATCTGATACCTTTTGCGACCTGGCGTTTTAATGTCAGAGAAAAGTCGGAGCTAAAATTAGATATTTATGAGAAATGTCGTTTAAAAATTTCCATGCATTGTCATAAGCGAAGCGTTGAGGTGGGTACTACTCTCACTTCACACGAAACTAGTGATTTTTTCAAACATAAAATGGCTCTATTATTATCATATATTGCACTTGTAAAAAATATATACACACACATATTAAGAAAAATACTATTTTTAGAAAACATTTATCCATATTTTATAAATTTAAAAATTTAAATATTTGTGTACATATTCTCAAGCTATAAATGAGAATTATAACGAAAACTAAAATCAGACAATGTGCTAAAAGTCGTAAGACGTAGATCAGAATATGTGCAGACTATTCTGTTAAATGTCTTAAAGGAAATTAAACTGCATTCGGATAATGTGCAGACTATTCTGATATTAATCGGATAATATTTCAGAAAATGTGCAGAAATGTCGTACCAGAAAATTGCCTACTGCTCCGCCAAATGTCTGAGGGAATTTTAGACAACTCGGCTGATTGTCTGGTAAGTCTCAGATTTTTTCTGATGTTAGACATGTCGGCCAAAATTGCTTCCTTGGTAGTTACAATAATAACAATTATACAAAACTATTTTTATAGTTCGCTTTTGGTTTAGAAGTGTTAAATTTTTATTAGTTTGTGTTTTAAAAAACATATATGCTTTCGCGGTTGGTCTCGGAATGATTTAAGCGAAAAAATACACCAAAAAATTAGTAATGGGTTTTAAAACAATATCTACTCTCTAAAAACTAAAAATTATAATAATAATAGCACGACGAAATTGAAAGTTATGATCAATTTTTCAATTTTGACTTGGGTTCACATGGAAAAGAAATTTTTATCTTTTAATATATATGAGAGAAAAGTAGGCTAACACTTCTTTCAAATAGTTAATATTAATTTTAATAAAATCGATCAACAATGTTAAAAGTTATGTCAATTTCAAATAATTATTCGTAGCAAAATAAGACCTACCTAATACGTTTTTCGAAAATATAACAACCCAATACATTTTTTTACGAATTCAATATTTTTTTCAGAACACATACAATATTTTGAATTTAAAGCAATTCAGATGTATAATCTTCGATGTATTTCAATGTAAACTCCTTAGTTATTTACTAAAAAATTTCAATTATATTAAAATATATAGATAACATTCAATACATTTTTTTGGATACAAACCATGATTGATTGATGAAACCTTTTGCAATATAATACTATTTCACAAAGTTCACAAAACTTTTAAGTATTTAGAAGTACCAACCTACGCTGTTATTTTAGTGCATGTTGTTAATATATATAATATCTAATATTTTTCCAAAATTTGATGTGTGAAATAAGAGAAGCAAATGCAAATATTCTAAAACCGTTATAAATTTATTCTTATTTTTGGAAAAATTCATAGTTTCGTAGTGTGGAAAATCAACAGCATGCTTTACGGACACGCCATTTTGTATGAAGAGAGTAGAAACAGTATTTTCGTTTTTAACCGTCAGTCTTACACAAAAAACTACTAAAGCAGTTTTCGTGCTAAATGTATGGGTTTACTTTATGAAATATATTTGACTATACTTTCAACGGACACGAAAAAGCATTTGAAATGAGAATCACCCATAAATTAAAAATTTAAAAAGACCTTTATAAAGACCTCCCATTCTTAAAAAAAAAACTACTTTTTAGGTTTCCAGTTTTATACGTTGGCATTGTCGGCTAGTATTTGTATTGTTGGTGGAAACGAAAATACAAGATAAAAGCAAAGAAAACGTTGGCAAGCACATGTACGCAACGAAAACAATCAGGACAAGAAAAAGGATGTAAATTCAACAAACAAAAATGTAAAGAAAGGCAACCGAGTTGAATATGTTTTGTTACAAAAGAATTGAATTCAATACATTTGTATGGAAATGTTGTTTTAAAAAGGTTTTTCAACTTATAATTGTTCTTAGATTAAATTTTGTTTTATACCTGCTGTTTCAGTTCTACGTGGAAAAATACCAGCAATATATTTAAATATATGTACATATTGCTCCTTTAATGCTACATAGTCTTATCTCAAAAAGCTAAAATGTTTAAGTTAGTAAGAAAAATATTCCTTTAGATCTGCTTTAAATGTTACAAAGAATTATAGACAACATTTACCAGCTAACATTTTGAAAACTTGAATTGCATTTTTCCTACTTTAATTTTGTTTGAGATATGACTATGTTGCTTTAAACGAGAGATATGTATACATAAATTAATGTCTATTTGTTTGTCTGTTTGTGAATTATGTGAACCAATACCATTGAACGCATTTTCCCATTTTTTATGCGCAATGTTATTAAGTTAACTTTTAAACATGTGATAATGTTTCTCGAAATAAACCATTACACAGAAAAAAAAATTTGTAAATACAATTAATTTTTTTTGTTATATCAATTAAATAATTAATTGATTTTGGACCTAGAACGATTTTTGTAAATACAATTACGAAATTGTAAGCTAAAGGAAAACCAGAAAAAGTTTTCTACAATTTTTTTGTTGATTTCAAATTTATTTCAATTAAAATTATTGTTATATCAACAATGTGAATTGTTGATTTTCCGAACAAACTTTAATTGTTGCATTAACAATATTTTTTATACAATCGCAATCCTCGAAGTGACTTTTTGCTTGTCAGCGAAAAACACTAAATGTCTTTGGGCGAAATCGAACCGGCTACTTCTGGACTAATAGACTAACGTTCTTACTTCTCAGATACAGAGCAATTCGTTATTAAATACGCAAATAATGAATGCACACAAAACTTGATTCGCTTTGTTTCATCTACGTGTGTGTATTCGTTTGTTTTATCAACAATGGTGATTGTTAATTTTTTCACAATACGTAACAAAAAATTTGGTTAGTTCAGTTTGTTGAAAAAAATTTCTTGTTTTGCTTTGTTTCATTTACGTGTGTGCTTTCATTTGTTATATCAACAATGATGATTGCTAATTTTTTTCACAATACATAACAAAAAATTTGGTTAGTTCAGTTTGTTGAAAAAAATTTCTGTGTTTGTCGTATCAACAACTCAATTTGTTATATTAACAAAATATATGTTCGAATTTAAATTACATATTAACAATTGAAATTGTTAGTTGCAGATTGATGAAATTTTTTCCTGTGTTACCTATAATAGCATATATATACATAGCTCAAATGGAAATTAAAAATCTACATTCTATTCCCATAATGGTTTATCTCAAGAACCCGAATCAATTGAAATAAGGTAATTTAAAGGCCAGTGAAAAATATTGCAAGTTATTTTTAAGGAATTACTTTTTAACTGCTTTCAAACTATCAATAATTCTGTATTTTCGACTTCTTTGGAAGCTATTATTGACAGCATCAAGGTAATTTAAAAAAAATATTATTCTACTTTAGTAAACTGCTCTATCAAGAATATTGAATGTACCAGTTACTTACAAAATCATTTAATATAAATGTTAACTTCGTGTCGTTGCTTGATTAAATAGTGAAAAGCGAAGCACACCGGATAGCTGCTTTTATATGTATGTACGTATGTACGAATGTTTGTATAGAAAGGTAACATGATATTAAACAGCAATAACAAAAATTTTTGATTTCAGTTTAATGACCGATACACTGCAAATAATTTAAATAGAAACAATTCAGCTTTAAGAATTCAGCTTGATCATGGAATACTTGTTTAAATATATTAATCGAAAGTAATAATCACTAATGCTCACAAAAACATATATGTAAAAATAAGGCCAAGTTCCTTTCCAAAACCTTTGGCCGTAAAAAGTACTGATATCAAAATAAGGACCAAGTTCTTGATAGGTACAATACCATCTCATTTCTAGGCAGTATATCAAATTTCAACTTTCTAGCTATAGTGGAAGTGGCCAATAATATTGATGAGGGAGTAAGTGGGTGAGTAAGTGAATAGGTACTAAAATATGCGCTTTTACACCTGCATTTCTCGGGAAACTTCTATGGCAGACCTTTCAAACTTCACCTATGAGGTTACCTCTGTAGAGAGACCTTATGGTTAAAGTTTCATTATTTTAAGATTAAGTGGAGCAAGTTATGAGGGGGATAAAAACAGCTGGAATGGTTTCGTGTAATATACACACTGTATGGCCGGAATTCGGACTGCCGTACTACCGAGCGCCTAGATAATCATCCCTTAGAACATTTTTGGAAAAATTTTAATTTAACGCGCCAGTTTTTTTTTTTTTCATAAAAAAATTTTATTTGTTTATCATCATACTTTTATTAACTTTTAAGTAAACACATGGATATTATGTTGACTTCCCAAAACAACAATTAAATTTTTTAGTCATACGCCCTATATAGTCCAGTTCCACATTCCGAAAGAAAATTTGAGTGCCCGGCATTAGTTTAAATAATAAAAAATTTTTGCCATGACCTTAAAACAGAGATGTTTTATAAGCTAATTTAGTATTGCTAAACACGAATACGGCAATCATTTGTTCTTTTACAACTCTGCTATTACGCGTCTTGTTAGTTTTAGAGCAGTATTGCAGCGCCTCTGGTGTTAATTGGACGCATTAACTTTCTTGAGCTATATGCATAGCCATTTTTTTAAATAATTTTATTTTGCCTACGACTTTGTTAACATTACCGACGAAGGACAGCCCTGGGTTGTTAATTAGCATATAACAGTATCCACCTCTGCCGATACTGCTTAAGCCCTTAAGACACTACATTTTTTCTTCATTTTTCAAGTTTTGGAGAACAGTACAAATAGAATATAATGGAAAATTTTACCACGTGCAAAGAGTTCAGCTATATTAAGATAAATACCACATTGTCAAAGCTTTTACTAATGTTATCGATAAAAAATGGGGGCCTGTCAATAAAAATGTAAAAATGTTCAACTTAAAATTGACATTTCAAGCTTGAAACATTAAAGTGCTGCCAAGTTAGCGGTTTATTCACGAATTCAGCGATTTAGCGCCTCTTTTTTCAACTTTTTGTTTCTTTTGTCGTTTTATTATAAATAAAAAGTAGGCAGCACTTAAAGAAGCCATTACGTTTTGTTTACATTTTGTATAGTTGTTTCTTCCTATCATTTGCTATTTCTTTCTTTCAATCCTATAGCAAAACAATGCAAGAAAAATGTAGTGTCATAAGGGCTTTAGTGACCAGTGCTATGCATTCATCACTTAAGCAGTCCAGTAACAACTAACACAATAACACACTACTGCACATCAGACAATTTTATGATGTTGATGAATTGCCTGGCACAGGGATCGAACCCGACATCATTTGGTTTTCACAAGGTAGATTGAACAGGTACCACTACAAGAACAGCTGTATTAGTAAATTTGAGAATGTGTGCGTCACACAGACAATGATTTTGACACATTTCTGGGATTTTTCTATCAACAACGGGCATGTGTTAGTAAATTTGAGAGAGCTTATGAATGTGTGCGACTCACAGATAATGGATTTGACATATTTCTGGGGTATTTCTACCAACATAATACGTGTGTTTTTTTGTGTTGTATTTGTTTTAGTTATGGTGGTACCTGTAATATATATGCCTTGGGTTTTCAGCCAACGCGCTAAATACTTCAGCCAACATCAGCCTCAAGTTCTATCCAAAATTAAAACATTAAAGGAAAACTACTGTTAAGAAAATCTCTCTGACTGTAAAAAACATATTATTTGAATTATTATTTCAATTGCTTTATTAAAAGGGCTCTTAAGAAAGGGCTCTTAAGAAAGACACAAAGAACAACATTTTGATGAGAAATAGAACAGGTAGAAATTTTTAGTTGAACTCTGTAAAGAAGCATCAGTATAAAAAGCAGCTTAAAAATCAACTAGCAGCAGTTCCAATTGAACCACCAAAACCGTGACATTTACAAAAATCGTTAGAACAAAATGAAAATCTACGCTGCCGTTTGTTTATTCTTTGCTTTGGTAAGTAATTTAAATTAATAAATAAAATCAATAATAATTTCTTTTATTAGACTTCTGCAGAATATGTGATAAAAACCCGTGAAAATCTCTTGCAATATCGCAATGAATGTGTTGCCGAACTTCATATTCCTGAGGCCCAAGTGGAACATTACAAACAATGGCAATATCCCAATGATGCTGTAACTCACTGCTATCTGAAGTGTGTCTTCACCAAATTTGGCTTGTTCGATGCTACAGGTTTCAATGTCGAGAATGTTCATCAACAATTAGTGGGCAGCAACGCAAATGTTGACCACGATGATGCTCTACATAAGAAAATCGAATCGTGTGTTGATAAAAATGAACAGCGCTCAAATGACTGTGAATGGGCTTATCGTGGTGCTACATGCTTTATCAAAAACCATTTGCAGTTGGTGCAACAAAGTGTTGCTCCTCCCAAGGCATAGTGACTGACAGTTATGCATAAGTTAAGTGAAAATTTTAAATAGTTTACTACATTTTTACAATGATTTTTTTTTTCATAAATAAAAAATTGGTGCATTTAATTCTTTAAAAAATAAAGCTTACGTTTTAGATGCAGTGTTTTATTTAAAAAAATAAAATCAATGAGAACATCGTAGCTTGTATCATTTTCTTCAACACTTCGAGCCTCCTGCTACCAACGAAAATAAACAAATTCATTCCTCTGCAGTTTCCGATCATAAGACAGAAAAAACTATTCCTCAAGAAATTTCAACAAAACCAGTTTATAAAAATTAAAATAGCTTTCAAATAATTTCATAATTGAATCAATTACAAATTATATTTGAATCAAATATGTGTATTATTGAAGTTTATACTATTTTTGAAAATTGCCGTTGCTAATTATTTATTTATTTCTGTGAGTTATCAAAACCAGAACTTTCTACAAATTTTTAATACACAATTTTCGTTAAGGGTTGAGCTTCAACTACCCAATTAGTTGAATCTACAGTAGTTAAAATCGTATTTGAGAATATTCTGTGAATATGAAATTTAAGCCACATACTGAAAAGTCCAAACTGTCTGAAAGAAAAATAAATAGTAGTAAATATGTAACTTCTAAGCGTCTGATCAAACTTGTTTGATGTTGTAGAAACATGGACTGTAGAGGCCCTAGCGACCTTTACAACTCCACTAACCCTTATATAAATTTGTAAAATCTGATAACTACTTTACCCACTAGCTAATTATTACCATTTATTTGCATTTATTCTGTGAATTAGTATTATATATTTAGTTCAGGTCAAAATTCAGGTTAAAATGTCGACAGGCAAATTTAAAACGTAAGATCTAAAAGATTAAATTCAGTGAAATGTTTCATATAAAAAACCTGCAAAAACAGTAGCAAAATACAACAGCACGTTGTCATATGTGCCCCAACATCTAGTTAAACCTTTTAACTAGCCAACTTAATAACGTCTGAATTTGAAACACGAAATGGGCCGGAATTGTTTGTCATTCTTGTAAAAAGCAGTTTGATGTAACATTCACATCATTTCAGTGCAATGGACTTTGATGAGTGTGAATGAGTTGAAGTGCAAACAATGTTTGAACTCCACACAGAAAATTACTAGGAAAAGGTGTCGGGACAGAGAGGGTGGGGAGGGGATATGATGACCAACTAAAGTGTGTATTTGAATACTTTCACCCTTTGTTGCTGTAAGTAATGCATGTGAAATGTTTTAATATTGCATGCAGCTATCAAATAAATTTACTTCAATCATGTATGCTCGAGGGGTTTCAACAAGTAAAATAATAGAACGTCGGCTACTGAAGGGAAACGATTGTACTAAAAACGTGCATTCACTTTTGCAATCTGAGAACAAAATGTAAAATGAAATGCTTAAGAACAATAAAATTTAAGGATGATTTCAGTGGTTATCTCTAGTAGAGTTTAAGAAAATTCTATAGGAAATTCAGAGAAAAAATGTGGTTTTGTTACTCTCTTTGCAAAATAAAAATCGATAAGCCTAAATGCACACATGTCTTGTTTAGCATTTAACTTTAAGGTAATACATATGTAGTATATTGGGTGCGCATATATTACTAACAACTTAAAACGCATAAAGCTTCAAAAATACTGAACAGATTTTAATCAAATATAGATTGTGCAAATCTGTAAATAAATAACTTTAAAATGGTGTAATTTTTTTTAATTACTTAGATTATAAGAGTATATAAGGGGTACAAAAAATCATCATACCAAGACTGTTCAGCTTAATTTTTTTTTTAATAAAAGGCATTTAACGAGGTCGCAATTTCAAAAGAGATTGATTAAAAAAGTATAAGTATGTAGTTTGGAGGTGCTAACAATTTTTACCCTTTCACTTTGATTGCTTCACTTATATTTCCGTACATTGGGATATCTTCATATTGGCGCTTTTCCATATCTAACTTTTTTTCGTAGTAAGCGTTTTTATACTCTATCTTTTCCTATATCCCATTAAGTGGATATTGTAGCAACAGGTTGACCCATAGCCTATTACGGATCATTTCTCTTTCTCCCTCTTTATGCTAGATTGCAAGCCAGAAGTTGTTTGCGACGCACGGTGCTCGATTTCACTCTCTTTTAAAAAAGTACCTTTTATAAAAGTAATTTTTAAAATTTACTTTTTCAAAAAGAAATTATTAAAAAAGTATCTTTAAAAAAAGGATTTTTAAAACGTTTTTTTAATTAAAAATATATATATTTTAAAAAAGTAATCTTTAAAAAGTATTTTTAAAAAAGTAATTTTTAAAAAATTATAACTTTCAAAAAAGTAATTTTGTAAAAATGTTTTGCTTAAAAAGTACCTTTTAACAAAGTACCTTTTAAAAAAGTGCCTTTGAAGGAAGTATATTTGGAAAATGTCTCATTAAAAACGTGTCATTTGAAAAATTTCCTTTAGAAAAAGTACCTTTCAAACAAGCACCATTTAGAAAAGTTCCTTTTAAAAAAGTGCCTTTTGAAAACGAATCTTTCAAAAAGTACCCTTTCAAATACCTACCTTTTAAAAAAGTAACTCAAGAAAGTACGTCTCAAAAAGTTACCGTTAAAAAGGATATTTTAAAAAGTAACTTTTAAGAAAGCATTTTACAAAAAGTTCCTTTAAAACAATCACCTTGTAAAAAGTTTGTTTTAAAAAGGGAACTCTAAAAAAACACACAGCAATTCATGTTTTAAAACATGACTTTTCCGAATATAACTTTGAGAAAAGAACGAGCTCAAACCAGGCATTCTATAAGAGAATCCTTATCAAGAGACTCTTCGGGTGGTTAAATTTTAAGGGCCGTTGTTGAATGTGAACCACACCTAAACGTCGAGTTATTTTCTGCATTTCATTTGACATTTCTAACTTATGCACCCACAAAGAGTGACTGTTTGGTACGGTTTATGGACTGGCGGCATCATCGGGCCGTATTTTTTTCAAAATGAGGCTGGTCAGGCAGTTACTGTGAATGGTGTTCGCTATCCTGAGATGATAACGAACTTTTTTATGGCCCGAATTTGAAGATATGGATGGGGACGATATGTGGTTTCAACGGGACGGTACCACTTTCCACACAGCTAACGAAACAATGGCTCTTTTGCGCGACAAATGGCAGTGTTATCTCACATGGTGGCGATGTCAATTGGCCGCCAAGATCATGTAATTTGACACCGTTGAACTTCTTTCTTTGGGGTTATTTGAAAGAAAGGGTGTACGTCGATAAGTCAGCAACAATTCAAGAGCTAACGGATGAGATAATTCACCACATTAACGGCATAGAACCTCAAAATGTGGAGGATATTTTGTTCCATACATAAATGAAACATACACTCTAAGATATTACTTCAAATTTATGATCATATATTGTCTAAATTTGTGGTGAAAATTTCTCTTTGTCTAAAACTACATCCATTTTGTAATTATTTTATTAAAGAAAAAACCTTTCAAATTAAACATATTTAGTCCAAGTGGAAAAAATGTAACGTAACGTATAATACGGCTATGGCTGGATGGTAGATACGTCAGACTATCAGTCAGGAGGTCGCTGTTCAAACCTGCACGCAGCCAATCGTTTTTTGTAGTAAAAACATTTTGTTCAAATATAATGCGTGTGTAATTTTCTACTTTTCAACAAACGTGTTTTAGAGTGTACCATATTATCATAATAAAAAGAAATGGCAATAATTTCTTAAATTAAATAATTTGTGTTTTATTCAAAATCAAAATCGGCCCTTAAAATTTAACCACCCTTTATGTGCCTAAATACTGAAGCATTTCTCGCCTACTTTGGGAAAAATACAAAAAAAACAATAAAAAATAGTAAAAATAGTAATTTCGAATTAACTTTGTCAGCTTTAAATTGATACAAATTACTATTAATGCATACAACATCAACTGTTAATTAAAGTTTAATGTTCGCACCAATCAAATTTTATACTACGAGCCCACAGAAAGCCAATTAGTTTGCCACTATAAAATGTCTTTATTTCATCAACTCTGTGGTCAGTAACACTCGAAACGTTGACAGACTATAAGAAAAATAAGAAAAACAAAGAAAATGATTTATGAAAACGAATTAAGGCATCATAAAAGGACAAATTTTCGCCATCCCAAGGGATTATTAACTTTTCAAGCCATTAAGCATAAGAAAAGTAAAATGTCTGTATATGATCGTGTAATGCAACAGGTCAGATACTTCACTATGAGCATTCATGGTGTGTCTTATATTTGGGAAAAGGATGTTCGTTGCAAAGTGCGTTTGTTTTGGATTTCTGTAGTAATTGCCGCAATTGTCACCTGCTGTGTCATGTATATGACGCTTTCGTACCACCACAGTAAGAAGCAAATCAAAACTGTAGTACGGACCTCACAAATGCCCATATATCAGGTTAATTTTCCTACCGTGGCCTTGTGTCCTTGGGTTCATGTCAATTGGCTGCGGTATAAAACTGCCGAAGAGAAATTTCTACCACCAAATGCCGACATGAATACAAAAAAGGTATTCAATGATCTATTGCGGATTTTGGACGATATGGAGCTGTCGAAGATGGATAGTTTGGCGTTAATGCAGAATTATACTATACCACGAGTTATACACAAAATATCACTCAATGATTTGGGCAATTTTATGGCATTTCGTTGTGATGACTTGTTTGTAGAGTGTATCTATGATGAGACGAAATATGATTGTTGCAAGATTTTTGTGGCTGAAAACACAGAGAAAGGCATTTGTATGGTCTTCAATTCAATGGTGTCGGAAGAGTCGAGAAAGAAGCAGGTAAGTTATAACGCAAGTAAGTTATAGCGCAATTGCGTTTATATTAGTTAGGCTTCACAGTCTTTAGTTAACTAAGGTTGGTGGTTAAGCCAATAATATTTATATGAAAAATCGTTAGTTAAACCATCGGTGTTAGTTAACTACAGACTGTGAATTTGACTTCTAGTGTCTGCGGTTACAAAAGCGCGGCTATGTTTAATTTTTTTATCTATTTTTTTTAAGAGAAGTAGCAAACTCAGGCAATTAATGCCTACCAGTTAATTAATAAATGTGATACCTTTTTTGGGAAAGGGAGAGTGCAGAAGGAACAGGTATTGAAGTGAGAGAAATAGAAATCTTAATTCATTTACAATTGTGATATTGGGCGTTCTTGCAGCGTTACAGTGCCTCTGGTGTCAAGTAGTCATTAATTTCTTTTTTAAGCTGTGTAGCTCTGTAAACCTCCATTGGACTCCTCTGTTAGCCAGACACTCAGCCTTTGCGTTTCCAGCAAGTGAACGACTTGTCCAAAAGGACGCCAGGTATCTATCTTCACGCGAGAACCTGATAATTGAACCATTTAAAATAGGTTCCATGAGTATAAGTTTTAGTCGTTTGATAAGAGGTAAAATGATTGCATTTTCAGGTTAATGGACAACCATTTATCTTTGCACCATTCGTCAGTTAAATGTAGAGCTTTTTACATCATTTCCGATATGGTTCCATCCTCACACCCTACCACAGATATGATAAGTTTGTTGGCGTAACAATATGTTCGGAATCCCATGTTGTTGAGTTGTTGAAACAGTTCATCGATGAGCAATTTCCTCAGTAGAGCCGGTAGAACGCCACCTTATGGACAGCTTCTAGTTGCTCGTATGATCATCGATTTCGCACATAGGTTTAACTCAATAATATTTCTAAAGCAAACTTTTTATAAATTTCGGAATGTCTTTTAAAGCGCATAGGGCTATTTGATTAGTGCCTAGAGTCTTTTGTATATGACACTAGTTAAGTAGTGCTTGGCTGTTGCCGTCCGTCGATTTACTCGGCTGCTAAGCAAATTGAAATTGGTGTATTCGATACACTGCAAGGTAGTTCATCCCAATGTAACTGTCTAGAATTTTCGCAATCGCTTTCAAGAAAAGCGAGCTAAGACTGCAGGGTCTAAATGATTTCATTAGATGCTCACATCTACCGCCAATCTACGGTATAAGCCCCACGCCAAGCTTCCGATATATAACATTCCAATAGGCTTAATTTGAAAATCGTGGACATGTGTGAAACAATATAATTTGGAACCTGCTGTAGGACTGATGGATAGACGCCTAAATTTAGATAACACCCAGCTTACTTGGTCATTTCCAAAGATTCTGTCCGTCCACCATTGAGAGTGAAGACATTTTAGAGGGGGTGTTGTGACTTTCGAAAAAAGCATGTTTGTAACGTTCTGTTCTAGTGCCTTCAGAATAACTAGTTTTACGTTGGAATAATAAATAGTTCTAGTATTTGTTTCTTATTGAAATTTTTATATAATAAGACTTACATTTTCAAACGACCTGAGCCACCTATAAAGTTGTCAAATGCATGAAGTATGCATGAATGCCGATGAATTGGGGCTGTGTCCTCCGAAAATAGCGTTGTTATGTTCTGCCTTGTTGTTGGAGTGTTATTTCATGCCTTAAATTAGCGTAAAAAATTTCACAATGCAAACAATAGACTTGATCAGAAAATTTATATGAAAAGCATTCAGATTTTTTAGTGGTTTACACATCGAGTCGACTGATTGGATTGTGGAAACAACAAATAAATGAAACCAGTATATTTCGAAACAAATTGTGCAAAAATAATAAAAAAAAATTTTATAGATAAACGATAAATTTTATCCATGGAAAAACCGAAAGGCTGGAGAGGGAAATGGTTTACAATTTACAATTCGATACAACAAAGCATTTGAAAGAAATCAAAGTGATACACTTTTTGGCCTCGATGTGAGTACAAATTTACTAAAATTTTTTTGCATTTATTTTTTTAACCACTAAAAAAATTTAGGTGATGATTAAAGAGGTCGAAGAATGGAGTGACCCCCTCATAAACTACTTTCTACCAAACACAAAAAGTTATCTATCAATTACACCCATTTTAAGTGAAACTTCGGAAAATACAAGGCATTTTGATCCGGGGAGGCGCAGATGTTTGTTTGCGGTGAGAAAACATTTTTTCTTTTATAATTTTTTACATAAAATACTTTAGTAAAATTATCCCTTTCTGAAGGACGAAAAGTCGAAACGTTATCACCGAATTGAGGGTCTAACATATAATAAATTAAATTGTGTTATCAAGTGTCAACAAAGGAAATTGGTAAACATTTGTAAATGCTCATTATCTTGGTTCTTTCCTAAAACTGGTGATTATGTTGGTTTCTTTTTTAAATTTGTTCAAAAAATATTAACAAGACACTATTTTATAGCTGTAAGGGAGTGCACAGTTGCGGATTTCAAATGTATTTATGAGAATAAAGGTGAGTTTTATAAAATTTTTAAGGTATTTTTTCAATCAATAATATTGATTTTCAGACATATTTACTTACATAAAAAGTCCTTTACAAGATGAATATATAAAGGATTCCCGTCGAGGTGTTGTTTGTGATTGCATAAACGGCTGCTACAGTTTTAATTTACTAACAGATGTAAACAGCAATAGGCTACCCAAGTTTGTATTTTTTTTATGTGTAGTCGTATAAGCCGAAATTGATTTTACTCTTTCATAATATTTCAGCCCCAATGCCAGTTATCCGATTATCCAAGGTGACATTTATATTGGACAGGGAGTTATAACGAAATATGAAACCCTGTTGCATTCTACCACCTTCGATTTAATAGCGAAATTTGGCGGAATTTTGGGCTTATGTTTGGGCGCATCTGTTTTAAGTTTGGCTGAGGTTTTCTATGCTGGTCTGAAAATAATTGTGCTTTTGTTGTTCGCAAAATGCTCTCAAAACCGAAAATTCAAACCTCATCAAAAGGGGAAAATTAATAAGAAATGATGTTGATTAAAAAAAAGACATCATTTTACGCATAAATCTTAAATCTTAATCTTAGTAAAGTTAATGTTTGCATTAAAACTGATTTTCTCATACAAAATTCGTGCATTAAACCAACATTAACTTTAATAAATTCGTATGTATATGAGGGTTAATGTTTAATTGTAATGTCGCATTTGTGTCATAATTATTGCTAAATATAAACACTGTGACCAGTTTAGAGTGCAACCTTCAGATAAAGTGTTAAGACTGTCAGATAAGGTTTTCCCTAAATCGTATCTTATGAGATTCGTTCTGTGCAGATGCTTATAATGCCCAGGTTTCCACATCTAAATCCTTTTTGCACACAGAATTTATTTTAGCTTGTATTAATATTTATGCACACAGAAAAAAAAATACCAATGTAAAATCAAAATGTTGCAATTTTGATTAGAAATCATATTAAATTTCTGAGAAATAATTACTTGTGTAAGTGTGTCGGTGATTATTTGCTTTGTACTGTTGTGCTCAGTTGTGTGACTTGTTGTGGTTTATTATGATGATCGTGTTTTGTAAATGCTAATAGCTGACAAACTTCGCATTACCAGCGAAAATTTCCTGCTGTTGATTTAAAATTAAAATTTTTTCATATAAATTTTAAATGAAAAATTTTTAATCTAGCCTTAAATCTCTTTGATTTAATATTTTTCACTGTTAAAATGACATTTTTATCAACCTTATATATCATTTTGAATCCTGTTACTTATGATCAGGCGCGGATCCAGGAGAGGGGAAAAAGGGATATTTCCACCTCAAAAACGAAGAAGATATAGTTCATTTCTATGAAGTTTCTAAAAGAAAATTTTCAAAACGGTAAGTTTAATTTAAAAGTTCCCCTCCCTATAACTTAAATTGGATCCGCTCCTACTTATGATGGTATTTATTTAATGTATATCTAAAATAAACTTTGAAGCTTTTGGGGCTGAAATATTAGCGCGTTAACTACCAAGCAAGTGGCCTGAGTTCAAATCTGGGTTGGGGCAGCAAACACAAATTTTTCTGACGCCTATGCGATTACACATCACATAAATTATATAAAAAATAAAATAGCTATATTCAGGTATGTGATAGAAAACGATCGCTTTGAAAACGATTTCAATACGATTGTTTTGAGAAGGTGTGATGAATTCCGACCGATTTTAGCAATTAGTTTTGACGCAAACTTAAACTAATGGCTTTTAAAAGGCACACTAGAAGATAAAATATAAACAATATAATAGATCTGTGAAAAAAAAATATCAATAAAGATTAAAAAAACTATTAAAAACACTTATTTGAAAATTATTTCCAAAACGACTATAGCAAACACATCACACCTTTTATCGTTTTCAAATCGTTTTTGTGTCTAAATCGTTTTTCATCATATACCTGATTATTCATGTTGTTTCATCTTGAAATAACCTTGATTCAACATGATTCTTCGTCTTAGTTTAGTATCAAATTCACGTTGTTTCAACTTAAAATAACTTTGATTCAACATGATTCCTTCAGTATCAACTTCATATTGATTTCACTGTGTCGGAATATTAAATCACGATAAAATATAGCTATTTCAAAAGGAAAAAAGTTCTTTGAACGTTATTGTAATATCATGTTGAATTAATAAGAAACTCCTGTGAAGAAAAATCCCTACCGGAAAATATTAAATTAACATTGTTTTCATCGATATTAATATGAAATTTTATTGCGTATGTATGTGCATAGAATAATTTTACTTAATATATATTTTCTTTATTTAACTGCATGTCCCACAATAACGACAAGTCGATTTTGTTCTCATATTTATATTGAAAACAAAAACAAATTTAAATATTTTATTATTGTTTTCAATATAACTATGAGAACAAAATCGACTTGTCGTTATTGTGGGACAGGCAGTAAATATTAGCTATTTTGAGGTACATTCATTAACATTCAATATATGACAAATTTCAGTATATCAAATACTACATTCTCCCAAACGCCATTCCCATCTACGGTTTTCAAAATCAGGAATGTCTCCTCTGTTTACTCCTGCAACGTGTCTGAACCAGGGTTGGAAAAACCCGGGTTTTTTAAATAAAACCCAGTCCGGCGGGTTTTATCGCGGGTTTTTTTTTGGGGTTTTATTGGGCTTTTTTGGATTTTATTGGGCTTTATTGGGTTTTTTTAAGATCTAAGCAATGTTGTCACATTAGCCCTTTTCGGTATAGATTTATCAAGAAAATCATTAATACAACTATGCGACAAATGAAGACTTTTGGAAAAACACAAGGACTTGACAGTACAGTTTCAATTTTACTACCACGGGGTAGTAAAACCCTATACTCAATTTGCGAATTTGGTGACCAATTTTTTTTCATGGACCTCCAAAATTTCTGAATATCAGTAGGACCTCAAAAAACGGTGTCATCAGTATTTGGCCAACAGCTAATTTAAACTTAATGATACCGCTTAACTGTAATGGCAATAATGTAGCTAAGAGTCCGCTTAACAGTTTTTTTTACCATTTAATGCCAAAAAATTTTTTCGTTCACTTTTTGTTGAAAAAAATTAAGAAATAAATTTGTTTTCACTTTTTTCAGAATAACTTACTGCTGCAACTTATTTTTTACTAACAATATTCGGCAAACTTGTAGTTACGGTAGAGCTGAACAAGTTTTGTGAACATATCAATACAATTGAACTTGATTGACTAGCTACCCTAATAGCTCACACAAGTCACTTTTTGCCTTAAAACTTTTGGGTTTTCACTATGTATTTGCTTATGCTAATAAATTTTTTCAATAGTATATTCAATTGCATAATTCTCTGTTGTATTATATTGTGTTTTATCAACATCTTGTGCAAAAAAAGTAATTTTTCCGCACTTTTTTTGAAAAATATAGGAAACAATTACATATGTATTTTATTTACCTTTTTCAGCATAACTTACAGCGACTCCACATTTTTCACTACCAATATTTGGCAAAACAACAACAAACAAAAAAAATAGCAAATACTAAAATCAACAACATAAGAAGTGGAACAATAACAAAGAAAGTACAAACATTTAATAAAAATATAGCCTAACCGGTAAAAAGCTAAAATTTTTAAGGTACAAATTAGTTTTTTGGGCTATTTGGGGTGCCTAGACTGTAATTTGTCAAAACAAGATTTTGTCAAAAAGCGTGCATTCCAAATATATGGGCAAAGTAATTACTAAAGAAAGCGAAAAGATAGCGAAAAGATAGCAGGGTGCGTAATAGGGCATTTACACTGTCTCGAATTCTAGTACTTACGAGATTTCGAGCTAATAGGGCATTTACACTGTCTCGAAATCTGATTTACACTAACCTTTATTGACATTTTTCTAGATTTCGTATCCAAGAATAAATACTTCGACTGAAATTTATCCTAAACTCTAACCCAACAAGTGCCCACCTTAGCTAATGCACACACTTTTAGTAGAAAATGTTTGTAGAGCGTAGCTAATTCACTCACCGCTTATATAAAAAATGTTATACAGGGTAGTAAAAAGAAATAAATATACAAGACTTTGAGTAGATTTCGTCCAAGTCTAGTGACAGAGTAGATTTCGTTTTGTATGGGAAATCTTGTAAAAAAACCACTAGATTTAGCTCGCAATCTCGTAAGTACTAGATTTCGAGACAGTGTAAATGCCCTATAAATCTATAACATTTTTATATAAACGGTGAGTGAATTAGCTACGCTCTACAAACATTTTCTACTAAAAGTGTGTGCATTAGGTGGGCACTTGGTGGGTTAGAGTTTAGGATAAACTTCAGTCAAAGTATTTCGAAAAAGATATTAACAGACAAAATTTAATAATGTTTACCTGCAAACTTTTGCGATTATTTCACTTCAGTAAAGAATTGCCACCATCAATAGAAAGAATGTACTCATCTTATGGTTTAATATGGAGTAACCTTTGAAATGGGCTTAGATTGGAAAAAGCATTAGCTCTCTTACGCCCCTTTTTACAATGTGCGATTAAAAGTTAACGTGGACTTTAATGGCATAGAAAACTTTAACAGCAAGTCCGCGTTAAATTTTAATAGTACATAATGAAAAGGACAGTTAAAAGCATTTAAAATCTGAGCCACCAGAGTGGTAACTGATTTAAAATAACGGGTTATGTACGTGTTTGGACTTCTATTTTTTATAAATTTTTTAATTATTGTCTTAAAGTTTTTTTGATATAATATACTATCTTTATTTAAATTAAAAGTACTGAAAAACCCACTAGGGTTAAATGTACATACACACAAATTGGGATATAAATACATGTGTATGTACTTGGGTTATTAGTTTATATGAACTTTATAATGATTTTATTTTATTTTTCTGTAAATGAAACTTCAAAACTTTTTTTTAAACAAAATACCCATAAAAACCCGGGTGGGTTTTTCTTTGGTTACCCAGTGGGCAGCCAACTCTGGTCTGAACGCCAGCATTTTCCCGGGTACACATTCAATTGTTATCTTGGAAAAACACAACTCTCTCGTTATGCAAAAACTTAATATTTTAAATGTTATTTAAAAAAGCATCCGCTGAATTCCAACCGGCTGGCTATCTTCTTTGTTTCAGTCATCATGTAGTGAAACATTTGATATTTAGTGCCTTTAAGTAAAACATTCAGGTTATTTTCATTATTTTCATACACATGTAGTAGAGCAATTCAAAAGTCAAATATTATTCCAAGATGACTATTTAATTGGTCCCGGGGAAAATGCTGACGACCAGACACGTAATATTGCAACAGTAAACAGAGTACTTGTTTGCCCCTCTGGCAGAATCAGTCGTTAGAATCCTGTTAATTGTTTGTGTTGTAAAGCATTAATGCAATTGCTGCACAAAAATATTTTGCAGCTGCATTGCTGAGAAAATTTTGAAGTACAGTGACACGATAAAGTAAACGCAAAGATTTTAATTCAAATTTTATCACAAGATATTATGTTGGTCGTAAAAATGTATAATAATACAGTTCACACAGAATTTGCTATTTTTTTACTTGCTAAAATATGGAAATTTTCAATATATCTTGCCCAAATCCCCTTAGTTTTTCCAAATATATCTTATTATTTCTAATGAAAAGCACTTTCTTTTCCATCACCATTTATTTTACACATTGTATTTGACAAAGTACCAACACAGCTAAATACATACATACCACCCTTCCAACCATTTTTTTCATATGTACAAATTAACAGACATTATTTTACAAAAGATAGCGCCATATTATACACGTCGGCAAGTAGCTAAACTAATTATATTTATGTTAAAATGCAGAAGTATAAGCACACGATTTCATTAAAACATAATTCTTGAGCCAAAAGTTCATGTGACAATCAAAATGTATATTAATGTTGATATTAGGGATGGATGGGCAAGTGAAAAATATATATCGATATCGATATATTTTTAAATATCGATCGCCATCGATATATATCGAATAAAAAATATCGATATATCGATATTTTTCAACAATGATAATTCATACGTAGTTCACAATTTTTTTTAATAAAACAAAAAAAGTATCTTATAAATAATTAAGCTGGAAAGAGTTATTTTCCAAGATCCCTACTGTGCCGCCAATATTTCATGGAACATAAGTATATCAACAAAATTACACTCATAGAATGACAATTTTTCAAATAGGCACGAAAAACAAAACCAAAGCAAAAAATATCGAATTTGATACTGTCGATATATTTGGAAAAAAATATCGATATATCGAAATTAAAAATATCGACGATAGATATCGATATATTTTTAAGAAAATATCGATACTACTGCCCATCCCTAGTTGATATGATATGTACTTTAGTACAAATTTTTTTCTAACGTGCACTTAAAACAAAAATGAAATTTTTTAGAGGGCAATATATTTTTATGAACTTTTTTTAAGAAAATAATTTCTAAAAGAGATTATCTAAAAACATTTAGGGCCTTATTCATAATAAATTGTCATATGCTAATACATAAGAGGTTTATGAAACAGATTACCATACAC
Organism: Panzeria rudis; assembly: GCA_956483635.1. Taxonomy (NCBI): domain Eukaryota; kingdom Metazoa; phylum Arthropoda; class Insecta; order Diptera; family Tachinidae; genus Panzeria; species Panzeria rudis. The sequence goes on from OY101447.1 coordinate 197,514,623, forward strand.
AATTTATTTTATAAGACTTTGATCAGTATTATGAATAAGGGGGTCGATGATACTCTGTTATATTATTACAATTGAAGGGCTTAGTGCAATAACTCGGGAAGGGAATAAGCACATAGAACCAATTTTTGATTTCATGCGCTTATATCCTTTGCTATATACCATACATAACTTTGCATCCTGGAAAGAATTTTTTAATATATTCTAGTACATATTTTGCAAATAATTATACTGCCTATTTACCGTACAAAACTTCAAAAGCTATACAATTTTAGACTTTGTTTAAATTTAAAAGTCGATTAATGCGGACGGATATCACACGATTATCTGCCGTGTTTTTTATTATTCTTAAGTCATTCATAAAAGTATGTAGTATTAAAATCCTTGGTTTTGTTTACAAAAATTATATATGTATGTTGACTGCCTGCCATATATATAAAGTTTGGAAAAGAAATTTATTGGTACAATGAATTGAAAGGCTTAGTGCAATAACTCGGTAAGCCACAAAAACAAAATATTGAATAAATCGACCTTTAAGTTTAAGCAAAATTTAATATTGTATGGTTTTTGGAATTTTCTACTGTAAATACGCATAATACAAGAATTTATCAAAAAAATTTTCTAGGATGCACAGTAGGGATGGGCAAAAAGTATCGATATATCGATATTTTCTTAAAAATATATCGATATATGGCGTCGATATTTTTAATTTCGATATATCGATATTTTTTCCAAATATATCGACAGTATAAAATTCGATATATTTTTAGCTTTGGTTTTGCTTTTCGTGCACTTTTTAAAAAATGTCGGCACAGTCTTCATCAAATAGAATATTACTAACAAAATCGTTTGTTTTATTTATAATATTTTGTCTATTCGAAAAATTACCATTGTTTGAGAGTAATTTTGTTGGTGTATGTTCCATGAAATTTTGGAAATTAACTCTTTCCAGTTTAATTATTTATAAGAAAGGTACTTTTTTCGTTTTATTTAAAAAATTGGGGACTACGTATGAATTATCATTGTTGAAAAAATATCGATATTTCGATATATCGATATTTTTTATTCGATATTAGTGTCCGACCGAGTATTCGGTTTAGGTTTCGGATTCGGCCGAAATTGTGGTTTCGGCTGATATTCGGTCTAGGCCAATTTTTTGGCCGAATACCGAAACCGAAACTTTTTATTCTTTATAAATAAGGAAGTTAATCGATATAACTAGTATTTTCCAAATTTAAAATATGCTTTTTCCTGTCCCATGTCCTTTCAAATTGAATGAAAATTTTACTTAGTTTTATAAAGCGCACCAAAAGATATACATACATTGTAACATAAAGTAGTCAACGTTTGTTGCCAAAATAAATAGCATAAACCAGGGAATGGAAAACCGTTTTCGATTGCAATCGAAAATCTATTTTATGTTATAACAAATCGATTTTTCGCAATCGAATTTACTTCTACAATTTTGCACTGAAATATATTATTTGTTTTTTAAAATAGATTTTTTTAAATAATTTCAAAATATGAAAAACGCTCATTTTCAATCTTCACGATAAATTCAATGCAGTCGAGAAAAATTGTTTTTCTGTATATCATCGATGAAACGCGGGCGTAATCAAAAAACTTCACTTTAGTAGAAATTAATGAAATCGTATAAATTTAGTGTCAAAAATAGGTAAATATTCCACTTTATATCTTTTTAGTTATTCCGAAGGGCCGTTAATAAAATAAACGACTTTTCAGTTCTGTTAAGTTTTTAAATTGTCAATATCAGTTAATGCTAAAAAAGTTTCGGCAAGTTTTGGATTCGGCCGAATATTTGGCCTTTTTTCCGAATATTATTTCGGTTCGGGTTCGGCCTCAAAAAACTGGTTTCGGTCGGACTCTATTCGATATACATATATCGATGCCGATCGATATTTAAAAATATATCGATATGTATCGACATATTTTTTAACTTGCCCATCCCTAATGCACAGCTATGTTACCTAGCAAGAGAATGAGCACATAAAAGCAATTTTTAATTTCATGTGGCTCACCGAGTTATTACATTAACCCCTTCAATTATAACATATTTTTCTGAATTAAAACTTGTAAATTTCATATTTCGAAAAAAGAAAACATGAATTTATAATAAATGGCTTTCAAACTTTTTTTGTTTTATTTACAATACGATAATACCTCAATAAATGCAGTTAATACATAATATATATTTTCTTATCTACAACTAGTCAACAAGAGTAAGTTACATTTCAAAAAATAAAAAAAAAGATATTTCAACAAATGGAAGTACTTTGGTTACAACTGGTGGATAAGACGTTTAAATTTTTAAAGGTTGATATAAATAAGTAAGTTCAGTTATATATAAATAGATTCAGTCTTTGGATTTCGCCTGTCAGCGGGCACTGTTACTGTGCCCTTTGATATATTTTGAGGGTCTTTATTTTTTGTACACTTTTTTGCCACACTTAAAGCAATAGCGAACTGAGCCAGATAATAGGTTGACATAATCCAGATCTAAAAGAAAATGAAGGGAAATATACATTCACAGAAAAAATTATTTCTCAAAATATTTCAATTAATACAATTTATCACAAACTAAAACTGCTTTCAATTAATTTAGTAATTGAATCAATTACTCTTTTGATCAAAAACAAAATTTCCCAAAAATTTTTAGAAATTTTGAGCAATTGAATATTGGAATTGTAGTAATTGATTATATTAATGTTCGTCGTGGATTGAACTTCAACAACACACTTAATTATGTCAGCAGTTTTATTAATTGAAAACGTATTTTAGTATCTTCTGTGTAATAAGTAACTGCCTGTCCCACGATGTCGACAAGTCGATTTCGTTCTCATATTTATATTGAAAACAATAATAAAAAACTTAAATTTGTTTTTGTTTTCAATATAAATATGAGAACGAAATTGACTTGTCGACATTGTGTGACAGGCAGTAAAAGATAAAATCAAGTTTAAAGTTATTAAGCCGAAAACAAGAATAAACTTACCCTGGCATGGGGCACTCTAACAAGGAACATATCGACACCAATAAAACCATCTGATATGATAAACGAAACACTGCCAACCGCGCGAAAAGTGTTAAGGAAACACTTATTCTCCACAGCTCGAGATAAAGCGCAGCAACACATTGTCAGTAAGAGCGTAACATAAATAGGCAGGCCTATTAACAAAACTTTATCCAATTCCTTAAAAACTATGACCATGATGACAACTGAAAGAAAATATTATTAAGTGCTCGCGATAGAATCTAAAAAAGAAAATACTCACATGCAGCACCTGCCAAATACAGAGGAGCAGCAATCAACCAATACATAGGCTTATAACCAAATGCAAATATGTAAGATATTTGAGCACAAGCAAATAAACCCATGCCATATGGAAAGAGATCTATGTTCAAAAGAACATCTCCTCCACATGAAAATATAAGACCCAATACAATCAATTGAGAGTATCTGTAGCTAAAAGTTAAGTTGAAAAGAATCTTTAATAGAATTAATTTGATGTAAAACTTACTCTGACGTTAAGTTAAATCCACTTAACAGAATATACAATATTAGGCAGAGTATTGGCGCACATTTCAATATAGTCGTCCATAATTCACCTTGGGGATCTCGCACGAAAACAAAATATATGATCACACAAATAAAAAATGGCATAAGTTTTAGGCCTTCGGTTTTAAACTGTAATATAAACGTGTAAGTTAAAGGACTTGCTTAGCGACATGCTTGATTTGCCAATGACTTAAATTTTAATGCAATTGGTAAAATTAATAGATGTTTAGATGAATGTACACATAGTAAACTGAAACGCAAAATGCCTTATATACTAGAGGGCTGCAAAGAGTACTCAAATGTATTCGTACAATGTACTCGTGTGTGCGTATATGTATGTACGTATGTATATATGCATGTACATGTGTGTATATACATAGCCACGACCAAATATACATACCCTGCAGACAAAATGACTAGTATATGTTTAGAAATATACTAATTGCTTTTTAACTCAGACTAGTTGTCTATCTGTCCTTTTTTCATATATCGAACTATCGATTTTAACATTATGTTGTCATAGGAGCACAACTAGTTCATTTGTATTATTATATCCCAGTTGGAATACCAGTTGTTGTAAAGTTGTGTTCTTACTAGTTTTTTTATTTATCGTTTTGTATTTCTTATAAAAAACTTTGGCTCAACCGGGGTACAAACACACATTCCTCATATTTCAAGGCAAGTAAGTACTCTACCCAATGAGCCACTTTCTACTTATTTTTTTAAGAGCTAAAAATACGTTTTATGTAAAAGTCGCATACCGGAAAAATTTGTCCTTTTTCGACTAGTATCGTTACTAGTCTCGATGCAACTAGTAAAATAATTGTCCTTTTTTTTGCCCTCTATTATATACCATTTTCTTAATAAGCTCACTATTTTTGTTCGGAGAAGCTTGACTTTTTGTAATGATGTATGTTGGTAAAATACATCGGAATAGGGGAAAAATCGATTTCGAATTTTTTGTTAACTAGGGCTTTTTGAGTTTTAGGTAACGATATAGTATTTAATTTTTATTGGCTTTTATTTAATGAAAGTGATAAAATTCTTATGAATATTTGCACATACATACATTGGGATATTGTTACAATACAAAATTTTTAATCACAAAATTGAGCAGAGCCACTCCCATTTAAAGTAAATTGTAGTTTTTTTTTAGCTAATTCTTATGAGACCCTTCGTGCATATTAGGTTTTTGTAACTGATTTAAAATTAAGGTGTAAAACGCCCATATACATTTTTTGAATTACAAAATAGATAGAACACCAAACTTCGCAAAAACAAAAAACAAAATGGAATATTTTTAAAATTGCTTAAAGATTTAAGCTTGAAACTTTCGAAAAATTTTAGATTTTTGGAGTAATTAAAAAATTTTTTGCCGAAAATTTCCGGCAATGATATTACTTGAACCACTTCTTCGATTTAAATTTAATTTACGGCTCTCAAAGCAGTCTTCTGAGTTAAAAAAACACCTTTCTCAAAAATTTTAATTTTATTTTGCAGCAATCACCTTTAATGTTTGAGGTTAAAAGCTGATTATATTTTGGATTCGATCACCAAAATACCAAAAATGGTATTTTCGAAAACTCGCTTCATGGTCCCATGATATACATATAAGTGAAGTCAAAATCTTTAGAATGTACAAATGGGTTTGCGACCGCTTGATTGGTTGTAAGAGGTTGAAATTATTAACTTCATATTTTGCAAAATTGGTAAGCTTAAAATATTTAAAAGGCGTGTGAATAAATAAATGGTATTGGAACAAAATTCTAAAGTTATAAAAGTAAAAATTGTATTGGTATTTATAAAATTCTACTCACTATACACAGAAAATTTTAAACGTCATTACGATGCATTCGGTCCAATAAAAAAATTTGTAAATTTAGACAAAATAATTGCATTAATTAAAAAAAAATTTTATTAAAAAAATCTTGAAAATTTGTTGTTGTATTATATTAAGAATAAAAAAAAATTCAAGCAAAATAATTTACTGAATCAAATAAAATAATTGTCTAAAAATGTTGTTTCATAATTAGCAAAAAAGTTTATAAATTCAGAAAACGTTTTTACTGAAAATAGCACACTAAAAATGAAATCGTTTTTTGTTGTTGCTTTCTAGTGTAAATAAGAACTTGAAATAAATTATTTGTTGCATCAGATAAACTATTTATTGAATCTATAACAATGATTAACAAACTGAGAGTGAAAGGAAAAAAGCACAATTATTAGTTGTCTAATACGAGAACGAAATAATGGTGAGTTTTTAAAACCACCAAAAAGCTTAATTAAAACTAAGAAAAAGCTTAATGCAAAGTGGTTTAAGGTTTGATATTTATCTGTTTGTCTTTGGACGTCGTAGTGGTCTGGAGTGTTAAAAGGCCCGGATGATGGGATCGTGGTTGTTCTGAAATATCATGATGTTAAGTTCGACCCTTAGAAAAGTCAAGAATTTCTCTTTGTCTTTTCTATTATTACATTCTTTGAAAAAATTTTTATCAATAAAAATAAATTAATTGTAAAATTAAATTGAACGAACTTAAGCGAGAATAATAACATTTCTTTGGATTAAAACCCATATAGTTCGACTAAATACATAATTTCAATCATCTATAGAGAGTTTAAAAAAATGCTTCTCTGAAAAGAACATTGAAAATATATTTTTCAATTACAAAATATTGTATTTTAGTGTGATTTTTTCAAACTTATTTGTGACTATTAGGCTAAAGTTTCTAACGTTATATTAAGAACGAATCAGATATGATCAACATTCCAACAAACAAGGAAAAAATTAACATATATATAATTTTCATCAACACACACAACAGAACAGTCACTTTCTCCGTTTCTGCTCTTTTTACCACCGAAAACAACGTTGTTCTGTTCTGCTGTGTCCGTTGAAAATTAAATTGATTTTGATTTTTTCCCCTGCTCCTTGGAAAATTGATCATATCTGATTCTTTCTGAATATAACGTTACGAGCCTTAGCCTAATAATCACTTTGGATTCTAAAAAAATATTATATTAATTAAAAATTTAATTGAAATTTTATAAAGAAATCAATACATTTTCTTAAAACAACGCCGCATACTCTGAAAAATTATACGATTTTCAAACATGCAAACTAAAGTTATGTATGTTACATAACTGGAATGTGGATATTATTGCATTTTATGTTATTTTTATTTAAAATTTGTTGATATCACTACTTTAAAAGTATGTATATTAAAACTAATTAAAATAAACATTAATTTAATAAAAATATAATAAAAAATTACTGAGCAAATCTATAGGTTACTTTTTTTTATTTTTTGCATTAAATTGTATAGTTTTATTGACAAGTAATCGCTCAAACATCGATAAGATTAACTCAGCCAATTCATCATGACTTCGATAACAAATCGCATGCTGAAAACATGAACTGACACTCCACTTAAACAATCAAAACTATACAAAATTTATTGAAAAAAAAAACAGCAAACGAAACCCTTCTTTCAAAAGCTTTTCAAGCAAAGGACGTTTACGCTTTTAAGCCAATTTCTGTACTAAAAATATAAATTTTAAGATGACCAAGGTCAAGGACACTTGCGAAACCGACAAACGAAAAAGAATACACATTTATATTGGCAAACACTTAAAAGGGCGCGCAAGGACTAGATGAATGTAAATCAAATCGATGAATGGCGTAAATGAAAGCGAAAGACATGAACGAATCTAAAAAAAACCCTCGAAGTGATAACAATAAAAATGCTACTTAATGATAAACAGGAAGTAAATAAAACGAATGCAGAAATGAAATAAATCAAAATGTAAATTTGAAAATAAGCACACACACACACACGTACAAACACTTTAATAAATTATTTGCAAACATGAAATGGCAAACTTTGAACTTTCTCCAGTAAAATAATGGGGGTGATAAGCGATGAAAAGAGGTAAACTGAAGACTTACAAGCTGTTTAATATCCATTTTGTTATACTGCTTCATTTTCTGTGCAGCCTCCCTCTTCGGACTCGTGCGTAGCAAATAAAAATAAACACTAAAATGGAAAATAAATCTTTGACTTTGTTAATTTATTGTTTAATTTTTGGGATTCAATTTTTTTATTTTGTATATTATCGCACCTTTAAAGCAGATAACCAAACAACTTGTCTAATTGACTACAAACAGCAGACTGACTGTAATTAGCTAGTGTATTTATTAAACATTATTTTTCTCAGAAAAATAAAAAATACAAATACGAAAAGAGTATTGCTAGATACAGAGCAGTTTAAAATTTAATCAGCAACCAGCGTTGTCAACTTTTAAATTTCAAAAAGCACTGAAACCAGAAAAAAGCACTAAATATAAAGTTTTTCATTCATTTCACTATATCATTAAAACTAGAGCCAATTGGATATTTTTATGGTAATTTCTGAGTTCAACAGATGAAAATATAGATATAAGGATCTGCTATTTTGATCTGAGCATTTTCATTGTTGCGTAGTGTAATTAAATAGAGGTACATCATAAGTATCACAACATGAATTTTCTCTCTTCAGCCCGATTATTATGTGAAGCATGCAATGACATTCTGTTACGTATTTTAGACTTGAATAGTTTCCTCGATTAATCGAATAATTGAAGTCAAATAATGTTCAAAGAAACAAAAAATTTTAATTTCGAGTAAAAATTTATTCGAGTAATTAAGGTATATTAATCGAATAACTCGGTTAAGCAATTTTATGTAAATGTTCGTTTTTTTGATTAAGTTTTTCTAGATTTCTTAATAATTTTTTTAAATTATTTGAAATTAATTCAAACGTTATTTCATACTAATAGACTGCATGATCAAAGAATTAAATAAATTATGCAATAGCAATAAATATCTTGCACAAGAATTCGGATATTTCAAGCAGAAATTATTTGAAATAAAGAAGAGATCTAAAGAGCAATTAGTCAACTAAATTTTTCGTATTAAGGTATCGAAAGTAATTTAACGGCGGAATTTAGTAAAAAATTAAAAGCAGTCACAAATTCAAAGAGCAAAAAATTACTTTTTTCATATAAAAAAATTACTTTATGCATCTAGAAAAAACAAATAATTGATCGGATTAATTGGAAATGCTTTTTAACTCACTTTTCTCAAATTTTCTAGCGTCTACGATTAGTGGAAAGATCGTTCTTAGTAATGTAAGATATGTTCGATCGAATATAATATTTATGGTATAAAAAAGATAATATTTTTATTATATAAAAAGATGATATTTTAGAACTAAATATATTGATTTTGTTTGATTATTTAATGAATTATCTTGTTCTGTTCTCCATGCAAAATAAAAATTTTTGGAATTGTAAAAGCTTTGCTGTTACAATTTAATGACAAGCATACTTATGATTATTTTTAATTCACATTGAATACATAACAGGTCTGAATATTATTAATTATTTCCTGATGCAAAATTTTTTCGAAACGAAACATTTTAATAGTGAAAAAATGGTCTGAAATGGTTTGTTTGAAATGGTCAGTTTATGATCTCATTTATGTAGAAATATTGTTTCTTATGCTTTCATTATTAAAAATATATGAAACGCGAAAAAAGTGTGCTTGTTTTATTTTTGTTCACAAAAATGTGCTAAAAACAAGTACATAAATTCAAAAATGTTCCGATGAACTCGAATAATTTTTAGCGGTAAAGCTTACTCGAATAACTCGAACTAAATAAAAGTGTTACTCGATTGTTCGATTAATTTAAAGATCTCACATTAAAACAATGGAGAAGTCGAATTAAATGAATACCCTATTAAATAGACTCATCAAGCTAAGAGTGCATCTTCTGCTTTTGAATATGTATATTTTACTTGAACAAAACCACATACATAAAAATATAAATAAAATAGTTTATTCTTCCACAAGGCTGCAAAAAGAATGTGTAACAAAGGATTGCATCAAAGCATTTTACTCTTGAAAACATTTTTTTTTTAGATAAATAAAATTATTTCTGAATTTTATTTCACAATAAAAAGCACTAAAGATTAAACAAAAAAAGCAGCGAGCACTGACTTGAAAATTTGTCGCGTCGAAACGTTGAAAAAGCACTAAAAACGGTGCGAAAAGCACTGAGTTAACAACGCTGTCAGCAACATATAAGACACGACTCAATTATATTTTTGTTTTCTTTCAAACAAACAACTTTCAGCCCCCTGTCCCTGTGTCACCCATTCGTCTATTCATCTATCTGTAACATCGGCTCCACAAATTGTGTTTTATTTTCACATCATTATCAACTGAGTATCAGTTTGTTTAACATTTCGACATGTGCTCGTAGTGCAACGTTGCCACAAGCTTTTGGACAGAAAATCACAATTTCACTTAAAAAAAATCACATATTATACAAACGAGTCATCACAGTTTGTTCATTTAAAAACTTTATTAAAACCGGGTTACACATGCAATTCTTGTTGCAGTAATTCTTTTATATTTTAATGAGAAAGATCGTGAGATGGTATCCGAGATGCAAAATGAAATTTTACAAACTGTACTAATTTTCATGACAAATTGTACTTTTCTCAGTCCGGTTGTACTAAATTCTTGTTCTATTATTTTAAAATATTTTTTACTCAAAATCAACAATCAACAAAAAAGGCACATTGAAGTGCACATGCACTAAGTAGTTAAACGTGATTGGTAAATTTTCTTTTGTTGTAAAATGTGGTTTTTGGAAATGGTACTTTTTGAATAAGGTATCTTTGAACAAGGTAATTTTCGAAAAAGTTGCTTATGGAAAAGAAACTTTGTGGGAAAAACTTACTTATTTCAATAATTCACTTTTTGGAAAAGGTACTTCTTTAAAAAGGGACTTTTTTTGAATAGGTACTTTTTGGAAAGGATATTTTTTTGAAAAGGGAATTTTAGGAACAGGTAATTGTTTTCGAAATGGTGGATTTAGGAAAAGGTACTCTTAAAGATTTAATTTTTTAAAATAATACTACATAATATGTATTTGAAATAGCTTTTTTGAGCAAGACGTTTTTTGGCAAAGGGGCTTTTTTGAATATGTGCTGACTAGAAAAAGAGCAAATTTATTCTGAAAATAAGGGTTCATCAACACAAACATCACTATAAATTTGGCGCACTAAAAGTCTGTTCCGCTGTGTTTCAAATAAAATACTTCTCCAAATGCGTTTGATATGTGTGTTTTTAATATAACTGCCAACTGAAAATTTTGTTTAATTCATCAAAAATATGTTATAAAATTAATATTCTGGCAACGTTGATGTAGTGCTTAGAATTAAAACTTAAGATACATTCGTTTTATCTCTCGAAAAGTTTTTTTTGCAAAACAAAAACCAACTGAGAATAGAGTATAAAAAGTATATAATAAAAACATATAAAAGATAATGCAAAAAACAAATAAACAATACAACAGGTGTTTATTTTGCTATTAAATTTCACTTTCAGAATGAAAACAAAACGGATACAAATAAAACTAAAAGCTTTTAAATAAAGCTTTTACTAAACTTGACAATATAGCGTTTGCGCTTAACAGTATTTTATTATTTTTACAGTTAAAAAGTTTTTAAAAGCTGTTTCTTTATGGTATGGCATAATTGGTATAAAACCCATTGACACAAATGTTCCTTTAGTTCCTGTACTTCTAGCAAGTGAATAAGTTGACATTTCAAGGATTAAAAAAATAAAAGGAAATGCCATAAAATCAGAAAAATATAAAATTAAGGTGTAGAAGGAAAAAAAAATCAACAAAGAAACAACTGATAAAGTAAGTAGACTTTGCTAAACAAAAATGTCTTCTAATTTAAAAAACCAACTGTATTTAAAAAAAAAATAAGTATAAATTTGTGTTTTCTCAAAAACGTATCTTATATATTGTGTGTGTATCCTTAAATTTTATATTATTTTAATATACATACATACATACAAACATGACCCTACTGCACTACATTTTAATTAATGTTTGTATGAATGTGTTTTGCATTTTCTAATGATTTTACAAATGTGAGTGTTAAGTAGGAAAAAAAATTACAAAAATGCTTTTATTTTAATCAGAAATCCTTGTTTTGCAATACTCGTATGTACGTGGAAACAGAATTGAATAAACATGGTCGCAATCATTTTATTAAATTCTTAACTTTGAACTTGCAATTGAAAAAAGAAAATTTCTATATTTTTCCTCTGTTTTATCACACACATACACATTTTAGTTCCAACTATTCATTTAATATGTACGTAGTATATTTTCAATTGTCCTCTTAGATTTTTTGTTTGCACGTCAATTAGTTTTTCATTCTTTTTAGATTTTATTGCCTGCTGCTGTCTGACGACGACTTGCTTTCACAAAGGAAGACTCTTAAAAGATATTTGTATCCTTTAACAACTATTACAATGGCATGTCCTTATTTTCGTCGCACTGATTCATTGTCACGTCAACCCTCAGTGGTTGCGGAAACCTCAGCCAATTGGACCTTGGAAGATGATGAGCAACCAGATGATGCTCTAACTTTAACCCATTTGCAAATGGCTATACAACTACTGACTGCACCTTCGGTATGAATTTTAAATTTTTATAATTTTAAGATTTTATTTATATTATTTTTTTCTGTTTTATTTAAAGAACGAGGATTTAAATACTGCTGTAACATCTCTTATTTCGAAATACAATAAAAACTGGCCAAATATTTCAAAATTGTAAGTAAATATGTATGTATGAATTTGTCATTCAATTTGCAAGTTCTATAATTGTTCTTTTGCTAACCGATAAAGTATACGTATACATTAGGGTTGGTCAATAGTTTTTGTCAAAAGGCATCTAGCTAAAAAGTAATCTATGAAGAATTCTAAGAAAACTTCACCCAGGAACTAACTAAGAGTCTTAGATCAAAACCTAGTCTCCGCAAAGAGATATCAAAATGTAAGTCGTTCATTAGCTAAAAGCATAGTACTATGCGAAAAATGAAGACTTTTGAAAAAAACACACCGATTGGATAGTATAGGTTCGATTGTACTACGACGGGGTAATAAAACCCTATACTCAGTTCGGCAAATTTAGTGAGCAATTTTTTTTATGGACCTCCAAAACGGTGACATCAGTATTTGGCCAACACCTAATTCAAACTTAATGATACCGCTTAACTATATATGGCAATAATGTAGCTAAGAGTCCGCTAAATAGATTTTTTAACATTTTATGCCAAAAAATTATTTTTTTGCGAATTCCTTTTCACTTTTTTCAAAGTAACTAACAATACTTGGCAATTATTTTTACGTAATTTTTATTTTTGAACTGAATAGGTATGAGTCTGAAATTTTATTATTTTCGGCTTTTTTGTTCAATATTTGAATTAATGTAAACTCAAATTATTTTTATTAAGAGTGGAGTGTTGGAATATTCAAATCAGATTAGCAGAACGGATCAGTACTAGTGATTTCGAGAGGGCACTACAACGTCTCATCAGCGTTCTTGTTCACTTTTACTACTTATGAAGGTGGATGCTTTTTACAAGGAAACATCAGCTATTTAACTAATTAGTTTTAACTTAGTTTTGTCAAAATTTGCACAAACAAGTTATGTTGGTTGAATCGTGCTCGAAACACATACCATACAAGCATACTGGTGCAATATTCATTTCTTTAAAAATTCTGTACGGATGAGTTGTTGTTGTTGTTGTGCGCACCGCATTTATTTTTAAAACAAAAATTAAGGAAAACGCGGGTTTTTTTTATTAAAAAATTATTAGGAATGATATGTTTTATTTCAGAAATACTTTACAATACATATTTTCAGGTATGTGATGGAAATCGATTTCGAATGAAAATCGACACAAAAACGAAGAAAGTTGTGATGGCTACTGAAGTATTGTTTTCATATCGATTTTACTTAAAATCGAATTCGATTTCATTTTCTATTTTGTTCTATGAAAATATCAACAAAAAATAGATGTGATAGAAAACGAAATTTCTATTGTTTTACTGAATTCAAATCGAGTAGAATATGTTTAACGATTTCAAAAGTTTCGAATGATATGTATGTATTTCAAACATATTTTTGCAATAATTTTTGTTAAAATGTTAAATTAGTTTGTCACTGGAGTGTTTTTTGACATTTAAGCATATTTTTTTGCTGATAAATAATTTTTGGATGTCTTACTAAATATTCACTAGCATTTTAGCAAAATTTCCGTATGTTTTTTCTATTTTTAGAAATTTCTAATACATTTTAGAGCTTGTTCCCGATTTGTTCGCGAATTATTTTCGAGCAAAATTTTATATTTTCCTAATTTTTATTATTTTTACGATTTTCAATAAATTTTAGGACTTCTTTTCTATTTTGCAATCTTTCTGGGACTTTCGCCACTTTTGTGGAACTCGTGATTTATGCAAGCTTTCACATTTTTTATAGTTTTTAGCGACTTTTAATCAATATTAGATATTGCTATTTTTCGATGCTGGCAAAATTTTGCGAATTTACGACACTAGCGTATTTTAATAAATTTTAGGTCTATTTGTCATAAATGTATTTTTCGCGAATTTTTGGCGTAGAAGCAATTTTTTCCGAACTTTTATAATTTTTACAGTATTATCGGTCACTAACTGTTGATTTTGGACTTTCGCAATATTTTTGCGAGTTTTCGCGTTACTAATTTTCTAAGTTTTAACTGTTTATCAACATTTCTATATAAGCAAGTTTTTGGGTTACGCAATTTTGAAGCTCATTTTGGCTTTAGGAAAAACCGTGAAATTACGAAAATTCGCAAAAAAAAACTTGCTTATATTTGAATGATTACAATTTTACGATTGATTAAAAGCCCAAAATATGGAAGAAAACCAACAACTTTCGAAAACTTACGCGTATCGCCAAAAATTGCCAAATTTTAAACGAGCCATAGTTTTAATTAAAAAGCGCTAAAACCGTAAGAAATGCCAAACAATCGGAAATAATCGCGAAAATTCGCAAAAATTTTCTAACAGCGGCATGATAACTAAGTCTAATCGTGTGAACTATAAAGAGGTTAACAAATTGCAAAAAGATGCTTCTATCCCGAACATTGCCGAAATTCGCGTGAAGTTGCAATATCGGAAAAAAGCCCTAACATTGATTAGAAACCGCCAAAGCCGCATGTTCACGAAAAATCGCTAACTTTTTTGAAATAAATACCCAAAAAAGGAATATACCCATATATCGGGTAAATACTGGGTAGAGTCCCATCTATAAATATCTACCATATATGTAAGTTCCATGGACCCATTTGAAGTTACATATTTTAAAATCTGCTGAAGACTAATTCAATAACATGTTAGTTTTTTGCAATGAAAGAGTGTAAGACAAGAACTAATGCCAGCAATGTACCAACAAGCTAAAACATTTGTAGATTACTTATTGCATACTCATCGTAAACTTTTATAAGACATATTAGGACATGTAACCTTGTTAAAGATTATGTGGTTGCGTATAGGAATTCCAAATTTTGTTAAAAATAAGTATAAATACTAAAAAAATAATAATAGTTTTATGTCAAAAAAGTTTTTATATAAAGAAATACATGGAACAGAAACAAAAGTGGAAAATGAAATCGACACGATTTCCATCACACCTAAAACTATTTCATTCGTTTCCAACTTTCGATTTCATTTGAAATCGAGTCGATTTGTATTAGATACCTGTTTGTTCCATTTTTCTTAATTTATGAGTAATTTATTCGAGTAAATGTGTGTTACCCCGATGTTTACTCTTTGACAACTTTTCTCGACTGAGCTAAATTCACCATACACAATACCACAAACTGGTACCATCAGCAAAATATCAAACTCTGTTTGATATCGCTTCACAAATCGTACAATCACACCAAATGTCCATACACGACCCAACCACTGGCGCCAACATGTGATTGCGCGTGCATACTGGTGTAGTGTATGGGGCCCTTTAGAATGTTTTCAGTTATTTTGTCTGTTAGTTATTTTGCCTGTATTTAGTTACAGACATTCAACCGAGAATTAAACATGCATATAACTTTTTTGTGCGGGCCGTCGCATTAAAAATTATTTTTACGTAATTTTTATTTTTGAACTGAATAGGTAGGTATAGGTCTGGGATTTTATTTTCGCCTTTTTAGTTCAATATCTGAATAAATGTAAATTCAAATTATTTTATTAAGGCAAAGTTGTAGTTACGGTACAGCTGAAAAACGTTTGTAAACATATCAATACAATCTGAACGTGTCGAGGCACCCTAATAGCTAATACAGACCACATTTCGCCTTAAAAATTTTAGTTTTTCACTATTTATTGATGCAAAAAAAAATTTTACATTTTTGTTATTTATCAGAAAGCTAGATACATTAGGAATAAAATAATGCATATATTAATCAAATCGATGGACAAATGTCGATATTATTCACAATTAAGTCAAGGAATTCAATTGGTAAAAATTAAAATTTCCATACAACAGAAAAATATAAATTTTTGTGTGTGTATGTGTGTTGTATGAAAATCTTAATTTTTGTCAATTAAGTTCCTTCACTTAATTTCGAATAAAATCGAAATTTCCGCATAGATTTTGATGATTTGTGGCTTATTTTATTAGCCTCCCGACCTAAAAAGAGGGGTGTTACAAGCTTGTAGTGTTGGTGTGTTCTGTGTGTCTGTACACACCATCGTACAGCCCAAATGTGACTTGATCGAGAGTGTTCTTAGCTATGTTTGAAGAAAACCGATCCAGCCGTTTAGAAGACATCAAATATTTTCTAGATGTATCCTCTTGAATCTATGTGTGTCTGCGACACCGTAGCTCCCAAAGGGCTAGATTGATTTTTATTTAGTAAATTTTGTTTGAAAGGTAACTCGAAAATGTTGAAGAAAATGGTCCAGCTGTTTTAAAGTTCGAGGGTTTTTAAACATTTTAATTTAATGTTATTCTTTCCATATCTGGCTTTCTGATAAATAAAAAAATTTTTAATGTTTGCCTTCTTAATTTTTTTACGAGTATTTGAAAACGAAAAAAGTTTAGTTTTGCATAAAAAAATAATTTTTCACCTTTAATTTCCGAATAACTCCAGAACAGTTGGAGACACAGAAAAATTATATATAAGTGACTTTTTGTGTTTTATTTCTTCAAATCGGACAAACCGTTCTCGAGTTATGGTGAAATATACTGATGTATCTAGTGGAAATATTGTTCATGCCCATTAAGAAAATCTGTACGTGATAGAAAAAAACTGAAAAGTATTTGAATTTAGCGCTTTAAAGTTTATATATTCCACATATTGTTATTTAAAGGCGGTTTTTTCTGCAGACCAGTAATTAGGTAGTGATGGAAATCGATTTCGAAAACGAAGTAATTTTAAAAGGTGTTTTTTAATTATATTTCTTAATTAGAAAGAATTTGATCACATATATTATTAATATATTTCTTTATTAAAGAGAACTTTTATCACAAAAATAAAAAAAATTTAATGAAAAGTGTATTAAATGGGCTTTTAAAATTGCCTCGTTTTCAAAATCGATTTTTTTCACATACTTTTTTTTAACAAACACAACCCGCGAAGCTATATGGCGGGAATCGAACCCACGACCACTCAGCCACAGGGGCACCTGAATGTAACTGGCCAGATCTGTTTCCTTTTTGATTTTTTTTCAATCGATATTTTGTGCGGCGAAGTTTGATTTTGTTTTTTAGTGACTTATGTTTAGTGAATTACATCGTAAATTATAAAAAAAAATTTGTTTGTTAAGGCGTTTTGAGTTTTAGGTAACCATATAGTAATTTTGAAAAGGTATTAAATTTATAAAATTCTTTAAATACCGTCAAATCTTATCTGCATCTTAAATCTA
Source organism: Panzeria rudis (assembly GCA_956483635.1). Taxonomy (NCBI): domain Eukaryota; kingdom Metazoa; phylum Arthropoda; class Insecta; order Diptera; family Tachinidae; genus Panzeria; species Panzeria rudis. The sequence goes on from OY101447.1 coordinate 197,532,017, forward strand.
AACTTAAATTATATTCATAAAAAAAAAACTTTGCTTTCAGACGCATTGATTTGGATACTTTGAAAAAAATACCTAATTATGATTATCTGGGTGACATACAAGACATTCTTCTGGAAATGGACGAATCAAGTGCTAGTGAAATATTAGTATTGTTAGGAGAAGAGCTGATAATGTCTTGCTGTACAGGAATTATTGAGAGAGCCTTTCGTTGCTTGGGTACAGAGCTGCAAGAGTTTTTGGGCTCTCTGGATGGTGTATATGATGTATTGAAGTTTCAAGAGGTCAGCATGTTAAAATTTACATAAAATTATCAAAATATTAATCTAATATGATTTTTTAGGAAGAGGATTGCAGCGATACCGGCTTTGTATGTGCTGGTGATGGTGAGCTCATTTTCACCTCTGATCGTCCTGTTATTGCTTGGTTATTGTTGGGCTCCTTAAAGGCCTTGACTCGCATGTTGTTCAATTTGCAGGTCAATATAAAAATTGAACCTGTGGAGGGTGATTGTCGTCGTTATCGTTATTTGTTTTCAGTGGCTAAAGATGGTCATGCTAGAGAGACTCAAGTCCTCAAAGCTTCAGAAGAGCTGGCCGCCCAACGCAGCAACTCAACTAGTGTTGCCGATTTATCTATGAATCCAAGCTCTTTTTGCAAAGCTTTTCCCTGGCATTTTATCATGAATGAAGAATTGGAACTAGTGCAGTTGGGTATGTAGCGAAGTTTTCTTTAGGGAGTATCAAGTTTAAATTATGTTCCCAATATTTTAAGGACGCGGATTCAGCAAACTGTATAAACCTTATTTGGGAGATAATGGCTGCCAGGCTACAACTTATTTTGATTTCAAACGTCCCATGGGTTTGACCGTAAACTTTCGCGACATTGTACGTCGAACTTATACACCGTTTCTAATCGCCTTGAAAAATCCTCCCGATGTACAAGAATTTCCCGCAAAGGTAGGTTTTTTTCCAGTAATAAATTTTTAATTTGAAATAAAACCCGATTAATGTACTAGATGCCAAATCACTGGACCGATTTTCTTAAAACGTTCTCTCATTGCCTTCTTCTTAAAGAAAAAACTAATAAATAAAACAAAATCGGTTCAGCTACACATCTGTGGCAAAAAGTAATAAATGCTTAGGTCGACTTTGCTTTTCCGAAAGTTTGTACGCTACTTCTAACAGATTTATAGGGTTATATGATATATTCTTGTGTGACACTTTCTAGTTTAGGTATGATTGTAGCCACAGCAACTTTCAATAGAATATGTTAAAATTTAAGGAATACAACTGTTTTAAAGAAACATATTTTTAAATCGACTTAAGTACTGAATACTTATTCCCACAGATATTTGGTGAGGGCTTAAAAGCACTTTTAATTATTTCTGCCAATTGTTGTATTCGTTTAGGGTTTAGAGATCAAAGGCCAAATGGTACATTGTCCTGAATCAAATTCATTGCTATTTATGGGTTCTCCATTTTTGGACGGCCTGGATGGTTTGACCTGCAATGGTCTCTTTATTTCCGATATACCCCTACATGATGCTACACGCGAAGTAATTCTAGTGGGAGAGCAGGCTAGGGCTCAAGATGGTTTGCGCAGGCGTATGGATAAATTGAAGAGTTCTATTGAAGAGGCCAATGCTGCTGTAACCAAAGAACGTAAAAAGAATGTTAGTCTTTTGCATTTAATTTTCCCAGCTGAAATTGCCGAACGTTTGTGGTTGGGTGCCAGTATCGATGCAAAGACATATCCTGATGTCACCATACTGTTTAGTGATATTGTGGGCTTCACCAGCATTTGCTCACGTGCTACACCCTTCATGGTAATCAGTATGCTGGAAAGTTTATACAAGGATTTTGATGAATTCTGCGACATGTTCGATGTGTACAAAGTGGAGACAATAGGCGATGCTTATTGTGTGGCCAGTGGTCTGCATCGAGCTTCTATCTATGATGCCCACAAGGTGGCTTGGATGGCTTTAAAAATGGTGGATGCTTGCTCCAGGCAAATAACACATGATGGTGAGCAAATCAAAATGCGTATAGGCCTTCATACTGGCACCGTTTTGGCGGGAGTAGTGGGTCGTAAGATGCCACGTTATTGTTTATTTGGTCATAATGTTACTATTGCCAATAAGTTTGAATCGGGCAGTGAGGCTTGCAAAATTAATGTCAGCCCTACGACAAGAGAGTAAGTTTTTTAGCCAAATTTTTGCTGAGCTATTTTATTTTATAATCGTTTTTGTAACTCTTATTTTAGATGGCTTATTAAACATCCTGGTTTCGACTTCGATCTTCAACCACGGGATCCCGCTTGCCTACCCAAAGAATTTTTTAATGCTGGCAATGGCACTTGTTACTTTTTGGAAAAGTATCGCCATCCCGCCCTAGACGAGAGCTTACCCCTGGATGACCACATAACAGCAGCCACGAATTCCATTAAAACTTCTGTAACTGATTACTAAAGCAATTTTTTTCTTCTCTCAAAGAAGAAAAGTAAAATTACAAATTTAAGATGTATTGGATATTGTAATTAAATGAAATGAAATCATGTATATTTAAAGATATTAAAGAGGAATTGGAAACCATATATTTCGGTAGTACGATCTTTTAATGTATGAAATTAAGATAACATTTGCTAATTTAAAACAAATTAATAATAACAATTTATTCAATAAATCACAGTATAATAAATGTCAGTAATGCCTCGAAGTTTCATCTCTTATTGTTAATACTTTGTCGAACACCGCGCTCCGATCCTTTAAACATTTTTGCAGCTCATATGCCGAGTGGCCGAGATAATCTTGCTGGTATTTGCTGTTGGCTCGATGAGTACAGATATGCACTACAGCTCGGGACTCTGAAGAATCTTCTTGCGCTTCTTGGTAGCTTAAGTTGATTTCGTTTTCCTACGATTTTGTAAAATAGATAAATATAGTAAGTTAAGAAAAGCACGATAAAATTTATATTCATTCCATTTCACAATCTCTTTCATTTGTTTGTTTTTACTTTTCATTTTAAGATCAGAACAACTGTTTCGTATAGAATTTTAGTAGCATTTGACGAAACAACTGTTTAAATTTTATTTAAACAGTTGTTTTATCATTTATTTTAAAATAAACTATACAGACAAATGAAGTTGTTAATAAAACAACAAGCCTAAAAATTTCGATCAACTTTTTATGGCCTATAACAAAAGTTAATTTTTGAATTCTCATATGGTACAACAAAATCAAATTTCAGCCCACTACATCGCCGTTGAAGCGGAGAGTTTTGCCTCTTTATACGGCGAAACCGTTGTCAGAACGTTATTGTACAGTGTTATATATTATATACAAAAAGTATAAATCATTTTATTAAACCTTAAATACCTACCTCTAATATGAGTTACGTAACTATCTACCTGGAGTCTCTCAGACTCCTCTCTTCTTATCTCTTTAAAACAAAATTTATGTTATAAAAAGATAAATTAAAATCAAATATGTTTTTATAGTATTTTATTTACAATAATTCTAGCAAAAAGAAACCCCGACTACAAGATAGGAGAGGCACTACCCACATTTTTGATCATCATGTTGTGCTGAGGCAAGAACCTATTGTGTGTGCGAAGTTTCATAAGAATCGGATAAGTAAATAGTAAATAGCACTGCCCACTTTCATAACCATAATGTTGTATTGTAGCGATAATTAAATGTGTATGCAAAATTGCATAAGAATTGGTTTAGTAGAAGTTGTTGAAAAACAGTATTTATTTTGCATCGGCGTGGCACTGTCCACTTTTTTAATCATGATGCATTATTCAAGCAGAATCTTAATTAGGGTGCAAAGTTTCATATGAATCGGTTGAGTAGAAGTAGTTGAAAATAAATGCGTATTTACTTTTTATGGGAGTGTCCCTGCCCACTGTTCAAGGGGACCAATCCGGAAGTACATCCTTTTATATGAACAACAAAAATCCGGAATCGGTTTATAAATGGCAGAATTTTGAAGGAAAATACATAAAAAAAAGAAATACAATACATGACAAATTCATAACCATGCTCCTATTTTTGAAGTCGGCTAAAAATATTTTAAATAAAGCAACCAAATAACAACAATTAATAAATTAACTCAAAACTTTTCTAAAGTCTGGACTATTATATTCCAAAGCAATTTCTCTGGAGTGTGAGAGACACCAGGTAGGTTGTTAAGGGTTAAGGTTCATAGAAAACTTATCCAAACATCATAAAAAATTAACTTAAAAAATCACCAACACAACTATAAGTAATTAATGATTTATAGTAAGTTTCCTATATTGATAATTCTTGAAAAACCTCGTTTACAAAATAGGAGAGGCAGTGCCCACATTTTTGTTCGTCATGTTGTACTTTCTAATTATGTGTGCGAAGTTTCATAAGAATCGGTTAAGTAGAAATAGCTAAAATGAATATTTACTTTTCATGAGCATGGCATTGCCCACTTTTCTAATGTTTTATTGTAACGATAACTAAATGTGTATGCAAAGTTTCATAGGAATCGGTTTAGCAAAATTTTTTGAAAAACAATATTTAATTTGCTTGGGCGTGGCACTGCCCACGTTTTTAGTCATGCTGTATTATTCAAGCAGAAGCTTAATGAGGGTGCAACAAGAATCCGTTGAGTAGAAGTAGTTGAAAAGAAACGTGTGTTTATCTTGTATGTTCGTGACCGTGGAAGCATTGATAGCTTAGATAGCAAACTGCCGTACTGTCAATAAATTAATGACAACTGTCTTAACACATACGAGTACTGTGAATTCAACTTACCCCAACATACCAAATGGCTTGAGAAAAATATTATAATAAGCTTAATAACATAAGCCTTAAGCTTGAAAAAGTAACGAAAATAAATTGAAAAAAGCTATCGTAACAATTGTAGAAAAATCAAAACGGAACCCTCTTGAAAATATTATAAGTGCATGCTTACTATAAATCTTATTCTTGCAATTATAGAATAAGCTTATGAAAATAATATTATATTAACTTTTGTATAGAAAAACTAATTTGTCTTAATATTTTTATAAGATTTTAAGAATAAAAGTCACAAATAATATATTTTTTAATGTTGAAAAAGAAAATTATTATTATTTACTTCAAATTCATTCGATTTCATTTATTTATTACACACATATTTATGTTTTTTATGTTGTAATTTACAAAATTACACTTGCACCCAATTTGCAATTTAAAACTAGATGTAAATGCCGCTGTAGAATGTATTGAAAAGGATAAGTCTTTCAATCGTTATATTGTTCTCTTGAATATATGTATGACGTTTATAAGCATACTTTAGAAACAGTTGTGTATAATAATAGTTTTTCAAGCATTGTTAAAAACTGCTCGTGAAATCACATTTTATAAACATTATTATAAGCGAAGTTAAGAAAAGCTTTAGGCCTACTATTTATATAAGCTTATTCTCAAGTTGTATTGGATTTGGATTACTGTATGGTATGTTGGGACATGATCGAGAATGTGTTTTTTTTTCAATTTCAACGCACTTGAGAGAGCATAAATTTTGCACTTGAATATCCATTAATTTCCAAATTTTTCACAGGCATAATAATTTTTAAATTTAATTAATTTTTGCCACTGTTTTATACAAATTTTGTGTTTCTTTTAATTGTATTTTTAAAATACTAGTTTAATTTTTTTGACATTTGTTTGTTGAATTTTATCAATAAGTTCAATTATTTTTTCACTGAACAGTATTGTATTTTTGTTCCTTTTTGGGATAAAAATTTTTGGCACCAAATACAAAAATTGCAAGCAAAATTTTAGCAAATAAAAATATTTGTTAAGCTCAAAAGCATTCTAATATCATATTTTATTAATTATTGCATATGTATATAAATAACCCCACCGACTTTCGAAAAAATTAAGGGACCAAACTGCAAGCAAATCCTTTCAAACAAAAATAGAATTTTGAAAATCAGTTCATAAATGGCAGAGCTGTGCAAGGGGGAGCGAATTCCACCCTCCGATTTTCGAAAAAAAAGGTATAGGACCAAACTTCAGGCAAACCCTTTCAAACAAAAAAAGAATTTTGAAAATCGGTTTACAATTGACAGATTTATTCGTGTACAAACACAAAAAAGTAAAAAAAAATACACACGAATTGTTAACTTTCTCCTTTTTTTGAAGTCGGTTAAAAAAAACTGAAATCTGTTTGTAATACATGACGGGTTGATAACATTTCTCCTGTTTTTAAGGTCGGTTAAAAATTAAAAAACATCAATAAAATACAAAATCAAAATTCCTCAAGCAAAAAGATGAGAGTTGCCGAACTTTTCGCTTCATGCTGCGTTAAAAGTGCTTTATGTAGCATGTTTCGTATAAGTATGTACATTTCATCTCAGATGTCAAAGCGAATCTGTAACGCAACGCGAAGCAAAAGTTTTATCTGACATGGCGTTTAGTTTCAATTACAACTACTTGTAATTGTTATCTTGTATGAGCATAACAAATATTCAAAAAATAAAAAAATAGTAATTTAACGGTTTTAAAAATTAAGATCATTTTAAAACAACTCACATCAAATCGGCCGTAGGCATCCAAATAGTGAATATTTTCAAAAACACATATCAGTTTATGTTTGTACAGAGAGGGTAAGGAAATCTCAGTATCCTGCGAGTTTTCTTTAGCCACATTGTTTTGTCCTTCGATTAAATCACAAAATTGTGTAGCAGATTGTCCAATAATTTTACTAGTCGCAGGCTGAAACAAAAAAAAAATTTCCTTGAAAATCTTCCAAATGTGTGAGTATGTGGGCACATTTGCTTCTGTACTTACATCTTTTGATTTCCACGCGCTAATTGCGGTAAAAGTATATTCAAATAATTCCCAACAGTGGTTACGAAATTCCATTAGTTTACGATAAGTATCGCAGCAACGACCACTAAGACTTTCACTAAAATCAAATCTATCCAAACAGGTGTCCTCTTCAAAAGCCTCTTCTATGTTTTCCCAAATATCAATGAACTTTTCGCTCTATTTTTGATTTAATTGCAATTATGTAAGTGAATGCTTATTTAATTTTTCATTCAAAACTTACATTTAAACCTCGTGTTGTTAAATTCATTAAGCCAGTTTTATATAGAAAACAGTGCAAAAAACACTGAGTTTCGTACGTGTCAGTGTAATTGTTAATTTCGGCCAGGGGAAATTGTTGCAAGCATCGCTGGCGGGCAAAACGTATATGTGCATCATTTAAACTAAAAATCTGAAACTTTTTTTAGTGTAAAGTATTTTTTTAAAGTGCAAAATAATTTGGTTTTTGACTATATTTACCGTTGACTCTTCCGACACCTGACAGTGTTTTGACCTCGCATTAAGCGCCAATAAGAAGTATAATATTATATAGATTTTTTTATATGACATTGAATTTGTATTGTACATTTAAAACATTTAACACAATTATTTATTTGGTAATTTATTGCAACTTGAATTTTTTTCTGACGATCTAGCTAATATGTCACCATTCCTAGAATTTTATCTATTTTTGTAACGTTTCTGGTGTGTTTTTCGACTGATAAGAACTGTCGTTGTTATTTTCTGCCTTACTAGCCAATATTACTATTTTCAATGGCCTTAATCAAGAGGCGGCAGTACTAATAAAACGTAAATAAATATTTCTTATTCAACTAAACGGTAAGTAGCCAGCAGGCAGTGTTGCCAAGTCGTGAGCAGTTAATCAAAATTGCGCGTAATTTTTACATTAATGTGTACGCAGAAAAAACTTAACTCCATACAATACGGGCCAATGAAATTATTTGTAAATTCAGACATTTACAAAATTTACCAATTCTTTTTCCCGAAAAAATAGGGTTTATAAATATGTTCCCCGTAGTGTTTTACATAAACAATAATGAGCCCCCTTATATCTAATATCTAAGGATTACGATATTTCCTATGCCTACACTATAAAACACTTTTGTTGGAAATTAGGTCGATAATAGTCGGCAACACTTTACAGATTATTATCGACCTAAATACACACCCATTATTTTTCAACAAAATGTTTTTACAAAAAAAAAAACATTGGCTGCGTGCAGGTTTGAACCGCGACCTACTGACTGATAGGCTGACGTATCTACCATTCAGCCATAGCCGTATTATACTCTATGTTACATTTTTTTCACTTGCACTAAATATGTTTAATTTGAAAGGTTTTATCTTTAATAAAATAACTACAAAATCGATGTAATTTTAGACAAGGAGAAATTTCCAACACAAATTTGGACAGTATATAATCGTAAATTTGAAGTAATGTTTTAGAGTCTATTCACTATAATAATATGCAAAAGGGTATAACTTTAGCTCTGCCAGGCCGGACTTAAACTTTAGCCAATTTTCACTTATATGTGCCGAAGTGAAAACTATGAACTGAAATTTTTTGAAAACCTTGATGCTTAAAACAATATTTGGAAATTTAGCTACTTAGCCGTAACAAATCTCCTATTTAGGAATTTGTTAAATCCTAAAAGGGGATTTCTTGTTTGGCGGCATCTCTAACAAATACATTTGTATCTGTAACATTCAGTTAATAAAGCTTGTTTAAAAAGCTGTTACATATTTCTTAAGCTTAAAATTCGTTATCTTTTGTGTTAAAAAGTTTTTTGTACTAAATAAAAATATGAATCTTAGTTCATCCATTTACTTTTATTCATTCAGTTAAAATACTCAAAAGCTATATGTCGGAGGCTGAAATGCAAAAACTTGTCACAGAGAAAAAAACTCAAAATCATAATTAATTACTGTGTAACACAGTTTAGCAAAAAAAAATATTTTTTATTGTGTGACTTATTGTTGACAATTATGATACAATGAAGTTAATTCATAGGCTATAAGCTACGTTGTTTGAATTGACTCTGATTCTTGCTTCATCGACACGGAAACAACTAAAATGTGCAAGAAAAACGTACATTTTACGAAAGTACCTTATCCAAAGAGCGCCTTTATCCAAAATGTAACAATTTCCAACAGTACATTTTCAATAAAACAAGATTTTTTAGTGCAATTATTCTTTTTATTATTGTGAAAATATTGACCGATTTCAGCGCCATCTCTTAACAAGTAGCAAATATATTTATTTGTATTATTAACAATGGACACCTTTTCAAAGTTATTGTTGTTTGATTAAAAATGTTTATCTTATATAATATTATTTTCTGCATCACAATGAAAATTTATCAGCAAAAATTCTGTAAAATCATACAATAACAATGAGATTTCTAATTTTTTTAACTATACGACAGTGTTTGCTAGTAGTAATAAAAATAAAATTGAAAAAGAAAGCATACAAAAAGCGATTAACAAAATATAAGTTTTTATAAGTTTTTGTATTTAAGTTCATTTGGAGTTTTCGTTAGAGAAAACTCCACTTTGGGGTGCCCGCCATATTGTGTTTAAAGTAATTCCGTTTTATTTTTAATAATCTTCTCGGTAATAGCTTTCATTTGCTACCCATACCATGGGAAGAATATAAAACTAACGATCCGCCAATTTGGGGCGTCCGCATTTTTGGGATAGTAAGTTTTTAACTAAAATTCTCGATATTTGTTGCTCGTGAGCTTTAAGTTTATGAAGAGCTTTATTTTTACTAAGCCGTTTCGTTTGATGCACATATCATGGAGGCGGATAAAAAATAGTAGTCCACCATATTGTGTTTAGAGTAATTCAATTTTATTTTGAGTTCTGATATCATGGGGGTGTATAAAAAAATTCTCGATATTTGTTGCTTGTGAGCTTTAAGTTTATGAAGAGTTTATAAATGTATAACATATATTTTTAAGTACATTAGGGTATTCATTTAATCGCATTTCTGCTTTAATCGGTTAATCGCTTGATTAATTAATCGAGGCTTTGGCTTAATCGGTTAATTTAGGTATTAACCGGCTAACCGATTAATAAAGTTTTTTCATAAATCAAGCAATTTCAACAAATAAAAATGCATAATTTATCTATTATTTTGAATTTATTAGTACAAAAAAAGCAATAACATAATAAACATAACTATTCTTGAACTATAGCAAGCAAAATAAGTCATAAAATTTACAAGTTTGTGAGATCATTGTATTAGTTATTTCAATAGTTTAAGGAGATCGTCTAAAATAATATTTCAGAAAAATAATTTGCTTTAAGTGCTTAGGATTTAAGAGATTCCCTTCTTTAGTTTTGATAAAACTTGACTTGGAAAAATCTGTTTCATTTATCGCAGATGTTGAAGAAATCGAAAGCAATCCATAATGCAGAATATGTATTTAGTTTCTTAGTCCTTTTCCTGCACTGAAAGGAAACCCTTCATTCAGACAATGAATTTCTTCGTTATATTAATGAAATTTTTCATTGAAAGTCAGCTAATGAAGCCCTTCATTGGATTAATGAAGAATGTTTAATTGTATTTATGAACTTCATTTTGGCCAGCCATGTCATAAATGGAATGAAACTATTTCATTAGTTAAAAAAAAAGATTCATAAATTAAATGTAGGTGTTTCATTCTTTTTTCACAATTAACATACTCAGGCAATTAACGTGCTATGATGTACAGTAGTAGTTGTCAGTCAATCGCTGTCAGTACTGCTTATTAACCAGTAAATGTTGATTGCTTGCCTGAAACTAGTCTCGAACTCAACACCTCAGGTTTTGTAATCAACGCGCTAACCACTTCAGCCAACAGCCCCTCTTGTTTCTCATTATCTTAAATACATAAATGAGGTATAGTTGGAAAAAAGAGAGACGAATAGATAACAACGTGTTTTATATGATGAAGAATATTACATTGTATAAAAGAAATATTTTCATTGCATTTATGATGACCATATTGGTTTGAAATTAAAAAGGATTTGAAAAATAAGAAATAGGTAACATTTTTGAACTAAATAAAAGTTGATTTACTTATGTTTGAAAAATGGTGTACATTAAGTTGTCAAAAATTGTATGACTTAATTATATTTTTCATTAATTCGCTAAAAAGAAAATTCATTTAAACAATGTAACGATTTTCATTAATACAATGAACTATGAAAAACTTATGAAAAGTAAAGATTGAAGGATTTCATGTATGCAATGTAATTGCTCATTGTATTAATGAAAATTTTCATATATATTATGAAGATCATTTAATGAAACCGTTTCATTGCCTGAATGAACGACTTTCCTTTCAGTTTTCCATTATGCCATTAAAAGATTACTGTTTTAATCTTTTTTCAAATTCTTAGCACTTCTAATTGTTTCGGTTAATTTTGTTAAAACATTTCTGGTACTACTATCGACTTTCTTGTGTCATCATCTGACTCATACTGGCAGTCTTCTGACACAAAATATACGTTATAATACTACAAAATATTAAAAAATTTGTCACGTCGGTTAATCGGTTAATCGACTGAAATTACCCTAATGTACATACACACACCAAATACAGTTTCAATACCAATTACATTTTTTATGTACTTTTTCTTCGCAACAGTCGCCGTTTGAACATTTTTTATTCATATCACTGTTTTGTGAACAGCTGTTTCTTTTTCATATTAAAACAACAAAATAAAGTAAAACATACGCAGGTTTTTAAATGTTCTATAAGTACACAAACGTGCTACAGTACGGGTGCAGCAACGCTTGGCTAACGGGGCCTTTACAGTTCGTCGACCCTAAACGTGAAAAAAAATTGCGTATTCACTCCAGAAAAAATAGAAACAAAAAGCTTACTATTTTATAAATTTATTATTCATAAAAGGTGAAATTTTAATTATTAATTTAACAATTATTTATTAATCAAATTAGTCCAGTTTAGAGGGACGAATAGATGTAGCTTCAAATATCATCTTCTCGCCAATGGGCGTTCTCATTATACAAGAGTGAACTGCATAAACAGCCACATCGAATTTCTCGTCAGTCTTGTAAAAATGGGCTATACAAAATTCAGCATGTTTTTTAGCTTCTGCTTCGCTCAAGTCCATCTTGAATTGTTTGGCAATACGATCAGCATAATAGCCATGCTCGGCACTAACAACGCCAATTTTCACAGATGTGCACACAAGATATTTGCGAACCGGTTCCACATTGTCTAAATCTAACTTCTCTATTTTGGATATTTGTTCAGAAGAAATAGAATGCAGTATTGCACACAAATGGTGAATGTCTTTTATTTCATCGTCAGTTTTAATAGTCCATTCTTCGGCGGAAACCTAAAGATAAAGTTTTATATTTAAACAGTCTCATCATATTAGTTTTTTTTTTAGATCGTGACCAAAAAAGGAGTGTGCTATAATCTTAAATTGTGTATCTGTGTATAGCAGCTCCCAAAAGTTTGCTACAGAGTTGTGATTTCTCATGACTCATCCTTTTTGGAGTTTTTAATACTTAAAATTTATTATTTCAACACTTTTACTTACGCAGGCCACTAGAACTAAAATTGCCAAAAATATTTTCATTGTTGATAACTTTCTTTTTGGTTTTGAGCCTTTTCGTTTTTATATTATAACTTGAATGTTGAACGTTTACTGAGATATGTTGCTTATATAGTAAATAAATAGCAATAAATTCTTATCATATATCTTCTCCTATTTATGTATCAGTGAGGCGTACTCATACCCAGCGGTAATTGGAAGGAGTAAAGAGGCCTTCTATGAGGCCTTATTTAGCAGTCTATAGTACTTCCACTCCCATTGGATATTCATATATTTTTTACACGCGATATCATTGCGGACCAAGGCCTTGCTCGGCCCATTACTAAGCAGCCCTAATTGAAGGCATTCCTTAGCAGACCTATTTGCAGATCATACACGGCATGCCTGATAGAAGCCCTAGTCTGGGAAGGTCCGTTAAAAATCAAATGGACGTACATTTTTTTATCTGGGTATTTTTATAGCGCCTTCTAGATTTTGGACTATCGTGATTTTTTATTTCGAGCTCCTTCTCATCCAAAGAAATTTTTTATACATATGAGGGAGGCTAAATTTCGTGTATTTCTTAGAAACGAATTGAACATGATATAGTAGCTGCAACATGAGTGATTCCCCGTAAAACGGCCCTATGCAAGGAAAAAATAATTTTCTCATTTTTAATAAAAATCTCTCAATTGATGTTTTTTATAGAATGACAATTATAGAAAAATAAAGAAATACAGAATTGAATATTTTTTTAATCAATTTCAGGCACTTTTAAATGATCATGGAAGAAACATTTTGCTCTCTCTCCCTCTTTGTATGTTTAATATTTATTTCAGATTTTCTTTTATTTCCTTTCTCATTATTAATAAAAACCGTTATCTCTGAAAAGAATATACTTTTTTGCTTTTTACTGAATTTAAAAAAATATTCAGTTAGAGTATTCTACTGTCTATATAAAACGGATAGCAAAAAATTTAATGTCTTATTATTTTCTTATGAGTTTATCTTTATATTATTTATATTAATTAAATCAATAAAAAGTTTTATTTATTCGAATTTTTAAATTTTCGTACTAGGTCACACCCGTCTCATTTTAAAAATAGTTTTTTATAAGAAAAATAATTTTTTGTCAAACAGTAAATACATAATACAATTAAAAACACTTTCAACGGACATCTATACCAAAATTATTGTGCACCTTATAGTCAAAATTTAACAGAATTTATACTAAAAGCCATAATTCTTTAAAACTAAGATTTGTAAGGTCACACCCGTCGCAGCTTTCTGACAACCATTCTGAGCAGAAATCGTGTTCTATCAGTGTCTACTCGTTATTCAACGACTTTAAGCGTAATGTCCTTGCGAGCCGCAACGTTTTTTTAAGTAAAAAATTTTATATTCTTGATTTATAAGAAAAAATGCGTGTAAAATGGTCACACCCGGCTATATGGAATTACTCACGTACAATACATAATAGCAACATGTGTGATGTCTCTTGTACATAAATTTCAGTTTTATATATAAATTATTTGCAAAAAAAGAATACGAGAATGTTTGTTATTTCTAAAGAACATTTTTTATTAAACAAAACTAAAAATCTAAAAATAGAATACTCCTTCCAAAAGAAACCAGCGTAGAGGCCTTCTAGACGGCCTCTCCTTGGAAGGTAGAAAATAATTAGTTTCGAATCTTAAATTCAGGTATTGGAAGGCCTGTAAAAAGGCCTGTTTAGTGAATGCCTCGTCAGTTATATGCGAACCAAGCCTCAAGCACACAATAATATCAATATTGTTTATAGCTACACCGGCAGTTTCTGACTGATAATACACTGATAAAAATTTCAAATCGATTGCCTTAAGGAGTTATTAATAAAATATTAAAAATTTCAAGTTTATTTTAACGATATTACACGACGCACAGTGAAGAACTAGGAAAAAAAATACAAATAAATATGCAGTTTTAAAACGCGCAGTCCGATTCTTATAAAATTGCATACTGTATTTAAAGAGGTATTGCTGAGCTTAAGTTTGGCCGGGTGCAGATAATTTTTTGGGAAATGTTTAAGAACATATTAGGCCTCAAAGTGAGGTAATACCCTTTTTGATTACTGCTTTGCGATTTGAGAAGACGTGCCTTAAAACTGATACTTGCAATAAAAATAGGTATATTTTGAAACGATCTGGTTAATTTAATAACGAAAATTTTGAAGAAAAAAATTTGCAGTGATCTGCTTTATAGTATTACCTTTCAAATAGGTATAAATGTGGGGTAAGTTTTCTTGCAAACAAATTTTATAATTACGAAATAATTAACGCACTTTTTTCTGCAAAAAACGTGGAAAATCGATTTTTTTCAAAACTTTAATTTAAACTGCTTATAATTTTTAACTGAGTAGCTATTTTTTTAACAAAATTTTGTCAGAATATTAATAATTTTGTTAGCAACCAGCGAAAAAAAAGTTTTTATAAATCGGAAAAAATTTGATTTCGCCATTAGCAATACTGTGGACCAAGGTGGGTAAAAAAAGTAAAAATTTTATTTTTTAGTCGAATATCTCCTAAACTATAAGCGGAAACCCATAAGTGTAGTAGACTTTTTTTACCTCTTCGATAGGAGAATCGCCGTGCAAAAAATCTTTTGTATCAGATCAGAAACATCAGCTTGGCATAGGTCTAAAATTTTCAGAAGCCAGAGGTGACCCACTTGTGGCTTCGCCCCCTTTTAAGAAATAAAGTCTAAACTCCAAAGTTAAGCTCAGCAACATCTATAAATGCCCTATGAAATTTTATAAGAATCAGACTGCGCATTTAGCAACTGCAAATTTATTTCCACTTTTTTTCAAAATCTCCCTCTGTACGGCACCAAACTTATGAAATATTTATCAAAAATTCACCAAGTCCCATGACCAATTATTTATAACCCCGACCGAAAAAGGAGGTGTTCTAAGTTTGAAGTGTGTGTCTGTGTGTCTATTGTTCCCTCGTAGAGCCTAAACTCAGGAACGATTTTGATTTATTTTTTTTTGAAATGTGACTTGATAGAGAGTGTTCTTAGTTTTTTGAAGAAATTAACTCCAGCCGTTTAGAACGTTTTCTGACGATATCCTCTTGAATCTGTGTAGCCGTGGCACCTTAGCTCCCAAATGGCAACATCGATTTTAATTTACTTTTGTTTGTTTGAAAGGTGACTTGATTCTAATCTATTTTTGAAAAATCTGTCCAGCCGTTTTGAACTTATGATCCATTTTATTCGGGGGTTTTTTTTAAATTATTAATTTAAAGTTATCATCTAATATACAATATGAGTTTTATATGTCATATTTTTAAAATTAGCTATTGAAATCAGTGTAAAGAAGGCTTAATAAAATAAATGTATGTAATGAAATCGTTTCATTAGACTTAAAAAACAAAATTCTTTCAGTGCATCTTACAAATTATATCTTATTTCTTTCTTAATAAAATAACACTATGCGACAAATGAAGACTTTTGGAAAAACAAACAGACTAAACAGTACAGGTTCGATTGTAGTAAAACCATATGCTCAGTTTGGCGAATTTGGTGACCAGTTTCTTTTATGGACCTCCAAAGTTTCTGAAAATCAATGAGGCCTTAAAAAAACGTTGTCATCAGTATTTCGCCAACAGCTAATACAAACTTAATGATGCGCTTAACTATATATGGCAATAATGTTAATAAAATCTGCCTTAGCTGCATTATTGCCATATATAGTCAAGCGGTATCGCGAAGTCTGAATGGCCAAAATCTGATGACACCTTTTTTGACGGCCCACTGATTTTCAAAAACTTTGGAGGCCCATAAAAAAATGTATCAACAAATTCGCCAAACTGAGTATAGGGTTTTAATACTCTTTGAAAGTAGAATCGAACCTATACTGTCAATTCCATGTGTTTTTGGCACTGTGTAATAATTCAATTTAATAAAAATATAATCAACAAATTTAAGCTTGAATAATATATTACTTTGAACTAAAAACATTATATTTTATTAATACTTTTTCGCACAATGTTTGCTAATGTATTTTTAACATTTTTAATAACGATTATAATATGTTAGGATGAATATTAAAAGAGGTAACAACTCATAAACTTTATTTGCAATTAGAGTCACTAATCTTCCATGATTTTTGCGATTTGAATCACAGTTTATGTGGCAAAATTCCACTAGGGAAAAGTGTTATTGCGTAAAAGCGTAGTAGTAAACAAATTTTTATGGTTGCAAAAATAATATAATTTAGCGAATAATTTAGCTAATAGCGAATGATAGATAACCTGAATATTCAAATTGCCACGACAAAACCTGTAAGCTTTATTTTTATGATAAATGTATAATCATACCCGGGTTCTGAGAAGAATTTGTGAAGTTTCAAAAAAAGAAAAATATAAAAAATCTTATCACAAACGAATTTAGTATTTTTTAGTAGGCTTTACACTTCGACAACCCCAAAAAATGGTACAAGTTTCTGCAATAGAATATATGGTGAGCCTGGTTAGGAAAAACAACTGTAGTCAGCGAAGGCGTTATTCTACATATCAGAAGAGAAACCCATTTACTCTAACTAGACAACAAATTACACACGTCGATGCCGATATTACATATTTGAGAATTGAATAGGTCCTCAAAAAAAAAATATTTTTCCATAAACAAATTTTGGGGAGTTGTTGTATTAAGAAATTACTCCTAAAAACATAAACATAAAAAAATAATAATAATAACGACTCCCTAAAAAGTTGCTGCGTTCCATACATTTTTGAGGACTTATTTCACTTTCGTTTTGAGAAGTTATTTGTTGAATAGTTATTTTATAAATAAGTTTCATTAAATGAAACTAAGTTCAATTATGAAGAAAAATAAACAATATGAAGAAAAATAAACCAATGGTAACACTGGGAATTGTTGTAGTGAAACGGTAGGTTAACATCGATTTGAAATGATTTAATTCTCATATGCTTTTTTCACGAAAAGTTTATATATATCACAATTGAAATCACATTGAACACTAATGATGGAAGTGTGTAACGGCTTCCGAAAGCAGCATTGCTAAGTTCTGCACTGTACGTTGGAAAATTAAATTGATGTTAATTTATCCCTTGTTCTTTGGGACATTGGTCATGTCTGATTCTTTCTCTTTACGTGCCTTAAGGTACGGTCACAATTACTCGTATAAACGGGAATTCCCGGGAAAAGTTAACTTTTTTAATTAAGTGGTTTTATTAAATGAAAATTGGAGAAGTTCGATTGTAATCATTCTTTTTAAATAAAAGTTAATATAAAAGCAATTCTAAAACACTCAGCTGCGCCGAATTTTACATAACCTGAGCCACAGTATGTCTAAATGTCTTTGATTTTTCATTTTATTTCTCTTGAAACATTTCCTTCAGAAATTCGATAATAGCGTCGACTTATAACACCGTTCTACAAAATTGAACTTTTGGTTGTACACATGTAAAAAATTTTTATATTCTGAAAGAGGAGCAAAAAATAAAATACACGTGTATTCCACTTTTTCTAGATTAATCCGTATATTTGAAAAAAATTTAAATTAAAAAAAATTAATCACAACATTCGTATTCCACATAATGAATTTTTTTATCGCCTTTATCAAAATCCCTTACATGGCGGGATTATCGGATATGAACTTGTATGATGCTATAAAGACGAATACATAGATAAATATATACTTTTCTTTTGAGTACTAACAAATTTACTTAAACATCTTCTAATGCTAAATTATGGTCATAAGAAATCATAAAAAAATGTTCCTATGCAAAAAATTAATTGAATTATTAAGATAAATTTTAAGTATTAGAAAAGTTTGGACGCTTATTTTGGCGTTTATATGAGTCCGTATTTGTTTCGCGACAAAGCAACCAACAGTACTATGACAACATGTGTCTTATTTGTTTTCCTTTATACCTATATTCCATATCTGCTAATTATTGGTGAAAGCGTTCTCCATGTTCATCACTAAAGCTTTCTAAGTTTGATGGAAAAAAATCCAAATGGGTGTGGAGGAAGTGTACCTTAGGTGACACGTTGACTCCCATCTCTTGGTAGCCATCAATCATTTCCTTAACAATGTCCTTGTAATTGTTAGCTCTTTTATTGTCAAGAAAGTTCTCTGTAACATTTTCAAAAGCTTTCCATGACCTATTTTCTACCGGAAAAAAGAAGAAGAATTGTTACGAAAACTAAAATCAGACAATGTGCAGAAGTGACTGCTAAAAGTCGTAAGACGTAGATCAGAAAATGTGCAGACTACTCTGTTCAATGTCTTAAAAGAAAATAAATTGGCTCCGGATAATGTGTAGACTATTCTGATATTAATCGCATAATATTTCAGACAATGTGCAGAAACGTCGTACCAGAACACTGCCTACTGCTCCGCCAAATGTCTGAGGGAATTTTAGACAGCTCGGCTATTTGTCTGGTAAAGTCTCTGATTTTTTCCGATGTTAGACATGTCGGCCAAAATTTTTTGCTGGGAAGAGGGAACACCAAAACTTTCTTATTTCGCTTTTGTTTGCTGGGCTGTCAAGAGTGAGTCAGCAATATCCTCCGTCTCATATCATGTCAATACAGTCACATGTTCACATAAGGGTATGTTATGAATGTAATTTTTTTTTTTGTGCAAAATAACATAAAAAATACGAATTTATCTAGAAAAACTGGGAGACACGGGTATTCTATTTTTCGACGTAGATTCAGAATATATAGGTCTTCTTCATGTGTACAAAAGTGTGTAGAACGGTGTAATAAATTTAAGTAGTGTAACTTCAAAGTTATTACAGCTTCTATGAACTTAAAACGTCCACTACACTTTCTAAAATTTTTTTCACTAATTCTGCGGAAAATCACTCAAAGTTCGTTTAATATCGAATCTGGGGCTATTCACATATGTATTACGTAACGATACTTACAAAATTTTCATTATAAAATATCCAAACCGTAAAAAATCGTTAATCGTTAAAACGTATCAACTTTTGTAATATTAAATATATAACATTAAATTAAAAATTTTAAAAACCTCCGAAGAAAATAGATGAATACTTCAAAACGGCTGGACCAATTTTCTTTAAACATAGGTTAGAAGATTTTGGATCAAGTTAACTTTCAAACAAAATTTACTAAATTAAAATCGATCTAGCCGTTGAGTGCTACGGTGACAACGATTCAACAGGATACATCTAGATGTCTTCTAAACGTGGACTCGTACAGACACACAGATACTTTGAATGGGCGTGGCACTGCCCACTTTTTCGTCACTATATTGTGCTGTCACATCAAGGGTATGTTTCTAGAAAGTTTCATAACAATCGATAAAGATTCTAAAATAGTTTTGGCCAAAAAAAGTGGTCATCTGAACAATAGTGCAACGTTATTAAAATTACCAAAAATATATGCGTACAAATATAATGACTGCAGCACAGAATTAGCACTTATGCTAATAGAAAAACTGTTGAAGAAGAATTTAATCAAAATTTTAAACTGAAGGTGCCAAACGGATTCAGCGCGTTGAAATACATGTAGGTAAGTGGGTCTGTTCGAATGTACACTAAGGCTGTTCACGACATAGTGGGAAAAAATTTTTTTTATCGGATCTAAACGCATAGTAGCTTATTTTGTGCCACTTGGAGTGCAAATAAGACCTGCAAAAAATATATTCAATCGAACAACGTTTAGAGGTTGCTCAACGCTCCCAAAGATTTGCTATAGAATAGCTTTTGTATACCTATTTCTTTAGAAAATTTACTATTTTTTACCGGTGTCGATTTGTGAATTGGAAATTGATCATGATTGTAATATTTGTTGATTCTTTGAGAGTGGTTAACGATGCAGCAGAACGCTCTGTTGCTCTAATGTCTGCCTTCAACGAATCTATTACGAAGAATGAGACAGAAATGCAGAAATTAATTCAGGTGGTAGAGGATCACAGAAAGAGAGTTCCCGATGCTCGAAAAGTTTCACTTAAAGCGAATAATCCGCGATAACAAGATCATAATGCATTTTAGATTGTGTTAAGTGGTTTTTATGTAATGCTGATTAGCACATTTTGCTTAGATTATATGATTAAAGTTCAATAAAAAGAAGTCCTTTGAGCAACCCCTAAATATTTTTCGATTTGTTTGAGTTTTTGCACAAAGCAATGTTTATAAAAAAGGAACAAAATAAGCTACTATGCATAATCAAATTCAAAAAAAATTTTTTTTGAACAGCCCTAATGTACACCCCACATTTTTTTCTCTTTTTTGCACTTTTGTTTGAAAAACATGCTTTTTTCTGGTATTTTTCTCTTCTCTGTTAATTATATTACAACTTAAATATCTGGAGATCGGTAAAATGTATATCAACATTTTTTTAAATGTAGCTAGTTAAATAATCTTTAGAGCTCACAGTACAAATTTCAGAAAAAATAAAAATTTTTAGCTAATTTTTTTTATAATATACAAACTTGATTCCAGAAATTTCAGTTATTTTTACTAATTTTGACTTAGCGGCAATATTTATAGCCAGGATGTCTTAAATTGATGTACCAACAATGCCAACAGTCTACTAAATAATATGTAATTCATGGATTTTTGACGCACCCTGTGAAATTTTTTAAAGATAAGGTCAGGATTTATTAGAGAATGTAACTACAAAACTCTTTTAATAAATTTTGCACTCATAATAGGCTGTTTCGAAAAGGATTCCTAAGAAAAATCTCATCCTTAGAATGCTAGCGGTATTGCTTCTAAAGCTCTGGGCGTTTCTGCAATAAGAGCAAAATAATTATATAAAATAAATCAAAATTGCGGTTTACGCCAAAAAGTAGCAACAAAAAGCTTCCCAGCAAAAATTTTAGTGGCAAAGTAATGAGTTAAAATGCTACTAAACATACCCTTCACTAAGTGTTGTGTTTTTCTTCCGACGGGGTTTTTTTGAGTTTGGAACGATTTTCCGTCATCCCACGTCAAATTTGGTTTGTAAACAGACCGGTTTCGGCTATGTGCCATCTTCAGTGTTCTATTGAATACTAAATTTAGTATTCAGTAGAATACCCTTCACTACTTTGACTTTAGCATTTTAACCAATTACTTAAACATGGCGTTTCGTTGTAGGCAAGTACTTACCACATTGGGTTACAAATAACAAGTGAAAAACTCCAATATTTAGAAGGCATTGAATGTACAATACACAATAGCAATTAAATGTCTCTGATAAGCATTGAACTCATGCCGTTTTCAGTTATTGTGTTATTTTAAGCCAAGTGTTTTGCTCACTGGGCTACTGCACAACTATTTTGTTATGGTCTCAAAACTTGTTTTCACAAAAATTCCATTTTGTTGGCCCCGGGGTTGAATTGCTCATCGTCTGTATGATAAGCAGATACACTACTACTCTACCAATAAGAGAATAAATGGCTTATTTATTTACTAGTAAGTAAGTAATGGATCAACTACTGCAAAGAAATTCAGACAATATGTAGTTCGTGGTTCAAAAGTATGTAGTTTGGTAATGACAGCACACTACCAAGTTTTTGTTGGGATATTATTTTATAATTTTATTATTCATAAAGTCTGAAATTTAAATTATTAATTTAACAATTGTTAATTAAACAAGTTAGTCCTGTTTAGAGGGACGAACTGATGCAGCATCAAAATCCAAATTATGGCCAACAGGGGTGTTCATTAAACACGTGTGAACTGCATAAACGTTGACATCGTCTTCCGCGTCAGTCCTGTAAAATTGGCGGATACAATATTCAGCAATTGTTTTAGCTTTTTCTTCGGACATGTTCAACTTGAATTGTTTAGCAATGCGATCAGCATAATAGCCATGATCGTTACTAAAAACGCCAATTTTCTTAGATGTGCACACAAGATATTTGCGAACCGGTTCCTCATTCTCAAATTCTAGCTTCTCTACTTTCGCTATTTGTTCATGAGAAAGAGAATGTAGTTTTGCACACTCATGGTGAATCTCTTCCAGTTCTTTGTCAGTTTTAACAGTCCATTCTTCGGCGGAAGCCTTAAGATAAAATTTTAAATTGAAACAGTTTTATATATCAGCTCCTTTGTTTTTAGACCGTGACCAAAACAAAAGGATGTGTTAAAGTTTTAAATTGTGTATCTGTGTATTAATTTGTCTATTTGCGGCATCCTAACTCCCAAACGTTTGATAGCGTGTAATGATTTATTATGACTCAAGAAAATCAATCAGTTCAGTCTTTTAGTAGTTACGATGCCTCAAAAGCACAGATTTCGGAGGATTTTAACACTTAAAATGTTTAATTTTAAAACTTTTACTTACGCATGCGACTAAAGCCAAAATTGCCAAAAATACCTTCATTCTTGATAGCTTTCTTTTAGTTTTTTTAATTTTTTAGCTCAAATATTCAAACTTGAATGTTGAACTTTTACTTGAAATATCTTGCTTATATAGAAAAATGCATCGCAATAAACTCTTTTATCTTATGCTGTTTATGTAGCAGTGAGCCGTACTTATACACATGCGAGCCACACTAAAGCAAACTACAGTATCTATATTTTTTTATAGCTATTCCGACAGTTTCTGACAGATAATACACTGATAAAAATTTCATATGCTTCATAGTTCACGAGATAATAAAATTAA
Source organism: Panzeria rudis (assembly GCA_956483635.1). NCBI lineage: Eukaryota > Metazoa > Arthropoda > Insecta > Diptera > Tachinidae > Panzeria > Panzeria rudis. The sequence continues at coordinate 197,555,061 of OY101447.1, forward strand.
TTGCACCCTTATTTTCAAGATATTATGAAAAAAATTGCATCCTATATGAAATGAGAAGAAGAAGTTGTACGATTATGCTGGAAATTTTAATTATTTAAGTGATTTCAAATAGCTCATAATATCTGTAAATAGAAAAAGATATGACATCAATAATAAAATGGACAACTAACGCACCAAAAGATGACGCCATGTGCTAATTCACTGGTTTCCCCCATTTCTTGCAACTTTGCATTAAAAATTTTATGCTGCATATGAGTCTCAACATTTGTTTTTATAAATTGTCTTTATAAGCAATCCTCGTTGATATATATATAATACAATGCATATAAAGCACGTGATTTAGATGATATTGACAATTAGGTAACACCATTTCCCAGCGTTAAAACGCAGGAAGCCTTCTAGAAGGCCTGTTTAGCAGACATAAGTCCTTCAATCGGCATTAATTTTTTACTCATTTCATTTTTTTACCCATTTTATCATTCCTACGTAGGCCTTAAACAGTCGCTTCCCAATGCAGGGTTTGTTACAGGCCTCTTCTGGCGTGCCATTTTGAAGGATATTTAAGGAAGGTCTGTTAAAAAGCAAATGGAGGTAAATTTTTTTCTATTTCAGTACTTTTATAACGGCTTCTTTAGAATATGATTAATGCGATTTTTTATTTCGAACTATTTTTTTCATCCAAAGTAATTTTTTATACATTTAATTGGACATGAAATAGTTGAGTTTGTTGAGCGATCTCTCCATCCGTGTATAAACCTGCTTGGTATCAATTTTTCTTATTTGTAACTTCTTTAAGGCGATTCTTATCTGTAAAAATGTTAAAGAGAAATTAACAAATGCCTGATTGGAATGGAGTTCATGAGACTTTAAACTGCTCTCCCGAAAAATTACTTGAAAACGACATAGGTGGTTAAGGCTTGTGCCACATATTCTGTAAAAATTTAAAAGGTTTTCCTTAAAATCACAAAATGGAGTTGTCACCAGTTGTTTGGAATTTATTAATGAGACTATGAAATCCAATAGAATCCTGTCATTTTATTCGCTATACCTGATTTAAATGTATTGGGAAATATTTTATTAGGTTGCGAATTTACGAAAAAAAATTCTTTCAGTGCATCTTGGATATTGCTTATAATTCTTTTCTTAAAAAATACTACTTTAATTTAAACCAAATATAATTAACAAACTTAAGCTTGAAAAATATATTACTTTGAACTAAAAACACTAATATTACGCTTGAATTTATAATATTTTTATTAACGATTATAATATGTCAAGATGAATATTAAAATAGTTAAGAACGTGATAAACTTTATTCGCAATTAGTCACTAATCTGCCATGATTTTTGGGAGTTAAACTATAGTTTATGTAGCAAAGTTCCATTTTGGAAAAGTTTTATTCGCGTAAAAGCGTAGTAGTAAACTAATCTTTATGGTTGCAAAAATATTATAATTTAGCGAATAATTTATTTAGTTGATAACGAATGATAACCTCAATATTCAAATTGAGACGACACGTGTTGAGCTTTTTTTATGATAAATGTATAATCATGCAAAAGTTCTGAAAATTTTATTTTACGTTTTCAAGAAAGAAAAACATAAAAAATCACAAACGCTGTTAGTATTTTTTAGCAGGTCTTACAGGGCATCAATCCCAAAAAATTGTAAAATTTTCCGCAATAGAAAATTTGAAGCTGGGCTAATAGACAATCTGTCGCCAGCGCAGCCGTTATACGACATACTAGAAGAGAAAACTCTTAAGCCTGGCTGGTGGCTGGCTAGGCAAGAAATTTTATTCACAGAAACCGCAATTACATATTTGAAAATAGAGTAAGTCCTCAAAAAAAATTATTTTTCTATAAACGAGTTTTTTGGAGTTATTTAACTTTATTATGAAATTAGATCTGAAAAATAAAATAACTTCCCAAACAATCGCTGCTCTATACATTTGCTTAGGGCCTTTTTTATTTACACTCAAATCTAATGAGCAAAATTAAATTAATTTATCAACGAAAACATTATTAAAAATAGAATTAAAACCATGATGTACAGATATAGATAGATGAAAATTTCATTCAACAATTAATTTAACTAATGAAACGTTTGATTTTACAATAAACTATTATCAATGAAGACTCGTTAGCTAAATAAATGATTTTCCTAAAGTGTATAACAATAAAAAAGACATATGCACACATATAATTTACATATGTATTTCATTAATTTAATGAAAAGTCATTAGAATATTTTCATTCATGCAATGAAATCTTTCATTAAAGCTGTGAAACTTTAAAATTTTTGTTTATGTATATCAGTTTATATAAAAATTTACATTTTTATTAATATATATAATTTACTTATTTGTTTTTAGAGTTCCGTGCCCCAATGCTAACAAAGGAACCCTACTGTTTTCGCTACGCTGTCCGTCTGTGAGAACTGTGACGTGTACAGAGTTTTCACTCAGTATATATAACTACCCAGTAAAAGTACTGCTTCGGCCGCAACTGGTTTGTAAGCGAGAGACGCTGGTTGTTGTTGTTGGAGCTCTTGCTTTTTATATAAAATAGCGCTTCTTTCGAAGCATCAAAAACGTTCTAACATAAATGTCTCTTCGTCTTATTGTGTCATCGTTAAACTAGAGACAAAACAAATCGTGTTTTATCAGCGATGCCATTAAAAAGCGCTAAATCTATCGCGAAAGGCGCTAACGCGATAGATTTAGCGCTTTTTAATGACCCAAAAAGCGCATTTTTATTTTTAGCGTTTTTTTAAGCGCTAAATTGTCGCTTTTCGTTTTTTTTTAGCTTATTTAGCGCTTTTTATATACAACAGTGAATACTGCTGGTAAAGAGTATGAAAAGTGGCTTTATTTTTCAAAAGGGCTTACTTCCATATTACGCAAACTTTCAGTAATGAGAAAAAACATTTAAGAGCTTTTTAAAGAAACTTATTTTTTTTTAAATGCCTCCAGCGGTGGTGTAGTGATCAAAAAATAAGTAAGATACATTTGGAAATATGTCTTTTTGGTGTAAAACATTTGGATATGTGCCGGTTTGTTGTAATGTTTCATGGATAATACTTAAGTATGTGATTATCACAACTGGCTGATAAGTTTGTCCAAGGCGTGGGACGTATGCGCAGTGGGAAGAGAATGATGTATTTTTGTTTGAAAATCAAATGACATAAAATATTTCTCACGATCAAAAAACAAATTAATATGTATTATCAATAACCTAATCATCTCAAACGTACAAATAACATGTAACATAAAATAAATTAATGAGACATTTTGCTTAAGATAAGAACTTTTCTTTTATTAAAATCTAGCTCTTTTTAGCCAGACATACGTGGCCACTACACGACTACTATAATTTAGCGTCTTTTAGCCCTTTTTGCAATAGATTTTTTGCGATTTTTGCTTTCAAAGTGTTGGCACCGCTGTGTTTTATTATAAATCTCTCTTTTCCATGAAATATGTGAGAGATGTACCCTGCAGACAAAGTAACTAGTATGTAGTTAGAACTATGTATATTAGTTGCTTTTTACTTTAGACTAGTTCCCCATCTGTCCTTTTGTCATATATCGAACTATCGATTTTAACATTAGGTTGTCATAGGAGTCCAACTAGTTCATTTGTATACAGTTATATCCCAGTTGAAATCCTAGTTGTTGTAAACTAGTGATTTTACTAGTTTGTTTATTTAGATATTGCAACTCTTAAAACAACTTTGGCTCAATCGGGGTACGAACACACATTCCTCATATTTCAAGGCAAGTACTCTACCCAGTGAGATACTTTCTACTTATATTTTTAAGAGCTAAAAATATGTTTTATATACAAGTCGTATACAAGAAAATGTTGTCTTTTTTTTATTAGTATCATTATTGACTTGATACAACTAGTAATATGATTGTTCTTTTTTTTACTAGTATCGTTATTAGTCTTGCTACAACTGGGAATATGACTGTCCTTTTTGGACCAGTAACATTACACAAGTAATATGACTGTCCCAAAGCTTATGTAGTTGTAAATTCAGCTGCTGGGTAGAAAGAGAACATACTTTAAATGTATTTGAGTCCTAAATGTGTTAGTGTTTATTTGAAACAATGCGTGCGGCAATTCTCTATACCAGTGGTGACCATATATACACTATCTTATTCTTTATTTGTGTATGTGCTTCGCGGCTAAATAGATAGGCTGTGTGTCTCACATACAGTATACGTGTGTTGATGATAAAAAAACAGCTTATACTCGCGAGTATACGAAATTGAAAGAATGGCCACCACTGCTCCAGACCAGTGGTGGCCACACAAACCCTATCTTATATTTATTTGTGTATGTGCTTCGGCGCTAAATAGATCCCAGCAGCTAAAGTTACAACTAGATACGCTTTGGGACAGTTATGTTACTAGTTGTAATGTTACTGGTTAAATAAAGGACAGTCATATTCCTTGTTGCAGCAAGACTAGTAACGATACTAGTAAAAAAAGAACAATCATATTACTAGTTGTATCGAGACTAGTGTAACGATACTAGTCAAAAAAGTACAAAATTTTCAGGTACACGACTTATATATAAAACATAATTTAGCTCGTAAGAAAATAGTAGAAAGTGGCTCAGTGGGTGAGTACTTGGCTTGAAATATGAGGAATATATGTTCATACCCTGGTTGAGCCAAATTTTTTTTAAGAGTTACAAAATCTAAATAAATAAAACTAGTAAAAGCACTAGTCTACAACAACTAGGATTCCAACCGGTGTTAAAATCGATAGTTCGATATATGAAAAAAGGACAGATAGGCAACTAGTCTGAAGTAAAAAACAAGTAGTATAGTTCTAACTACATACTAGTTACTTTGTCTGCAGGGATAGGTTGATTGTCTCACATACAGTATACGTGTGTTGATGGTTAAAAAACAGCCTATACTCGCGAGTATAGGAAATTGAGAGTCTGGCCACCACTGCTCTAAACATTCTTGCCCAAAAATATTTTGCAGATGCATTGCTGAGAAAATTTTAAAGTACAGTGACACGATAAATTGAATGTGCTTTATTTTCTCTTGGTAAAATTGCAAAATTTTCAATACATTTTGCCCCAATCCCCTAATTTTTTGGAAAAATATATTTTTATTTCTATCATCATATATTTTGCACACTGTATTTGACAAAATACCATAGCTACTATGCATGTATACTCTTCGCTCTCTCCTTAACGACTAAATAAAGAGCACATATACAAATGAGGTGGCGTTCTAAGCAATTGTTTGGAGAAAAGGGCAAGAATGGTCTAGAACAGTGGTGGCCATTCTCTCAATTTCCTATACTCACGAGTATAGGCTGTTTTCTTACCATCAGCACACGTACACTGTGTGTAAGTGTATTGCCGCAAAGCACATACCCAAGCAAAGAATAAGATAGTGTATGTCTGACCACCACTGGTCTAGAACCTATTTTATTGAAAGCTACAATGTTACTGTATATGATTTTGGTTATTTTGGAGTTTATCTTGAATAAATGTAAAATGCTGACTAAACATTACGCACACTGAGAGATCTCTGCTTTTTTTAGCATCCTCGGAAGCCGTTCAAAACATCGCATGTACAATGCATGAAAGTATTTTACTGCTTCCAGAAATATGATATTTTTATTAATATGATTATTTCGAACGTGTTTGCTTTGTGAATCATAATTGATTGTTAGGCTAAGGTAACGTTGAAAAATTAAGTTGATGCTAATTTTTCCCTAGTTCCCTGGAATACTAATCATGCCCAATTATTTCTGAATATAACGTTACGAACCTTAGCCTAATAATCGATTTGGATTCATGATATTTTTACAACAACAACAAATAATAAAAATTCTCGAAATTCCAAATAAATTATTTTATAATAATTCGTGATATTTCATTTATATTGTGAAAATGAAAACAATCTCATGAAATCGTTTTATTGGACTTACAAAACAAAATTCTTTCAGTGCATCTACCAAATTATTTCTTATTTCTTTCTTATTATATAATAATTCTATTTAAGAAAAATTAAATTACTATTCAAAAATATGGTTGTCTACTAACAATGATTTGGTATAAGCACCAATGAAATGCAGGCATATAGACAAACTTCACCCACAACAAGCTAAAATTGTTTTAAATTAAATTACCAAACTTAAGCTCCACAAAAAAAAACTACTTTGGACTAAAAACATTATATTTTTTTAATGTTTTTCAGACAATATTTACAGTTGAATTTATAACACTTTTATTAAGCAACATTAAGATTAATATTAAAAGAGGTAACAACGTCATATGATTTATTTTTATTATTTGCCTAATTTAGTTGATAACGAATGATAACCTGAATATTCTAATTGCCATTGCACGTGTTACGCTAGTTCTGAAGAAAAAACAAATCTTATCACAGCCAAAGTTTGTATTTTTTTAGTTCGTACAGTTCGCCAACCCCAAAAGATGGTAAAACTTTCTGCAGTGGAAAATGTCAAGTCTGGCTAAGAAGAAAATCTGTACGGTGAAGCTATTTGACATACCAGAAGAGAAAATTCTTAAGCCCAACCAGAGTTCGTCTGGATAAGAAATTTTACTAAACTAAGAACCTAAATATTACATATTTTAAAATAGAAAAGACATCAAAAAAAATTAACAAACGAATTTTGTGGATATATTTATTTATTTCATTATGAAATACTAAGTCCCAAACTTTCGTTGCTGTTGCGTTCTATGTATTTGCTTGGGGAGTTACTTCATTTTCGTTTTGAGGAGTTGTTTTGTTCTGCCGATTGATAGTTTTAAATACAAATTTAATTAAATGAACTTTTTATTTAATGAGATTTATTATTTGAGATATTTTCCCAAATTTATTAAGTTTTTATTTGTTATAGGTTAAGTAGTCTAAGGTATAAGAATATTGCAAAGCAAGCCATAGATTGGAACGCGAAGGGCAGTAGAAGCAGAGGGAGACCAGCACGTACGTGGAAGCGGCATAATCTTGGAATAATCTTGTTACAGCCCTATGCTTTTTATAGGAGTAAGAGGAAAAAATATATGTACTCAGCGAAAAACTTTCATGCTTTCCACATGCGATGTTTTAAGCGCTTCCGAGATTACTCAAAAAGAAGGCACAGATCTCTCAGTGGTCATATTATTTAAATTACGAAGTTAGTCGGCTTTTTACATTTATTTTACAGGAACTTCAAAATAACCAAAATCGTATTCAGTAGCATTGTAGCTTTCGACAAAATAGGTTCTAATAAATTTGCTCACGCATTGTTTCAAACACTAACCCATTTAAAAACTCACAACGCATTTAAAGCATACTGTCTTTTTCATTTCGCAGTTATTGCATGGAGGAGAGAGATTTGTTTTGTATGTAGTGCAGTGGTGGCCATTCTCTGAATTTCCTATACTCGCGTGTATAGGCTGTTTATTACCATCAACACACGTATACTGTGTGTGAGACACACATCCTATCTATTTAGCCGCGAAGCACATACACAAACAAAGAATAAGATAGTTTATGTATGGCCACCACTGATGTAGAATAACTATGATTTAATTAGATGACGCACTAAGACGAAGAGACATGATCTTAGAGTTTACATTAATTCAAATATTGAACTAAAAAGCCGAAATAATACATTTTCAGACAAATCATGAATGTTCGAAGCGCTTTTCGAAGCAGGAGAACCAACAACAACAACAAGGTTCTTCCACTTACAAGCCTTCTTCGCCCGGGTATGTATCTGTGTCGTCTTATCATAACATCTTAAGTCGAGTTAAATCAAAATCGAATTAAGGTCATATTCTGGTTCGTATTCTTGCAATCCACATTTGGGTATAGTCCGTTTTCAAATGCTCCGATTTCGGTCGAAATTGTTAAAGAATTTAAATGAAAATTTCGATCGATATCCAATGCCGTCATTATTTTCCTGCTCTCTTTTATGTTTAGCAAACCATACATTCGGTACACAGAAAAAAATAAGTTTCGTTTTTGATAACAAAAATCCCGGTATTCAATAATTTTTTTTTCAAATTTCCTGTGATAAAGAATTCCGCTATATTGATAGCAAAATTATTTCAAAAGAAAAAAATATAAATTAAAAATAATGTTGACATGCCTGGGATACGAACTCGGGCTTCCCGGTCGTAAGGCTTGCTCTCTACAGCCGAGCCATGTCCCAGTTATATTTCTATGAGATAAAACTTGTTTTAAGTACTTTTGTATGAAAAGAAGAGATATAACCGGCATGGGGTAGAAATAAAAACAACGAAATATTGTATTAAGTTAATGACAAATGTTATTGAAATTCATATTTTTTTCAATAACATTGTCTTATTGGATATAATTCTTGTCTATTTTTTTTTTGTGTACAGAAATATCTAAGGTACTCCTAAGCTGTGCACGCATAAAAAATTTTAATTTCTTATGATGCCAACCATCATCACGATTATCCGTCAGATAGAGATAAAAAAGAGTTTATTACTTTCTTATTACTTTTCATTTACTATATAAAAATCATTTCCTAGTTAAACTTTATCATTCAGCCTGAAATACTTTATCAAAAACGTTAAACAAAAATCTAATAAACAAAAATTTAAGTATCGAAAATGAAAACAACATTTCTTGCAGTTGTAGCTTTAGTGTCTTGCGTAAGTAAAAGTGTCGAAAGAATAATAAACTTCAGACATACAAAGCTACATATTAAAATTTAATAAATTGCCGATAGGTTTTCGCTGAAGAATGGTCTCCTAAAAATCAGGATCAAGTAAAAGCGATACACATTGAATGCACAAGAAAGTATGATCTGACTCATGAACAATACATCCAAGTAAGGACGATACAATTGACGGATGACGAAAAGATTCGCAGTTATTTTCGCTGTGTAGCTGTGAAAATTGGTGTTTACAGCACAGGTCATGGATACTATGCTGATCGTCTTGCTAAACAATTTAAGAAAGATTTGGATGAAGATCAAGTAAAAAGCTGGGCTGAAGATTGTATCGCCAAACACTACAAGCCGGATAAACAAGGAGATAAGGGTGATCTTCAAGTTCGCAACTGTTTTTTGACAAGCATAGCTGGTGAGCAAATAAAAAGTGAAGCTTTGCAACACCTTGAAGCCTCCCAACTCCAGAATAAAACGCTTAATTATTAATTATTTTATTTATATGATTATGGTATCATTAATAATATTATAAAATCATAAATAAGAATTAAAAATCATTGCTTGTTAAAATATTATTGGGAAAAATATTCCGAAATTTTTAAGGTTTGCAAGACGTACGAGAATTAACCGAGCAAAAATTACTGCTTGCATGGAAGGGAGACGATTTTTGTCGACTTTTCCATTGTTCCATTAAGCAATTAATCGAAATTGAGGGTTTTAAATTAATCGAACAATCGAGTAACACTTTTAATTCGTTCGAGTTATTCGAGTAAGCTTTATTGCTAAAATTATTCAAGTTAATCGGAAAATTTTTGAATTTACTCGGTTTTTAGCACATTTTTGTGAACAAAAATAAAGCAAATCAAATTTTTTCGCGTTTTTATATTTTAATAATGAAAAAAAAAAACATAAAAAAATATTTCTACATAAACTAGATCGTAAGCTAATTATTTCAAATACATAGTTTTTTTGACCATACAAATGTTTCATTTTGAGAAAATTTAGCATCAGGAAATATTTAATAATATTCAGATCTGTTCTGTATTCAATGCGAAATAAAAATAATCATAAGGATTTTTGTTATAAATATTATATTATACCAGCAAGGCTTTTACAATTCCGAAGATTCATAATTCATTAAATAACACTAGTTCACAAATTTTCAATTTTTTGCGATCACCTCAAAAATGAAATGTTTTCTAAGGTAATTTGGGGTCACTGAACACGAATATGAGATTCATATATTTCTCTTAAGAACCGTTTTCGATATATTCGCAAAAAACGTGTTTTTGGCAGTTTATAAGGTTATTTCCAAAAATCTGGAGTGCTGTTTACTTGAATTGGCATTGTTGCATCGATATGCTTTTCCTCTTTCAGTCCATATTCAAAATGTTTTGATCGGATCAAAATTCAATGAGTTACAGGTCTTTAGATTTGAAAAAAACTTTGTTTTTTACACGTTTTTTTTAATTTACTATTTTAAGTCGCTCCAGTAAGGCAAAATAAATTCTTTAAAATTTATTTTAGACCCACATCTTAAAGAAAATTTTATTACAAATATAGCAAGCTTAAAATTAGTTACATCGGACTAAATATGAGAAAGTTACAACATATTTAGTGAACACATCAAAATTTTAATTTGCATTCGTTGTTCCTCAGGTCAGTAGGATTTTTTGCTTCCATTCCATTACTTTTACTCATTTGAAAAAGAAAGGTCGACATATCGCATATCAAAGTTACCAAAATTATGTGTAGTTTTCAACACTGTATTCAGATTTTTATAATTAAAATTTTTATGAAAGACTTACGGCAAAACAAAAAGAAAAATGGTGCTATGTGGTGTATTGTGCATATTAAATTTTTTCTTAATTCTATAAAATCGTTCATTATTGATATTTTGCAATGAAATTTTGCAGTTATATAGGAATTTATGTGAAATCTATGATTTGTTTCTGATAATCATTAGAATTCCTAAGAAAGTTCCAATAAATTTAAAAAATACGTAGATTTCAAAAGGGTGCATGCCCACCAAAAATTGTAGATTCGATTAAGTTGGTTTTCTAAAATCATGCCTGTGAAGACACCTTTTAGACATGTATACAATAATTATTTGATCCTTGAGAAAAAAATTTTATAGAGAAAACAATTATGGTGCTTTTTTGGGCAAAAATCGTCATAAATTCAAAATATTTCAATTTTCAAATTAAAGATTGTATATTTTTCTACTCTGAAAGAATACTTCCATCAACTATTTTTTTAACTATTGGATATTTCGTCATGTAAGTAAAAAAGAAATAATTGTGACAATCGGTTGTTATTTGGATCCGATATCTTAAAATACTGGACCAAGGATTTGAAAAATTTAGAAATTTTAATATTAAAATGAGTGTACCCCTCTAACTATACAAGATATTTGTTTAACCAAAGATTTTTTTAGAACTTTACAAGGTATATAAATAAGGACACATAAATTTTTTGGAATCGAGTGAGAAACAGACAAGCGTTGAAAAATTGTACATGACCGAAGTGCGCTATTTTGCGCTTCATACCTCTGAACCTGAGAAATATGGGAAGCTCATCTTCCTAAATTAAATAAGAACACTCCTTTGATATCTCCATGTAAAATTTTATACTGATCGGACTAAACAAAAATTAAAAATTTTTTGTTTGCTTTAATGGAGCATTTCAAAATGGTGAATTTTGAAAAAAAACGCAAAAAATAGAATTTTTTCAAATATAAAGGCTTGTAATTCAGTGAATTTTTATCTGATCAACACAGTATAAATAAGAACTGAAAGAGGAAAAGCATATCTATGCAACAATGCCAAACTTGCTCAATTCAAGTAAACAGTACTCAAGATTTTTGGAAATATCTTTACAAACTGCAAAAAAAAACTAGTTTTTCGCGAATATATCGAAATCGGTTCTTAAGAAAAATAAATTAATGCCATATTCGTGTTTAGCAGCCCAAATTTAGCATAAAAAACATCTAATTTTTGAGGTGAATTTTTTTTTGTGAACCAGTGTAAGCGAACAAAATCAATACATTTAGTTCTAAAAAAATATCATGCTTTTCTTTATTTGATAAATATTTTTTTCTCACATTACTCAGAATGATATTTCACTAATTCTAGAGAATTTGAGAAAAGTGAATTAAAAAGCATTTCCAATTCATCCTATCAATTCTTTTTTTTTTTTTTTTAGATGCATAAAGTAATATTTTATATGACAAAGGTAATTTTTGCTCTTTTATTTTGACAATACACAGTGAGGCAGAATAAAAATATTTTGGAAATAAATCAGCCATTTCGAAAAGGATCAGTAAAAAATTTCACACAGACATAACCTAAAAAAATGAGCCTCCCATATAGTTCAGGAACGCATGGATACCAAGTTATACAAATATTCACTGCGGCAAAAATTATGATTATTTGCAAAAGAAATTAAAAGTCGCTATAACTCTAAAAAGGATAGAAATTTGGAATAAATCACACATATCGCTAATATGTTGAAAATTCGAATTAAATCGCAAAATTGAAAGCTAAATTCAATTTAACTAAAATTGATTAAACTTGCTAAAACTGTAAGGTAAGTCAATAACACGGGAGAAAGCGCAAAACCTTAAGACAATTCGCAAAAGCTTGCTAAAATTTTAAATATTAAGTCCCTAAATAAAAATAAATAAAGAAAGCCAAATGCTTTGGAAAAATAACATCTTTCGCGAAAATAACAGAAATTCGAGAAAAAATTTTAAATTTTAAACAAACCATAATTTTAATTAAAAATCCCTAAAAATTTAAGGAATGCTAAAAATTCGCTAAAAACGCGACAATGGCGAAAATTCGCAAAAACTTGCTAACAGCGGCGGCATAATAGGCAAAGTCTAATATTGTTCAAAATTCGTGAAATCTCTTAAGAAGCAGAATAATAGCCCAAATTCGCTTTTATCGCGAACATTGCAAAAATTCTCGAGAAGTTGCAAGATGGGAAACAATCCTTAAAGTCGTCAAAACTGTTGAAATAAAATAAACTCGGAAAGAAGGCAAAATAAAATTGAAAGTTCGTAAAAAAAATTTTTAAATGTATTGAAGAAATCAGTAACACTGCAAAGAATAACAAAATATCAGAAAATTAGATTAATTACAAAAGAAAATAGCAAATATTCGCTAAAAATTGCTAACATCGCAGAAATTGCAATGTCTAGTAAACGTTTTTGTTTTATTTTGATGTATATAGCAAGTTCGTGACGCACGACAACTTTCGTCCAATGTAGTGATTGTGTGCATTTTCATATACACAAATGTATTTTATATTCGAATATTCGACGAATATACGTAACGAAAAATTCTTTGTTCGTCCCAGTTGTGTTTATACCATAATGCTAAAAATAAAAAGGGAAATAATACATACATAAGTATTTTAAAGAATAAATAAAAACCGAAACTGTATAATTGTGAACAATACTTTTCGTGTCTATTCTAGTCAATATATTATTATTATTATTTAGGTATTAGCAATATTAAAATGGCTTATTTACGCAAGTTTTCTAGCTTGCCTAAATAAAATTTAGCACGTGCAGGTAGTATGGAATAATTTTAAACAGTAGTTCTTCTAGTTTTTTTAACCTTTCTAAGGTGAAATATACTGATGTACTAAGTGGAAATATTAGTCATGCCCATTCAAAAAAGTCTGTACGTGATAGAAAAAAACTGAAATCGAATTTGAGTTTGGTGCATTAAACTTTGTATATTCCACATATGTTTATTTAAAGGCTCGAAAAACTTATATTTTTTTGTAGATCAGTGTAATTTGGTAGTTAACACAGTATATTCTTAAGATCTTAAGAAATAAAAAATTTAAAAAATCAAAAACCCATCTACGTACAAAAACTAAAAGAAAAAAACAAGTACAATGTGCGGAACAGAGCAGGTTTTACATCCGGAAACCATTATTACACAGTTTGGTTTTAGATTTTGAGTTCAAAGTAGAGATGGGAGCGTATCGACATTTTCCAACACGACACGAACACCAATCCCGGATGTCCAGCACGTACGAGACACGTACGCCCAAAATTTTCAAAACACAACACGCACGAAATCAAATCCAAAAACAAAATTTTTTTATACTTAAAAACATATTTTTCTTTTATTTTAACGTTTTATGTTCTATTTGTATTTTTTTCATATTTTTGTTGAGAAACAGTAACTTATTAAGATTTTTGCTCAATAATCTTTTGCGGAAAGCTTCTGCATTCATACATACTTTAACCTGAAAATCGTTTCGTGTTTTTCGAGCCAAGTTTGCTCAACACGATACGACACGAACTCGAACGAAATCAGATTTTCTGTCACGAACACTTTGTGTTGAGTCGTGCGTGTTCGTGTCACGAAAATAACACAACACGCGCCCATCTCTAGCTCAAAGTTCATTTTTAACGCAGTTTATTTTTTTCGGTTGCTAACCAACTTTAAACCCTTACAGAGAGCCGATATTCATTCCAAATGAAAAAGATAAGAGAAAACTAAAGATTGTTTTTAAATACCTGCTGAATGATATCCATATTAATATAGTCGGGCGACATTTTATTTTCTTCGTTTTCACAAAATGGCGTCCACCATATTGAATTTTGACAACTGTCATATATTTAGTGACACTCATCAAAATCGGCCCACGCGTTTGGTTTATATACACATACATACATTTTTTATTATTATTTTTTCGGTTATATGTATTTATTTATTGTATCTTCAATAAAATTGAACTAGCAATAAGTAATCAAATCTTAACTCTAAAATTTTAATTTTTAAGTGCTGTTTGGTTGTTTACGTCTCTCGTGTTCGGCTGAGAGCAAGATTGTCCCTCCTTCTCAGCCGAGTGTGGCATCTAAAGTTAATGATGTTTCGGACTAGGGGATTTGGATGCAACTCAGGTCTTTTTATGTAGCTTGTCACGTGTTTAGAAAACACTGTCTTAACCGGCGGCACATCTAGGTCTTTATGAATTCGCTTGTTTCTGACATACCATTTTTTTATTATAAACTGAAAAATGTTGTTCGTTCGAACAATAATGAGAAAAAGTTCTTCAAATATTCGAATAATTTTTATTCGAATGACAACAATAATGTATGTACTATGTACCTTAATAAATATATATATAGCGAAACTTTAGAGATATCGTTGAATTGACAGTCAAAAAAATGCCGATACCGATATAGCGGCAAGTCCAAATTATCAACGATATATCGGTATCGGATGCTTCCCTAATAAAAAGGTTAAAAAACTAGAAGAAATACTGTTTAAATTTTAGTTACGCAAGCTAGAAAACTTGCGTAAATAAAGTCATTTTAATATTGATAACATCCACATTAGGGTGTCCGTTATTTGCATGGGAATATGTTTTTTTACGAAAACGTTCAAGTCTCACCCTCCAAAAAGTTAAGACATGATGCCGTGCCGTGCTGACTTGCGGTTGAAATTTGTTAAATTACAATTATGCGGCATGATGACCCGCAAGTCGAAAAACATGACCACCCCTGCAAAAATTATTGGTCTACATGGTCCATTTTAGCTGATATGGACTAGTTACAACATGGTCCTATGTAATGCAACTATGGACCACTTTCAAACAAATGTTCGTGTTTTAGCACGAAATGTAGTGTTGCCAACAATGTTATTTCATAATATATCATCAATTACCAGCAATATGGTAGCCCTGATGGCACAAAAGTTTATTTGTGGTTATAATGAATGTTTGTAATTAAAAGTTTATTTTTTTGATAAAAGTGAAAAAATAAATAAAAGTGAGTTTTGTTTATAAGAAATCAAAAATGCAGTGTACCTCCCATCAAAAAAGGAGACTTATTAATGCAGAGGGAAAATCATTTACGTAGACTACAAAGTGAAAATGAAAACTAGTTTTCTGTTTGTGAATCATGGAGTAGTGACATAGAGTAGTTTTAAAACTAGCCCCTGTAGGTGATCCATGGAGTAGTTACATGGTCTAGTTTTTGGGTTAGTCCGATGTAATGCAAAGCTGGACCACGTGGTCCAGTCCTAGGACATCGCAATGTTAAATGGACCACGTCTAATGCATACGTTTGGGGTAGTTTGGGACTAGTCCTGTTCCATTATGGAGTAGTCCTTACACGCATGTATGGACTAGTCGCGATTTTTGCAGGGAGATCATGAAAATGTTTCTTCTAAAAAATTGTTGTCTGTGGTGTGTTGCCTTGCCGACTTTTATCTGAATCGTATATTTAATAAATTATTTTGTTAAATATAAGATTTAGATAAAATTTGGCAAAGCAAAAGCTGTTGGAGACTTCAGAGACAACCACTTTTTAGAAGAAAATTCTGATTAATCAATTATTTGATTAATCAAAAAACCTGATTAATCAAAATGCTGATTAATCATATATTGGAAGTTTTGATTATTCAAATTTGAATAATTTTATTCAAAACTAGATGTGCCCGCCCGCTCCGCGCGCTTAAAGTTCTCTTTATGACTATAGGGTATCTATAAAATATAATAATATAGCGTTCTTTATATATTTTTTAAAGTTCCTGTTATGCTAAATAAACAGTGCCACCACCAACGTTAAAAAAAAAACAAAAAAAAATTCTTTCTAATAGGGCACATTTTCGTTTTTTTTCTATTTTAACTTAGAAATGAGCTATTTTATCGCGGTAAAAAGTACCCTATGTTTGAATCAGGACTCTAAAGTACCTTCATACCAAATTTCATGAAAATCCATTCAGTGGTTTTTGAGTGAAGCGTGTTCGGACAGACAGACAGACAAAAATGCCAAAATTTGGTGTTTTGTTCTGTACATCGATTACTGTTTACGGCACCATTAAAATTTTCAAAAAATATTTCATGTACAGACAGTTTTATTATTTTATTATATGTATAGATAATAAAACAACAATATTTCAAACAAAATGAATTTAACACATAAAATATTATTATATTAGAAATTATATTAGAAATAAAATAAACTAAAAACAAAAGCATAAAATAAAAAACACAAGAAAAAAATTAAAAACACAAATTATTCAATTGTTCAAAATATAAATTATTCAAAATCATGACTAATCAAATAATCCTCATTTTGAATAATCAAATTTAGAATTATTTGATTAATCAGCATTTTGATTAATCAGGATTCGTGATTAATCGATTAATTGATTAATCATAATTTTGATTAATAAAAAATTATATTAATCAATTAATCGCACATCACTACTCGTGGGTCATCATGCCGCATAAATGTAATTGAATAAAATTTCAACCGCAAGTCGAAACGGGAAGGCATAGTGCCAGAGGCGTAAAATTGTTTGCATCAAGCCTCAACTTTTTGAGGGGCGAGACCAAAAATATTTCCACTTCAAACCATAAAGAACACCCTAACCTACGTACATACTATGTACATAATAACAATATAATGACTAGAATATACATAAAAAATAGTTTACACATTTATTTGCACAGTTTCTTTTTTATTTTTTAACATACATACTTACTTGTATATTTTCATATAAAGATCATATACATATCATATCATATCATATCATATCATATACACTAATACATAAACTTAAGTACATAATAGTGTTGTCATATAAATACATATGTGTATGTATAACTACCCTGTCGGAATTTTATTATCTAGCACACAACTTTTTACTAACTCATTTACAACTGACTTCTAAACTAACTCATAAATGATACATATGTGAGTCAGATGTTTTTTTTTGTAGAACTGGCTTCTTCCCGATAAGTATTGAACTAACTGATGCAGATATTAGTGAGTTGTTTTTGTGCAACTAACTTCTTCTCAATAAGTTTTCAACTAACTTTTAACTAACTCAAAGCTGATGTAGAGATATGTCAGTTGTTTTTGAACAACGTTGTATAAACTTATCTCTGTATCACTTTGAGTTAGCTAAACGTTAGTTCAAACCTATTCGAAAAGATGTCAGTACAGACTTCATGTTTATGTTAGCTCTGTGCCGTCTATATTTATTTATTTTATTTCTATACGTTGAAAAACTGAATAGCAAAATATTTTTTTTTTTTTGAAAAACCAGCTTAAGTGCTAAGCGAAGAATACGCCAAAAGCTGAGTTTTTCTGGAAATTTTTCTGATTACTTACTCATCCAGACCTAATTGTGTACCACATTTCAGCTCTCTAGCATACAAACAAGGGGCGCCTTCGTCCCCTCTAGATGAAAAATTCTCGTGAACAGATTTTTTTCTTATTACTTTATTATCAAGATCTACCGGTATATCAAAATTACAGCTTTCTAGCTATAGTGGAAGTGTCTCGTATGAATATGGGGCACCCTAGTCCCTCCACGTTGAAAAGTGCCCGATTCCAGATTTTTCTGTTTATTTTCTCACCAGGACCTAACTGTACAGATCTCTAGTTATAGTGGAAGTGCCCCATAATATTGATGAGTCAGTGAGTGAGTGAATAGTTACAAAAAGAGGAAATTTTAACACTTTCATGTCTCTTGAAGCTTTTACGGTAGAACTTTCAAGCTTCACCTATGAGGCTACCTGTGTGAAGGGAACTTATGTTTCAAGTTTTATTATTTTATGATTATTAAGTGAAGCAATGTTATGAAAGAGTAAAAACAGCGCGAAAGGTTTCATGCAATATATACACTGTGTGGCATGAACTTATCCGAACGCACACGGTAGTGTTTGACAATATTACTCTTTTGTCGGTTAATGTACAAAGAGCTAACTAACTGGGGGTCTACATTAGCCATGATATTGGTATGAACATCATGTCGGACATCGTATATGGCTAATGTAGACCGCTCATGTCAATGTTTCGTTTATGCTCTGACATCGATGCCAAAACATATGGCTAAGCATCAATGTTCGCCATGAGATTCACCGCCGTCAACAACTATTAGTAATAGAAGGAAAAGAGACAGAACAAAATTGGTAAATATTCCATCTCTCTTGCACTACAACAAAGTTTTTTGATAAAGGTGCCCACACACGACTGATTTGTGCGTGTGATTTGTTCGTGCTCTACGTCTTGTTACTCGTTAATGGGGCTGTGCGCGCACAAATCACAAGTAATTGAAAAATTTCAATTTCTTCTGATTTGTGCGATGTGTTAGTGGGCTTGTGCGCGAACATTTGAATGTTTTTTTATTTTTGTATACTACGAAAGCAATGTTTCATAGAATTTAGAAAAGAAAATGTAATTGCACAAAGTAAAAGCGATAAATGTAAAGATAAAAACATAAATATATAATAATAATGTACAAAAAAAAAAAAATAACCAAAAGAACAATTGCAACATCCGCTTCGCAATTGATGTGTACTTGTTGACATTTAAGTTTATTGTGATTTGTTCGTCGTTAGTGGAAATTTGGTACGCGAACAAATCAAACGCACAAATCATTCGTGTGTGGGCTGCTTAAGGCAGAACATGGACATCGCACGTATTCACCACATCAAAAGTTGATAAATTTTTTACAGCTGCTCATGTCATGTCGATGGCTTGTGAATATTTAAAGCTGTTTTACACTATCTCACAAGCCGTTTGAATTCTGTAGAAAATGCAACCCTGATCTAATGAATTTATGGAAAGTTTTACAAAAGCAATAGCAACACATTATATCCGGGTTGCATTTTGTGAAGAAGTCGAACAGCTTTTATAGTAATAGTCTAAAAAGAGCTTTAGGGTGATCTACGGTTAATATCACTGTAGTGTTCTGAGAAGCTCTCCTTGTACGTCAAGTCATCGAGACACCATCTCTGTACACACGACAACTTCAATGCACTTGTTACTCTTGTTATCTTCAATAAGGATTTGTAGCACTAATTTGCATAATCGTGTCACAACAAAATCTTTATACACGATAACGTATACCACCTTGTTGCCATACTTATGTATGTATTTCTATATGTATTTTATAGGCGACAAATCATTGATTGTCTTGTAGACAACATCGATGCAAATGTCGTCGGTAACAAGTAGGACTACAGTGCTATTGGGGCTTGCAAATGTATGTGTAGGCAAAACTCTTTAATACATAAGTATATATTCTCTGTCCAATACTGGTATAAGTGCTATTTTTTTATTATTTTTTTTATCTTTTTACTTTTTTTTTTTGTTTTCATCTACTATAAATACAACATTCTACAGCGACTTTAAATCATTGAAGTTCTATCTGAGGGGTCTTGAAAAAATAATAGAAAGTTAAAAAAATTAACTATCGAAAATGAAAGTATATGTGGCGATTTTAGCTTTAGTAGCCTGCGTAAGTAAAAAACTGTAAAAAACTATATATATACATATATATCAATATGGAATTTTATCGGTAGGTTTTTGCTGAAGAATGGGCTCCTAAACATGAAGAAGAACTGATGGAGATTGTAGTAGAATGTTCCGATCAGTATTCTGTTGATCCTCATGAAATTGGTGAAGTTCTTGTTTACACTGAAATACCTAATAAGGAACCGGTTCGTAAAAGTCTTGTTTGTATCTCTGAGAAAATTGGCATTTTCCATGATCATCGCTACGATACTGATCGTATGGCTAAGCAATTCAAGATGGATTTGAAAGAAGAATATGTTAAAAAAGTTGCAGAAGATTGTATCGCCAAATACTACAGGGCTGATAAAAATGTCGATGAGAACGTTTTTAATGTTCATCTCTGTTTTACGGAAGCGACGACTAAGGAATGGACTCCTAAAAATGAGGAAGAACTGATAGATATTCTAGTAGAATGTTCCAATCAGTATTCTGTTGATCCTCATGAAATTGGTGAAGTTCTTGTTTACACTGAAATACCTAATAAGGAACCGGTTCGTAAAAGTCTTGTTTGTATCTCTGAGAAAATTGGCATTTTCCATGATCATCGCTACGATACTGATCGTATGGCTAAGCAATTCAAGATGGATTTGAAAGAAGAATATGTTAAAAAAGTTGCAGAAGATTGTATCGCCAAATACTACAGGGCTGATAAAAATGTCGATGAGAACGTTTTTAATGTTCATCTCTGTTTTACGGAAGCGACGACTAAGGAATGGACTCCTAAAAATGAGGAAGAACTGATAGATATTCTAGTAGAATGTTCCAATCAGTATTCTGTTGATCCTCATGAAATTGGTGAAGTTCTTGTTTACACTGAAATACCTAATAAGGAACCGGTTCGTAAAAGTCTTGTTTGTATCTCTGAGAAAATTGGCATTTTCCATGATCATCGCTACGATACTGATCGTATGGCTAAGCAATTCAAGATGGATTTGAAAGAAGAATATGTTAAAAAAGTTGCAGAAGATTGTATCGCCAAATACTACAGGGCTGATAAAAATGTCGATGAGAACGTTTTTAATGTTCATCTCTGTTTTACGGAAGCGACGACTAAGGAATGGACTCCTAAAAATGAGGAAGAACTGATAGATATTCTAGTAGAATGTTCCAATCAGTATTCTGTTGATCCTCATGAAATTGGTGAAGTTCTTGTTTACACTGAAATACCTAATAAGGAACCGGTTCGTAAAAGTCTTGTTTGTATCTCTGAGAAAATTGGCATTTTCCATGATCATCGCTACGATACTGATCGTATGGCTAAGCAATTCAAGATGGATTTGAAAGAAGAATATGTTAAAAAAGTTGCAGAAGATTGTATCGCCAAATACTACAGGGCTGATAAAAATGTCGATGAGAACGTTTTTAATGTTCATCTCTGTTTTACGGAAGCGACGACTAAGGAATGGACTCCTAAAAATGAGGAAGAACTGATAGATATTCTAGTAGAATGTTCCAATCAGTATTCTGTTGATCCTCATGAAATTGGTGAAGTTCTTGTTTACACTGAAATACCTAATAAGGAACCGGTTCGTAAAAGTCTTGTTTGTATCTCTGAGAAAATTGGCATTTTCCATGATCATCGCTACGATACTGATCGTATGGCTAAGCAATTCAAGATGGATTTGAAAGAAGAATATGTTAAAAAAGTTGCAGAAGATTGTATCGCCAAATACTACAGGGCTGATAAAAATGTCGATGAGAACGTTTTTAATGTTCATCTCTGTTTTACGGAAGCGACGACTAAGGAATGGACTCCTAAAAATGAGGAAGAACTGATAGATATTCTAGTAGAATGTTCCAATCAGTATTCTGTTGATCCTCATGAAATTGGTGAAGTTCTTGTTTACACTGAAATACCTAATAAGGAACCGGTTCGTAAAAGTCTTGTTTGTATCTCTGAGAAAATTGGCATTTTCCATGATCATCGCTACGATACTGATCGTATGGCTAAGCAATTCAAGATGGATTTGAAAGAAGAATATGTTAAAAAAGTTGCAGAAGATTGTATCGCCAAATACTACAGGGCTGATAAAAATGTCGATGAGAACGTTTTTAATGTTCATCTCTGTTTTACGGAAGCGACGACTAAGGAATGGACTCCTAAAAATGAGGAAGAACTGATAGATATTCTAGTAGAATGTTCCAATCAGTATTCTGTTGATCCTCATGAAATTGGTGAAGTTCTTGTTTACACTGAAATACCTAATAAGGAACCGGTACGTAAAAGTATTGTCTGTATCTCTGAGAAAATTGGTATTTTCCATGCCGAGCATGGCTACAATATAGTTCGTATGACTAAACAATTTGGTATGGGTTTGGAAATAGAAGGCGTTGAAAATGTGGCAGAAAGTTGTATTCGCAAACACTACAGCACTGATAAAAGTATCGATGAGAACGTTTTTAATGTTCACGTCTGTTTTACGAAAGGTATTGAAAAATTAAGGAATATAGTAGATGAGAGCAGCCATGGAGCACAATGAAAAGTATCATAGAATTATTTATTTAAATTAAAAAATGTTAAAATTTTCTTGAACTTTTAATTATTATGCAATAAAAAAATTTTTTTTTTGAGAAGTCACTCAAAGGAATAAAGCAACAAAATTTTGATTTTTTTTTAATTTTCTGAAATTTAAATATTATGTATTATGTATTTTCATCTGCTTATTATGATGGTATCCAAGCGCGGATCCAGGAGAGAAGAAAAAGGGATATTTCCCCTCCAAAACAAATAAAATATACCTCATTTCTATGGAGTTCCTTGCAGAAAATTTTCAAAATAGTACGTTCTATTTAAAAGTTCCCCTCCCAAAAGATTAAGCTGGATCCGCACCTGGTGGCATCATTAGTTTTTTTCTAGCAGCTCTAGTTTTAGGGCCTAATTTTCTAAAACACGTCACGAAAGTGAAATTTATATAGCAAACAATAACAAAATTACTCAATTTCTATAAATTTGTTTTTGTTTTGCATACAAATTCTTCACCGAATAAACACATACAAAATTCAGGCTTTGCTTTGCCCATAGATTATACCAAGATACAACCCAACGTTGACTCCTTCCCAAAAAAATGTGGTCATCCCTTAGAGAATCCATATTTCAAAAATCGGGCATAAATCGTCCAAACTCAAACTGTTAAAAATTCGTAATATGAGCATTTGTAGAGGAGTGAGTTTCTTGCCTTCAAATTCAGTTTTAAAAGCATTCAATACGTTTTAACTGTTAACAGAGTAATGTTAACCTGTTAACAGAGCTCTGTTAAATTCTATGGTTTGTGTCTAGGGTTTTATATTTTAAAATTTAACTTCACACACATTTTGAAGTTTTAGTTGACCATCTACGTATAATCTATGGGTTTGCCTTTCATAATTTTTAAAATTTGTATGAAAACAAAAACAAATTTATAAAATTTGAGTAATTTTGTTATTGTTTCCTATATAAATTTCACTTTCGTGACGTGTTTTAGGAAATTAGGCCCTTAAAGTTATAAAAGGTATTCACGTCAGCAGTTGCACTCTTGCGAAAAAGCAAAATTGCAAAAATATAACATCAACCACATAGACAATTATTTTGCACAACATAAAGCAAAAGGGAAGAAGGGCAAAAATTAAGGGGCCTATATTTTACCCCTCTATGAGTGACTTGGTGGCACCAATGGAGTGTTTTGTAATTTTTTTCCTTTTTGTACCCTTTTTGAGCTCGATTAGTGTCCACTTCCCCTCGTCCTTTTTATTACTCAAGACTACTCAATACTTTTCATTGGTGTTTAATGCTTACTTACTAAGCGTTAAAAGTAACGCTTAAAAAATTTTATACGTATGCACTTTTAAAGAGAGTTGTATTTTAGCCTTTCATTGTCTACTTGGCTTAGTATCAATACTTTGCCAGCACTAGTAGAAGAGCCTCTTCAGAACTCGAAATTTTTGCAAAAATCAGGTGACTTTAATTTATTCTGAATAAAATCAACATTTATTCATCGATTTTAATGGAAGAAAATAATTTAATTTGAGGTACAAGAAGCTTTACGATACTAATTTTTTTAAAGCTGTTATTTTTTTATGAATTTGTTATTTCTTGTCACTTGATCACTCATTTTCATGCTAACATTATTGTAGAAAATAATACATGCGTAATCACGAGTGCTTTAACTACTCTAATCATGTGAACGGTGGCTATTTCCATTAGTCATTCAGTGTAAACAAGAATTTTAAAGTGCGGAGTTTTACAATAAGTATTTCTTCGACGATGAGAAGATCAGCTTTTGTAAATTGTTTTTTAATTTAAACTAAAGATTTACTGCCAAATTCATAAAAAATTCTTATTTTAGGTTTAAGACTCACAATTGTTATTGAACAGTTTCACGCTAAAAACTGTTTAATATAAAATTGCATTCATAAACACTACAATAGACATTGTGTGTTTTAAGGAAATTTAGATTTCGATACTGGCAACACCACCATGTTTTGTAGTTAGTGTTGCAATAAAAAGAATATGATTTTATCCGGATATTGAAATAAACGAATAGCTTTTTATTGCTTTCGTGTAAGTTAAGATTTTTTGAACTCTCTTTATAATATATTTCTCAACTTATTTAACACAAGTTTTCTATGAAGTAAAAGCAAAAAAGAGAAATGATTACAAAAGAGTTCACACGAATCTTTTAATCATGTATGAAAAAGGTACTCGAATAACGAGCCTATTTTCATTTGTGTTGATTGTTTCTACATCACTAACACTTCTTTTTGCTTTTATGTGTTTTGATGGTGTTTTTTGCTAATTTTGTTGCGAATTTTGTTTAACTTAAGTAAATAAGTGACATATTCTATCAAATTTAAAAAACATACGTAAACGCTTATAGTCAAGACTTCAAGCTTTAATTTAAAGCATATCATGTCCTATGTGCTAAATTTGCAAAGATATTTGAAGTTGAAATTGATATATCGATGATATGAATTTATTGAAGGTTTATAGTAGGTGCATACCATCTTTAAACCTATTTTAAAATTTTCATGTAATATTCATTTTTGCATGCAATTTTATGAAATTTTGCTTAAAAGTAGTCTATTGCCCTGTTTTAAATATTTATGAATATGGCTGTTATTTGCTGAGGGTTAACTAATGTCTATATGGATTTCATTGGTGATTTACCAAATCGTCAGTAGACTCCCACCATACTTTTGAAGTCTCAAACCTCTTATTTTATGCACATATAGACTTTCAAAAACCATTTCAAAATTTACAAATAATAATTTTTTTAACCACAAAAGAATAAAATAAGCGTAGTAGGCTTAGAAACTTATACAAACCCCAACAAACAATTTATATTCGATATTAATCTATTTTATTAATCTATTTTATTTTGGCAAATGCTTTAATTTGGATTTTATTTTTCATTTTACCTTATGAATACTTTTATTGTCAACCAATGGGCGACATATCGAATATAATATGTTTGTTGGGTTTTGTATGAGTTTCTAAGCCTACTACGCTTATTTTATTCTTTTGTGATTTTCAAAAAATTATTAGTTGTAAATCCTCAAATGGTTTTTGAAAGTATGTGCATAAAATAAGAGGTTTGACACTTTTCAAAAGTATGATTGAAGTCTACTGACGATTTGGTAAGGCACCAATGAAATGCATATAGACATTGCTTAACTCTCGACAAATAAATCTTTATTTTAAATACAATTGGGAGAATATCTGAAATAATAAATTTAATAAATTGTTTATTTAATGTGACGAGAAAAATAAAAACCTTGAAAAGTATTTAAAAAAAATAAACAAAATTAATGGCCTGTTCCACAATATCGAAAGTGTGTGTGCGTTTGCATTCTAAGCGAAAGAAAACTGATTTGGGTTCCTCTAAACAAACTTCTAGGCGAACGATGACTCGAACGACAAGTCGCAAGAAGACGTAAGTGTTTTCATACGAAATCCGATTCCACTATGTCGAAGTAACGCGAACGCAATTTCAAAATCACTCACTTGTTGTGTTTCTTGCGACTAGTAAAAATTTTAGCAGAAAACTCAATGCAATTTTGGCGAGGCGTAATATTTCACTTCATTGCAATATTTTTGGATTGTCTTGTAATTTTTTTAATATTTATGCACATATTCGTACAATTTGTTTAAAATAAAAACCACTAACACGTTGACACGTTTTGTTTTGTTTATTGTTCAAGGCACATCAAACAAAGTAGTCGCAACTCTACAAAAAAAAACTAGCATTTTTGTTAGAAAAGCATAAGAATTTGCTGTGCAACTGCGACCACCTTACAATATGCTTCCTTATTGTTAAGTTCAGTTGTATTTTTAATATTTTAAAGGAAGTTGCCAAATAAACTAGAAATTTCCGATCTGGCATTATTAAAAATTATCATACGTAAGAAATAAAAAATGACATACGCAACTAAATTCGAATGAAAACTGTCGACATAGAGGAATCCAAATTTATTTTAAATCGAGCGACTAGCTTTCGATCGCTTATATTTTCTTTTGGCATTGTGGAACAGGCAGTAAATTATTATTTTTCAGCAAAGTTATTTAATTAGTTTGGCTTAAGTTCGTTTTTAATTTACTCTTTCGATTAAATTATTTTTACTTTAGAAAGAAATTCTAAATCATGTAAATAATGAACATTGAAAGAAAAATTTGGCTGTATGGAAGGTTGAACTGACATCAGATATCTCGAGACCACCACGTCTTCTTGTCAGAGTTCGTTCGACCTAGACGACACTGCCAGCGAAGGCAACAACAACCAACGAGCGAAAATCCTCTTACTTTGTACCAATTAACAGATGAGTCGCCATCTCGAGACTATCATCGGAAACAAAGGTTCGGAGCTTTACTAAGTGTTTTCTTATCATGTTCAACTATTTTAAGCTTTTAATTTCTGTCTTACCAGCATGAAATATCATCGATATTTTCAAATGCTGGGATTTTTTATGTTTATTTTGTCCAAGTTTTTAACAGTATACATTCATGTTTTAGCTACGTGCCTTTAGAGTTTTAACAATTGATTTATGAATTTTAGTCGAACTGTATGGTTTTTTATCCAAATTCTTTGAATGTTTGATATTTATTAAATTAATTTTAGTACATTGCAAGTAATTATGGAGTTGTATTAGCTAGTTCCTATGCGCATTTCATTGGGGCTAATGCAAATCGTCAGGGAACCTTTACCCAAAAATCTCATGGAAAAACTAATCATGAAACTTCTAATCATACGAATAAGAAGTTTATAATATCAAGGTTAAACCATGAGCTCCACAATCAATCATGTTTTTTATTTGCTTACTTGCATACGACAACCGGTTGGTGTTTTTCCAGCTCTAAATTGTAGTTGTAAAAGCAATTGAAAATAAATGAAAAAGCAACAACTGCTAGTAATTAAGTTAAATACCTTTGAACAGTTCGACTAAAATTCATAACTCTAGTATTTTTGAATAATATATCATTTTTCAACGGGACAATTTTGGTGGTATATTTGCAATTAATCGCAGTTAATCTATTCAATTTTTTACTATTTTACAACTATTTAATAAATCAACAAAATGCCTGCCGAAAATAAAGTCTGTAGAATGTGCGAAAAATTTGGTTTGAAACCCTTTACCAAAGAAAACATTTACTATTACTACATTCCCGTGCAGGGTTTGGCCAGCTATGGTGCATTGTCGGTTAACGTCATGAATCCTTCATTAATTTCAAAGATCCTAACACCCAAAAAGGATTTAACTAATGTTTTGCTCTTGAGTTCGATAGTGGGCGGAGCTTTCTATATCTATGGTCGACCTGCCTTATCTCGGGTACCCAATGGCAAACGTGGTCTATATGCTTTGCTGGGTGGTAGTTTATGGGCTATGGGATCTGTGTTGGTGTGGGCTGTTTCTAAATCTTGGCTGCCAAGAGATAATACTGCTCTTGCAACAATTGCTAATTTCGCTACTGGTGCTGACATCGTCAAGGTGTCTACAGACTATTTTGCTGACACTGACAAATTGGCGAAAGGTCATTAAATTTAATGGTGTAAAAACGATGCTGGCACTGGTTATGCCACACCTTCAACCTGTGTGCTGTTAATGGTAGATGCATTGTCTTCAAAACATACAATAATAATTTGAATTAATAGAATAAAAACATTTTATCAACTTCTCCAGATGGATCGTTTTGTATAAGTACATGATTGTGTTAAAAATAACGTATGCAAGAATAATTTATATATAATTCAGTTAAAATTAAAGTTATGTGTTTATAAACATTAATTTTTTTTAAGTTTGTCCTAAAAATAAATTTTGCCTAATGGAGCAAATTTAGATTCTTGCAAATAAAGAAAAAAAATATCGAAATCGGTATCGCATATAAGGAGCGGAGTTCGGAACATGTATAAAAAAAACATATGTACAACACGAAAAACATACAACACGAATTGATAAATTTTCTTCTATTTTTTTTTAAAAGTTGCAGCTCCATTACGAAATACGTAAATACTACTGCCTTCTTCTTTTCTTATTTTATTATCCGTAATACAATTAATCGTGCAGTTTTAATTTAATAGCAAAATTATTATTTGAAAACTTTTTTCTAATTTTTAGTACAAAAATTATTTCTGTTGTTGGGCGGCTTCATGGCGTTTCTTAATATAATTTTTTACTTTATCGCCAATAGCGCTTTTCATCAAACAGCCGTGCACTTCAAAGGCGGCCACATCGTTCGACTTATCGCCCCTGGGATGTTTGGCAATACAGTCTTCAGCCAATTTTTTAACTTCTTCTTCTTCCATATCCATTTTGAATTGTTTAGCAATACGATCTGCATGATAGCCCTCATGAGTGCAGAAAACGCCCATTTTCTCAGCTGTGCAGAGAAGATATTTACGAACTAGTTCCTCATCAGGAAATTCAAAGTTCTTCATTTTCGTCATTTGTTCCTCAGTAAGAGGATGTTCTTTTAAACATTCCACGCGAATGTCTTTCAATTGTTCGCTATTTTTAACAGTCCATTCTTCAGCAAAAACCTGCCGATAAAAATTCCAATTAAATTCCAATTAAATTCGATTTTCGACACTTTTACTTACGCAGGCCACTACAGCTAAAAATGCAACAAATACTTTCATTTTTGATAATATTTTTCTTATATTTTTGCAACACAACTTAAGAAAACCAGCAGCCTTTTCCAACAAATATTCTATCTTGAATGAACAAAATTTTTTAATAAATATTTTATATATGTACATAAACTAAAACTAATAAATATATTAACAAACGCAAAAGATAATTCTATATGTTATTACTTGATATTGTGTATGTATGTAAGTGTGTGGCTTACATATACATACATATGTAAATACAAACATGTGTATGTATGTATAAAATGTATTACGGATTAGATTTTTTTAACCTCAAGACAGCAGTAATTTGAGCTAGAATTGATAACAAGACTGATAATGTATTCAATTAAAATTAATTGAAATATTTGTTTTTAATAAAAATATATGTATGAACATATCCCGTGGTGGCCGACTTCGCCATTATGCAGCTTATCGTGTAAAACAGCGGCCAATGAACTGATTTTCTTAAAGCCCTAGTTCGGAAGAAACAGATTTATTACCATTATTTTTGCGATCGGGCTAGAATCAATTGAGCAGTTGGAAGTAGAGATGGGCGCGTAACAAATTTTTGTAACACGACAGGACCCGAACACGAATACCAAGATGTCAAACACGTACGAAACACGAATGTCAAAAATTTTCCCAACACGACACAACACACACTAACCCTCTGCGAATGATGTCGTAGTCTAGCAGACACCAGTAAACAGAAAATATTGTTTTACGTCATATTATACAAATATCGATTCTGGTGTTTTCAGTACCTTCTTATTACGTACTCATGTGTACGTTAGTGCGAAGAAAGCAATTGAAACGAGGGCACCCGTTGATGTGAGCATACAAGTGTCTACAAGTCTACCACGTCAGTATTGAGTTAGAACTGACAAAATACGTTATAACTTTTTATTAAACCATTGAAATTATCTCTTTTTTTCTCTATATTGATTAGCTTAGGTATAATCTAAAATTAATGTTAAACTTTTTACCAAAAAAATAATATATGAAAATTTTTTGTTTTTGTATGGATGTAAGTTTTTTACGGCTAATTTATGACATGCCAATAATTTTGTTTTTAATAAGATGTGTCGTTTTGTTTTTAACAAAAAATTACAATAAATAGCAAACTACTATAAACTAAAATCAAAAATATTTTCAGTGGGCTTACAAAGGGAACTTGGAAAATATAAGCAGTCGAATTAGTGTCTATTGTACTACCACGTCAGTGGAATTGTGATAACGAAGTCACGTCAGTTGCAGAGGGTTAAATCAAATCCAATAACAAAAAATCTTTTTTATATTTGAGGACATATTTTTGTTTTGTATAGTAAATATTCCGGTTCCAGTCTCGACCGTGTATGGTACAACAAACGTAATTTATACTGTTGCCGTCGCATTCAATAAGAGAAAAGTTGTTCCTGCATGTGCTGATCGTTTCTGTCACATTGAAAAGCTATGAGACAGAAACGATCAGCACATGCAACTACATCAACGTTACGGTCGGCTAAATCAGTCTTTAGTCGTTCGCTATCAATTGGTATTTTTCATAATTTCGACGAATAGCTGCTTGAAGTTTATATTTAATTTTGCTCACATAAATTAATTACTTTTTTCAAGCGTCGCTTTTCAAGCAGTAGTGCCAAGTTTGCACTGCCAACACCTGATACCATTGGTTTATGTACAAAACTTTAAGCTTAAGAGGCTCATACACCAGTAACAAATTTGTTGGTGTTTGCGAATTTGACAAAATTCATGCATACTACATATTTTACAACTAAAATCATTTCGTGGTGTTTTGTGTCAATTTTGCTCAATACGTCACGACCCGAACACGCATCAAATCAGATTTTATGTCACGAACACTTCGTGTTGAGTCGTACGTGTTCTTGTCACGAAAAAAAAAACACGACACGCGCGCACCTCTACTTGGAAGCCAACAAACCGATTTAATGACTGACTCATGTTAAACGTTTTGGTTATGCTCATGCAAGCTATCGTTACCCAGCAAAATCTTCCGTGACAAGAAAGTAGTTTAATCATGTGTTTGAATGACGACGATGTGGTTCGATTTAGGTGAAACATGCATGATTTTATCACAGGCGTGACATTGGAGATCATGTGTTTACATGAAAATTTAAATAAATTGATCTTCATTAAAATGAATGAATTGAACCCATGCAAGTTCCCTGATTCGATGACGTTTTTTCATGTAAATATAAAAAAAAAATTTAAATAAAACAAAAATATCCCGCAGCTGCGATACGAACCATGATCTTCTGACTGTTAAGACATGCTCTGTACCACTGAGCTATTGTCTTCTTATTTTTTGCTGCAGCTAAGACTTCTTTTATGAAAATGTGCCAATGTAATGATTTAATTCCGTTTTTGCATGCCTTTTTCACTGGATATTTTATGCAATATATTACCTAGTGAAATCGCATGCGTTTTTAATGAGTTCTAAAACTATAGCTTTATTTACGATGGCTCAAGTGCTCAAGGAACCATGCTCAAGAAACCATGAAACACTATTTCATTTTGAACGCATTCATTTATATTTTGCTGGGTATTGAAGAAAATACATACATATGCATGATCAAGAGTGATCATGAGTGCTTTACACTGGCCATCTCCATTAGTTGTTATACAGTATAAACGAGAATTCTAAAGTTCGGAATTTGATGTTTTGGCGATGAGATCAGCTTTTATAAATTGTTCATTTAATATTAAGGGAATACAAATTTAAAAATATTATATTTTCTATTATTATACTATAAAGAGAATTCTCATAGCGCCCTTACATTAATAGGAAAATAATTAGCGGAGTTCAGTGGTTGATTCAAATGGTCTTGCGAAAGTGCAAATGCAAAATATCGTAGCTTTTGTCTGAAATCCAACAAAATACCAAAATTTCTTTAAAAAAAAGCTACGATATTTCGCATTCGCACTTTCGCAAGACTATTTGCATCAAACACTGAACTCCACATTAGCCATACGCGATGTTTGACATGATGTTCATACCAACTTCATGGCTAATGTAGACCCCCAGTAATAAAGAAAGAGTATTGTAAAATTTATTTGAAGTTTATAAACAAATGTTTACACGACTCTGCATATATACATATATCATCATACGGAATTCAACATATCATCTGGACACAAAAATTGTATGATAACTGATATGTTGACATATCATTTGCTGTTATATGTTAACTTCGAAAAATTTTGTACTTTAAGCATACCGTGTAGACGCTTAGCATATTGAATATGCTGACAGGCACATTTGTTGTTATTTTAAAGCATATGAGTGTTAGCGTACATTTGCTGATTCAACCTACCGTCTAGAGTAAGCTTTATATTACACTTATCCGGTGTGATGAAAAAATTTCTTCTGAAAAGCTGTTGTCGGTGAAGTTTCAATAGCTTTTTACACTTATCCGGTGTGATGGCCCACAAGTCGAAAAATATTGCAGCATTATGAAAAAATTTCTTCTGAAAAGCTGTTGTCTGTGAAGTTTCAATAGCTTTTGACTTACCGACTTCTATCCAAATCGCATATTTAACTAAATAAACAGTAAAATATCGAAATAGCCGATAGCTATTAAAATAACCAAAAAATGCCATTAATTTACTAATTTCGCTAAACTTTTCCATTCTCTAGAAATTAATCCTGTTTCTTTAGTTATTTAAGCCTCTGAACGTTAATTTGCACTTACATTTTTTAGCTTTAGTTTTAGAAATATACTGTTATTTCAAATATGAAGACTCTTGCACGACATATATTAGCATAACTGGAGAATAAAAAAAGAAAACCTCAAGATCGACAACAAACAATATTTTTACATACAAATAACGTTTTGAAAGTTTACATATTGGATTAACTTTCTGGGTTAAGTTAAATATTCCCTTAAAATGAATCATTATTAAATGCATTAATAAAATATTAAGTATTCGTCAAATTGTTTTTTTTTTTTTTTTGTAATTTACCATTTTCCGTGCAAATTTTTTTCAATACAATGTCTAATATTGCGTTTTACAATATGAGACCCTTGTTACCACGGACAAGGACTTCATGCACTCATAAAAGGTATTTTAGGCACCTAAAATATAACATTAAAAGTGCGAAATATGCACAAAAAAACAATAAAATATGCACTTATTGCTTATATTTTTATTAACACAAAAAAATAACAGTTTAATTCGGTCTCATAAGGATATAAAAACATGTGTGTACAGTACGTTAAAATCAATATACAGCCCTTTTCAAAATGTAGGATTAAAAGTTAATGTGAACTTTAGCCCCATGTTCGGCATACGAAACTTGCCGCTAAAGTCCATGTTAACTTTTAATCGTACATTGTAAAAAGGGGCGATAAATAGAAATTAAAAAATATTCTTATTTTTTTACAGGTTAAAATAAAATTTACTTCACATTTTGCTCTAAGAAAGCTTTTTTGATTTAGATCAGATATGCTTTTCTTTAAATTTGATTTTGATTTGAGAAAAAAAGTTTGAACAATTATTTTGTTGAAATTTTAATTTTTCACAAAATATGACACAAAGATATGCATTTATAACAAATATATGTAAAAAACGCATTTTCATCAAAACATGCAAAAATGTGCACTAACAAATCGATGCCATTTTTAAGCAAATCCATTATTTCGTAAAGATATTTCGGTTTTACCATAATCCGGCTTAAGGGAAAAACATGAATTTACATGAAACCCCTGCCCAGCTTAACGCTACTACGATTTTTTATAATCATCATGATGTGCGTGACATCTGGTTGTGACAGAATGCACTACGTATTTTTAAATATGAATTACCTAAAATTTCCTACTTAGCGAGGCGTGCAACCAACAGCAAACGTTTTTATAGTCGCCATTAATGAAATATCCCAAGGACACAAATAATTACGATAACAGCGATTTTAACTTCACGTAAAATTATATAAGATATGAAAACAGCGTTGCCATTTTAGCTACTTTTTCCATATACATACATGTGTAGAATCAGTGCACATGTTTATATATCAATTTTTAAATTCGAATAAAATGCAGAAAAATAATTAAAAATCCAAAGTGATTGTCCAAAGCGCTTTTCTCCTTTTTAGGGTTCCGATACACCAAAAGTGTAAAGGAACCCTATTGTTTTCGCTACGCTGTCCGTCTGTCTGTCACAGGCTGTTTACTCGGGAACCGTAAGAGCTACGGACCTGAAATTTTCACAGGATATGCAGAGCTTTGGCCGCTACAACAACAAATATATGACAGTTAAAAATTAAAGAGTGTTCTAAAGCGAGCAACACAATATGTTGAAATACTAATGTAATGATTTCTCGGGAACCGTAAAAGCTACGGACCTGAAATTTTCACAGAATATGTAAAACTTTGACCGCTATAACAACTAATATATGACAACTAAAAATTAAAGGGTGTTCTAAAGCGAGCAATGAAAAATGTTCAAATACTAATGTATTATGAAGACACTTATATATAGACACTTTAAATTTTCAAAGTTCGTGTTCATTGCTGTAGTCTGTAGAATAGACTACACCAATTAACACCGATATTTAAAGCAATAAAAATTAAAGGATATTCTATAAGTTAATGTAATTTTGACTATGTAATTTAGACAATCTGCTGTATCTTGGGAGCCGTAAAAGCTACGGAACTGAAATTTTCATAGAATATGTAAAACTTTGGCCGTTACAACAACAAATATATGACAGTTAAAAATTAAAGGGTGTTCTAAAGCGAGCAGCGCAATATGTTGAAATACTAATGTAATATGAAGACACTTATATATAGACACTTCAAATTTTCAAAGTAAGTGCTAATTGGTGTAGTCTGTATAATAGACTACACCAATTAACACCGATATTTAAAGCAATAAAAATTAAAGGGTATTCTATCAGTTAATGTAATTTTGACTAT
Source organism: Panzeria rudis (assembly GCA_956483635.1). NCBI lineage: Eukaryota > Metazoa > Arthropoda > Insecta > Diptera > Tachinidae > Panzeria > Panzeria rudis. The sequence goes on from OY101447.1 coordinate 197,590,118, forward strand.
GTAATTTAGACAATATACTGTATCTTTGAAACCGTAGGATGTAGAATCATGAAATTTTTAAAAACGCTAAAAATAAAAAAAATCCAAATTTAAAAAAATTTCAAAACGAAAAAAACGCTTAAATGAAAAAAACGCTTAAAGGAAAATATGTCAAAAATATTAAAAAAATCGCTAAAACGCAATATATCACCAAAACTAAAAAGTTCGCCAAAAAAACTAAAAAAAAACTTCAAAAACCGAAAAAAGTCGTCACAACGAAAATAGCACTACAAAATCGCTAAAACTAAATATATCATCAAAAAATTAAAAAATCGCCATATATGAAAAAAATCACAAAAACGAAACAAAGCGCAAAAACCAAATAAAGCGCCATAACTAAAAAAAAACCGCCAAAAACCAAAAAAAACCGCTAAAACGAAAAAGTGTCAAAACAAAAAAAAATCGCTAAATCTAAAAAACCACAAAAAACCAAAAAAATCCCCAAAAACGAAAAAAGCGCCAAAACTGAAAAAAAATAAACTAAATAAATCGCTAAAACTAAAAATATTGTAGGAAAGTGAAAACGTTACAAAGCTACCATAACCAAAAAATCGGCATAACTAAGCTAATCGACAAAAAACAAAAAAATTGCAAAAAACGAAAAATCGCCAGAAAAAAATTAAAAAATCACAAAAATTTAAAAAGCGCAAAAACCAAAAAAAAAAAACCAAAAACAACGAAAAATATTTAAAGATATAAAAAACTAAAGAAAGCACAACGAAAAAACTGCCAAAATGACGAAAGGGGCAAAAACAAATAGGGATATACATATGTGTATTCGTACGGAACCCTTCGTGTGCGAGCCAAAGTCGCACTTTACTAAATTTATTTGTATTAAATTTGAAAGTCTAAAAATTTAAAACTTTCAAATTTAATATAAAAAAGCAGAAACGTGAGTATTAAAAACGCCGAGTAGCCTGGCCCTAAAACACTTTAAAAGCGGCAAATTACACATATCGCGTTAGAGAAATTTTTCGTATAAAATGTCTAGGCTTTGCTCGCTGGTGTTTTTCATTTTCTGGAACAACAACAAAGTAAAACTAAAAACCTAAAATAACGACTATATTTAAGCACAAAATAAAAATCAAGTAATTAATGTTACCTTTCGAGCAAACAAATAAAAATTTAAAATAATCGTTACTTTTGAGCTAAAAAATAAAACTCAAAAAAGAAGAATTATTTTCCGATAGAAAAATAAAACTCAATTATAATTCTTATTAATTGATTTTTTAGTAAAAATTTAAAATAAAAGTTTATTACCTAAATGGAGAGCATGTCAAAATATATCCATTTTATTGTTCAACAACATGTTACTTAATATTCTTGGATCATTATGACTTTGTTGGTCAAAAAGATAGAAGGATATATTCTCAATAAAGTTTCCTCGAAACATTCGCCTTTACTACAATGGAAAAAAAAATTATAAAAATTCATTTTTTCATGCTTCGCAAGAGCTTTAATTGCAGAGACCACGTTTTGTGAGATAGCCTTATCTGACCACTTTAAATATTCCACAAATTATCAGAGTAAGATTTCTAAAACAAAGAGTTTCATTTGAAGGATGATTTTGATTCTGATTTAATTTGAATTGCAATTACTCAATTTGATTGCAATCGATTAATAATATAAATTGATTTCAAAAAATTTTTTCTATAATTTTCTCAATTTCAATTTCAATTTATTCAATCAATTTCTGGTAAAAAAAAATTATTCCCATATAACGTTTTCCCCTTTTTGACCTGATCGTGCAGCAAGCATATCGGTACATAAAACTATGTGATCTTTACATCTGAGGTGTAGGGTATGTTCAGCAACTTTGTAGAAAATATTACGGCAAACATTTTTCAGCATCATCTCTAACTCTTCGTTTTATAGGTCTTTCTGTATATTTCTTAAAAAAAGGGCCAAAAAGCTCCATTTCAGCGGCGATATAGCGGGAAAAAATCGTCTACAAAAATGTTCCTCGTGGTCTTGTACATAAAAAACCTGAACACATCTTATACCTTAAACGTAAGGTTTACAAGATTTTCTATGCAGAGTACGAATTGTGCATAACTACAAAATTAACCCTTAAACACATTTTAAGTTTTCAATGATTTCTAACGTCCGAGTCAAGTCTGTAGACCTATAGGAGAATTTTATGGCGAATATTTTTTTAGAACATGTAAGCCCCTATGTTGCCGCTGAAGGGGAGTTTTTTTGCCCATTTGGTTGTCTTTGAAGAACTATAGTAAAATTTTATGGCCAACATTTTTGTAGAAAATTTGTCCCGGCACTCCCACTTCTTTAAGGTGTTTTTTACGATTTGTTTGAAAAGAGCCAAAAATTACCGTTATTTCGGGGAGCCAGAGGGTTAATATGTTCTACAAATACATAATATGTTCCACGTTTATATATATATATATTTTTTTGTCTCCTGTAAAACGCATGTTTCAGCTTCTTTGTATTAAATATGAAAGTTTTAAATTTTTTAACTTTCAAATTTAATACAGAAAAGCAGAAACTTTCGTTTTAAAAACGGCGGTGTGGCCTGGCCCTAAAGTCAATCATAAATACATAAAGTATGAGAGATACAGAAAGAAATGTAAGGACATTATTTCTTTTAATTTTGTAGCAAAACTCAAAGCTCTTTAAATTGTTGAAATCGGATGACTTTTTGTATTTTATTTTGTTAGAAAGTGACACTTACATACATAAATATACTTATATTTTATTTATATTGTTAATAGCCTGTCTTTCCTTAATACTAGTCTAAACGGTCAACATTTTTTTTAAATTTATTTGCTCAAAAATTTCAATGTTTTAGAGGTGCTGCTTTTCACAAATTCATGATCGAAGTTTATGTGTAAGTACGAGTAGTATTAACAACCATTTCTGAGCATTTCACTTTCCATATCTGACATGCATCGGAAAATTTTGAATATCATTTCTCCATCTGAAGCAATTTTCGGGTTCTTATCAACACACTCCTGCACAAAAGTCATTTCACATTTCAGTTCGCTTAATGATTTAATGAAAAATTTCAATCGGTCTACAGATAAACCCGTTTCGTCATTGTAAACATTTATGGCCTTTGCCATGCACAAAAAACTGCCATAAACTTTTGATCTATCGATTCCTTCATTATTGTTCAAATTTAATTTAGTGTCGGGTGATAAATGATTTTCTATGAGACATTTCTTTGCTATTGCATCCAAATCTGTAGGGTACCAGCTTGGTTTTTCAGCAAGTACAATCTAGATTAGAAGGATTCAATTTAAGCGTAAATATTGTTAATGAAATTTTTTTAACTTACCGTAATCACTGAGAAAAGGACAAGAAAAAAATCTTTATTCATTTTTTGTAAAATGTGAATTTTGGTTTGCTAAAAGCTGCTATTGAACACTAATCGCAATTTACAACTTGTTAAACAATTTATAGCAGAAAACGTAATAAAAAACTAAAAAAACAAGACCATTATTTATGGAAAAAGTAACAACGATGAATTAGTGATAAGAAATTGTAAACAAAAATTATCAAGGAAAATTCTATAAAACCCAATTAGTAAAATCGAAAAATAAAATTTTTATTTTGTTTTCTGATGCTGGGAAATTTTTGGTATTTTTTCCAACATTTTTTGAATTTTTAATGTTTTGTTTTAAAGATGTTATTAAAAATTAAATACCAATTTATAAGTTTTGTGTGTATTTAGGTCCTAATAATGGTAAAATTGAATCTCTTGCTTAACCCTGCGTTTAGACATGTAAATACTTGCATGCAAGTTCTGTGTACGTCCCTGAAGAAAGCCAGGGGTCAAGTGTCTCCAAGTGGCCAGTTTTGTCGACAAGTTTGGTGACTTTTTGGTGACGTTGTCAACGAATCGTCTACACTTTTTATGTTAGCTTAATGAGAAGAGAACTCATTTTGATGTGTTGAAAATATGTTCGGCTGAACGGAAAACCAAAAATTTTCATAAAAAATCTAATTTATTTGTCTTAGCTAGTAAAAAGTTTCATATGTGTTGACTATAATCATTAAAATGGGCTAGTCTACAGTAAGTCAACAGTTCCGAGGTCAGTAGTGGAATCTCAATGACAAGCATATGTTAAATGTCTATAGCACAGAACATCGCCTGGGTACAATTAGTCAGTAGTACTGGTAACAAAGTCAATAGTGAATCAGTACATTTTTACTATCGACATTTCCTGCAGGGTTATTATCAACGAAAGAACAATTTGTGTTCGTTTCTCTGTCTTTCTTATAGCTGAACCAAAAGTGTGTTAGTAGAAAAGTTTGAGTGTATTGAGTTTTTCGAACTTGCACTTGCATGTGTAAAGGCCAGGTAAAAAAGAAAGCCAGTTAGGTTTCTAACATTTCTAAATTTTGCAACACTGTCTGCATTGGAGTTACTTAATGACGACGATGATGATGATGAAGATTATTATATTGATTCTAATGATAATTATGATGATTGTGAAATGAGAAAATGTGATTTTCCAAAAAAAAAACGCACAAAATTTAATTTTTTATAATATTTTTTTCTGAAATGGTTGGTTGTTATTTGTTTATCTTTACTAAACAATAAGATATGACTTTTTTGAGTCTAATTTGGGGAATTATAGAAAAAAATCGAATTTTAATATAAAATTATACTATTATAAATACATATTAATAAATTTATTACTTGACATTTTGTCATAATGCTATTCTAAATGAAGATTATTTGGTGATAGTTAAGCATTGTCTACATGCATTTCATTGGCGCTTTGGCAAATTATCAGTAGACTTCAATTTTGAAAAATTTTGAACAGTTACAAACCTCTTATCTTATGCGCAGACTTTCAAAAAACATTTGAGAATTTACAAATGATAATATATTTGAAAACCACAAGAGAATAAAATAAGCGTAGTATGCTTAGAAACTTATACAAAACCCAGCAAATAATTTGTATTCGATATGAATCTATTTTATTTTTTTACACCTTTATACAATTAGAAATCCATTGGATAATAATAGGAGTATTTATAGGGCAAAATAAACTTCATTTAGAATAGTATTATGACAATATGTCAAGTAATAAATTTCTTAAAGGTTTAATTTGGATTTTATTTTTCATTTTGCTTTAGAAATACTTTTATTGTTACCCAATGGATTTCTAATTGTGTAAAGGTGTAGAAAAATAAAATAGATTCATATCGAATATAAATTATTTGCTGGGTTTTGTATAAGTTTCTAAGCCTACACAGAAAAAAATAAGTTTCGTTTTTGATAACAAAAATCCCGGTATTCAATAATTTTTTTTTTCAAATTTCCTGTGATAAAGAATTCCCCTATATAGATAACAAAATTATTTCAAAATAAAAATATATATATAAATTAAAAAAATGTTGACATGGCTGGAATACGAACCCGGGCTTTCCGGACGTAAAGCATACACTCTCTAGCTGAGCCATATCCCATTTATTTTTTTATGGGATACAACTTGTTTTAAGTACTTCTGTATAAAAAGAAAAGATATAACCGGCATGGAAAATAAATACTTACAACGAAATATTTTATTATGTTAAAGATAAATGTTATTGAAATTCATGTTTTTTTTAATAACATGGTTTTATTGAATATAATTCTTGTCTATTTTTTTCTGTGTACTACGCTTATTTTATTCTTTTGTGATTTTCCAGAATAATATCATATGTAAATTCTCAAATGGTCTTTTTTTAAGTCTGTGCATAAGATAAGAGGTTTGTAACTGTTCAAAGTTGTGGTTGAAGTCTACTGACGATTTGGTAAAGCGCCAATGAAATGCATATAGACAATGCATAACTATCAGCAACTAAACTTCATTTAAAATAAAATTATGACAATATGTCAAATAATAAATTTCTTAAAGGTTATTTATTTTAATGTAAATGAAATATTTATTTATTTTAAATTTTAGCTTACGCTGCAGTCAGACAAAATCGAACACGGTACCTCCAGGCTAACAGATTAGCACACAACCACTAGGCTATCGTGGCAAATTTTTTTCAATTTCAATTATTGCATACAACAGTGTAAATTACACAATCGAGAAATTATCGAAAATAGTTCGATGGTGCGAACATTCACATTTTATGAAATTTGGCAATTGCGCTTATTATCGCGACATTATCGACGAAAGGTCGCTTTAGATGACATGCGATATTTTAGATTCACGAGCTTTTATCGAATAATTTTGGTTTCGTAAATTATTCGCTTTAGCGAACATTCTTTTATTTCGAATCTCAGGTTTAGTGGGTTCTCCTATTCAATTATTGCACACATGTGCGTAAATTGCACATTCGAGAGATTATCGAAAATAGTTTGATATTGCGAACATTCACTTTTTATTAATTTTCGGCGATTTCGCGAATGTTTACTACCGCGATATTATCGAGAGAAATTCGCTTTATCATCAGTTTCGCGAATGTGTATTATCGAAAGAAGTTCGATGTAGCGCTATCATTTGAATTTCTTTAGATTCGCGAGCAATATCGAACAATTTTGTTTCGAAATTTCTTCGCTTTTGTGAGCATTCGTTTATATCGAATTTCAGGTCAAACGGGTAGCATTTTCCGACTTCGATAGTCGTGATCGAGTATTTTGTCCGAGAATTGTTTACGCAACATTCAAACGTGATATTATTTTCGAATGTTTTGTTCAAATCTATCAACAAGTAAAATATTCCCAATTTCTATACAGTTTTTAAAACAAATTTGCAAAATATTATAAAAGCTCAGATTGGATCCGCGCCTGATGTATGTAATTACTGCAAAAATTTAAAAAGCTTGAGATGGATCCGCGACTGGTTAAGACGATGTAGGCATGTATGTATGTAATTATAATTCATTATTTTCCAAATGCACATTAAAAAATTTACTTATCTTTTTTTTGGATATCAAGTGTAGTAGAATTGTAGTTAGTGTTTAAAATTTTTTTTATTACTTTTTTGGTAAATTGGTAAGTCAATTTTTGTAGGGCAGTTGATATAGAGTAATTCCATTTGGCTGGGTGTGACCACTTTACATATATTTTTTGTTATAAATAAAGAATATAAAATTTTTTACTTAAAAAAGGTTGCGACTCGCATGGCTATTAAGCTTAAAGTCGTTGAATAAAGGGTTGACATTGAAAGAACACGATTCCTACTCAGAATGGTCGTCAGAAAGCTGCGACGGGTGTGACCTTAGAAATCTTAGTTTTAAGGAATTATGACTTTTAGCATAATTTCTGTAAAATTTGTACTATAACGTACACAATAATTTTGGTATAGCTGTCTGTTCAAAGTATTTTTAGCTGTGTTACGTATTTATTGTTTGACAAAAAACCAGTTTTAAAATGTGACGGGTGTGACCGATGGGTGTGAACTAATACGAAAATTTCAAAAATTCGAAGAAATAACCTTTTTATTGATATCATTAATGTAAATAATATAAAAATAAATCATAAGAAAATAATAACACATTAAACTATTTTCTATCCGTTCTATTATAGACAGCAGAATACTCTAGCTGAGTATTTTTGTAAGTTCAATAAAAAGTCAAAAAATTATATTCTTTTCAGAGATGAGGGTTTTTATTAATAATGAGAAAGGGAAAAAAAGAAAATCTGAAATAAATATTAAACATACAACGAGGGAGAGCAAAATGATTCATGGATGATCATTTAAAAGTGCCTCAAATTGCTTAAATAATATTAAATAATTTTTTTTTCTATAGTTGTCATGCTCTAAAAACATCAATTGAGAGATTTTTATTAAAAATAAGAAAGTTTTTTTTTCCTTGCATAGGGCCGTTTACGTGGATTCACTCACTCTATAACAATCATCGCAATCCAATTTCGTACGAAAATTAAATAATTTATTTTGTTGATATAACAAAATATATAATTGAAAATATTTCCGTGATCTTTTTTCTTAATTTACAAAATTTCATATTTGTATTAACAAAAAATCGTTGTAGATTCAATTTTAATTAGTTCTTTGTTTAATTTTATTTATTTAAAAAAATAATATTGTATGTTGTATTTTATTTTGTTAGCATACTCTATATTTTATTTATATACATAAAATATTAATAGCCTGATTATGAAAAAATAGTCTTCTAAACTTTTTAAAATTGTTAGATTTTTCAAATTTTTTAGAAACGCTAGTTTTTCACAAACTTATGATATACGTGTTTATTTGTAAGCTCGAGTATTAACAACCCTTTTTAAGCATTTCTTTTTCTTTCTCCGTTATACAGTTGACCACTTTATATATCTTTTCTCCATGTGAAGCAATTTCCTCGTTCTTATTAACGCATTCCTTGACAAAAAGCGCCTCACATTTCAGGTTGCTTCTTGATGAAAAGAAATATTTCAATCGGTCAACATAAAAGCCCGTTTTCTCATTGTAAATATTTATGGCCTTGGCCTTGCACAAGAAGACATCATAAACCTTTGATTTATCGATTGATTTATTGTTGACATATATTTCAGCGTCGGGTGCCAAATGATATTCTTCATGACACTTTTCTGATATTGCTTCAAAATTTTTAGGATACCAACTTGGTTTTTCAGCAAGCACAATCTGTATTAAAAGGATTCAAAGTTAAGCGCATACGTTTGCCACTAAATTGTTTTAACTTACCGTAATCGCTGACAAAAGAATGAGAAATATTTTTTTATTCATTTTGTATAAAATATGAATTTTAGTTTAATAAGACCTGCTATTTATTGACTACTGATTGTAATTTGGAACTTGTTAAACAATTTATAGCAGAACAATTAAGTGAATCACAACTAAAAAAAATTTTTTTTAGTTAACAAGACTATTATAGAAAAGTAACAAATGATGAACTACTGATAAGGAATTTTATAAACCCAATTAAATTTTTATTTTGTTTGCTGATGCTGTGGGAAATTTTGGAAAGTTAAATTTTTTCCGTACATGTTTTGGATTTTTAATGTTTTCTTGAATGCGACCTTAGCTAGCTGATATTAAAAATTAAAGGTCAATTACATCTATGAAATTTGAATCGGTTGAGTAAGAAAGTTTTTCACAATTGAAAATTTTTGTGCCGATTTGTATTATTTATGGCAGGTAATACCGACGAAATAGTAAAGAAATGAAAATGGAGTATTTAGAGGAGAAATCAGGCATTATAAGCCTTGTCTTGGTGGTCTTGTAGCTTAAGCATGAGCTGAGGTATAGTGGGCCAAATTTGACCGCCCTTGATTTAGAAAAAACTTCTGAGGCTTGTAACTTTCTTAAATGTCATCCAATTTCAAATGTGCAATATTTTTTTCTGTATCTCTCATAGTTTAGTAGACATTTGACTTTAAAAACAAACAAAATTTTTTTGTCTTGACTTTTTTTAATTTTTTTGCTTATATCTTTTAGTTTCTAGTTCGATTTGAATTTAAACACCATTAGATTTTTGATAAAATTCTAAGTAAAACTAAAGAAATATTTTTCATTATCGGCATTCTTTAAAATGTCAGTGTGGTTATGTTGTATGCTTATATGCCACAAATTATTTGCATCTAAATGAAGTACCGCCAATAAAATGTGAATAAAATCGAAATTTGTGCATCGATTTCGATTAAATAAGGCAAATCTAATTCTAGCAAATCTAACTTTATTCCTCTAGAATAAGAACACGATTTTTGTCGGTTCAGGTTTATTATTATTATTTTTCTCAAATATTTCATGAATATCTCAGATTAACAAATAATATTAGTACAAATTTGAGGTAATTTTTAGGGATGTAACGAATACCGATACCGATACCGATACCGGTATATCGGCGATACTTCAGATTTTCCGATACATCGGTATCGGCGATATTTTACTGCCGATACGACGATACTTTAAAAAATTTTTTCAGAGTTTTTTTTTAACAAATAATTTATTTTTGTTCGATTTTACCATGAACTAAATACACTTCGTTATTTTTTAAATCTTATTAATATCAATTTTAAAAATTAATAATATTTTATGCTGTTATTTTGTAAAAAAATTATTTATTTTTTGTTAATTTTACCATGAATTCAAATTCAAGCCGTTGTTTTTTAAATCTTATTCCAGCAAAAAAGAGATACTCCAAAGAAGTCATGAAAATGTAGAATTCGCGATCTGGAAGTATTGCAAATTTTGATAATTTCTAATTAGTTTTACATATCCTTGCCCTTGCAACAAGTTCTGTTTTTCGATTACCAATCACCGAATTGGAAGAGATGCTAGGACAAATTTCTTTTTCGGTATTCTATAATGATTTTTCCTTGAGGAAAAAGGATAAAAAAGTACCCATTTTCACAATTTTTTTATGCGAATTTAAACTCAGAACTGTATTTTCATGTAAATTTAAGTGAATAAATATAAACTTAGAAGTCTTTTAATAATTAGGCTATTAAGTTATTTAGATGAATATTAGTTGATAAATGTCCTTTAAAAAAATCGATTTATTAAAAAGCATGGCGAGTATTTTTTCAAATTATAAAGGAATTAAACAATTTTTCTTGCTTTTCTACTAATTATCTGCATATTTTTAATATAGATTTGTTGGAAGCAAAGAAAATTACTTCCAATGTTTTATCAATTTTAAATATTCTCTCTTATAATGTAATTTTGTATAATAAAAAATTGCACTTGAGTTTTGTTAATCTAAACTTGAACTCAATTTCAATATTCGTATTGGTATCGGAATCGGTATCGGCGATATTTATTTTTAAATATCGGTATCGGTATCGGATCGGCAAAACGGCGTATCGTTACATCCCTAGTAATTTTAGTGCAAATTATAATTTGTTTTGATGTGTAAACATCTATACGCTAGGGGGTAAAAATCATTTTCACAATACAATCACAAATTTTGAGTAAGATTAATCTTACTACCAACTAAACCTGAGATTCGAAATAAAAGAAGGTTTGCTAAAACGACGAATTTTCGAAACAAAATTGTTCGATAAATGCTCGTGAATCTAAAAAAATCGAATGTTCGCAAATGCAAGCTTTTGTCGATAATGTTGGCAATAAGCTCAATTGACAAATTTCATAAAATGTGAATGTTCGCAGCATTGAACTATTTTCGATAATTTATCGAATGTGTAATTTACATTCATGTGTGCAATAATTGAATAGAATTTGCCACGATAGCCTAGTGGATGTGTGCTAAATTGTTAGCCTGGAGATACCGTGTTCGAGTCTGATTGAATGCAGCGTAAGTTAAAATTTAAAATAAATCTGGTATGTGATGGAAATCGATCAATTTAAATCGGGGTCGATTTCAGAAACAAATTCTATTGAAAGATGACTTATTTGCACTTTTTATTGTTTTGTATCGAGAAAAAATATTCGAATAAAATATTGTTAGCCTTAAAAACAATAAAAGAGGTAAATAAGTCATCTTTCAGCAGAATTTGTTTTTGAAATCGGCGCCGATTTAAATCGAACGATTTCCATCACATACCAGAATAATTATTCCATTTACAATAAAATAGATAAATTAAAAAATAAAGATAACAATCTTGAAAAATTATTTTTTCCTGCATTTTTGTGGTATCGATATCTCTTCGATATTGGTTCGCTATTGATTTGTCAGCGAAACATCGAAATCGAAAGATTTGCTGCCACAAACTGAGCGACGAGTGAGCTCTAGCAGCTCTTTCTCTTTCCGACTTCGGTAGCCGTTCGCGAGTGTTTTGTCCGAGAAACGTGTGCGAAACATTCGATGGATAAATAATACTATTATTTATGTCTGCGGGGAAGCGGAAGGGTGATATGCCTGGTGGGAGTGAGTCAGAGGAGTCTGATGCGAAGCTTATCGGTTTGAGCGAGAAGCGGATGAAGCCCGGTTCGCCGAAGTTGAAACGGGTGAATGATGAGAAGAATGTTTCGGTAGAAGGTGAAATGTTTCATTACCAAATGTTTACACATCTCCCCCTGTGATCGGACTTACATTATTTTTTATTTTTTTATTTTTTTTTGTAATAGCTAAATGATTTCTTTGTGTCATGATTTCATAAATTTCTTTGGAATAGCAAAAACTGCCTAAAATTTGGTTGTTTTTTCATGAATGGCACTTAAACGGCTTTTACGAATTCTTCCATACTCGTTTATAACATAAATATTTAAAATTATTATATTTCGCTCAACGATTCGACGCTTTTTTTCTCAGTTATACGAATAGAATGATTTTAAAAACGCAAATTTTGCCATTTTTGGCATATTTTTTTAGTTTCTCGCAATTTGTCGCCAAACCAAACATTCTATCTTCAAGCGGTATATCAAAATTGTAGCTATGAAAGTCATTTACTAGTGTGTGAAGTTTGGCTAGCAAATGTGGAGCAGTTTTTGTGCCATTTTAAATATAAAATACTAGCCTGGCATCCCATTGTTATGCAGATATAAGAAAACTAATAATTACCTTATATGTGAGACCCGTCTCTTCCCTCTGATGCATTCAAGATTTTGTAGTAAATAGCCCACGTCCCGCTGATATGGAAATATTAAGAATTACTTTTTTGGTGCTGCCACCTTGAAAATTAATTCACCGCGGCTTTACCTAAAGCTGACTTCCAGTTAAATTTTAAGGTTCTCTTTCCACAATCTAGGGTAACTGGAGCAGAAAATTTATATGGAAAAGACGCAGTTTTTTGTGATTTTCATACAAATTTGGTACTCAAATTAATCATGTGAGATGTGGAAACTGCTCTCAGCAATGAAATTTCAATTTGTTAAGTGTTTATTGAATTAAATTTCCCAACGTATGAGAGGCCTTGAGCTGATTGTTTTCTAACTTTTCTAACTATTGTTCTTAACTATTCCAATTAACAAATGTGCACAATGGGGACTTTCGAGAAATAAATAGTAATAAATCTTGAACAGTTAAGGTAATGATTGGACTTGTATGAAACTCTTAATATACATAGGCGAGAACAACACATTTCTATTTCTAATAAGAAATAGAATGAAAAACAAAAACATTTAAAATCTTCAAACGAAAATAGATTTACATACACATTTATAAATTTATTTGGTTGGCATATTCATTATTATACTTCTATTTTTAGGAACGAATACTTAACAACCTTTTCTGAGCATTTCCCTTTCCTTATCCGCTATGCACACGACAACTTTGAATACCTTTTCACCATCTGAAGCAATTTTCTGGTTCTCATCAACGCATTCCTGCACAAAAGGCATTGCACATTTAAATTGGCCGTTTGATATAAAGTAATTTTTCAATCGGTCAACATGAAAGCCCGTTTTCTCATTGTAAATATTTATGGCCTTGGCCTTACACAAGAAAACCGCATAAACTCTTGATTTATCGATGCCCTCAATATTGCCCAAGTCTAACTCAGTATCGGGTGGTAAAAGATTTTCTTCATGACATTTTGCTGATATTGCATCCAAATCTACAGGATCCCAGCTTTCATTGGCAGCAAACACAATCTTGATTAAAAGGATTCAAATTAAGGAAAAATGTGTGCCAACTAAATTGTTTTAACTTACCGCAATCACTGAGAAAAGAATGACAAAAACTGTTTTATTCATTATGTATAAGATGAGAATTTTTGTTTGATAAGACCTGCAATCGAATACTGATCGCAATTTGGAATTTGATTGACAATTTATAGCGGATTAAATGAGCAAAAATTTATTTAACAAGAGCTTGTCGGAAAGTAACAACGATGAACTACTGATAAGGAATAAATAGCAAACAGCTTTATATTAAAATTACAGAGTGATAGTCGAAAAGTAGTACTAAGGTTTTGAAAGTTGATGGCCAAGGAATCGAATGGCTCGAATTTTCGAGATATTGGTATTTTAATATTTTTATTTGGATCCTCTATTATTCATTACGGATCGATCTTATATGCAAATTATGTGAACAGAGAATGGTTATATCGTTATGTTTACATAAGATAAGATACATATAAGCAATATACCAATTAGAGATGCCAACCCGACTGGTTTTTGGGATTCAAGTCCCGGGATTTATCGGGATTTGGGGATTTTTCTTTTTTAATAAAACTCTCATTTTATAAAGTAAACTATCTTCATTTTGTTTTTTCTTAATTACAACTATAAAAATTAAGAAAGAAAAGTTAATTTTAATGTATTTAAAACAAATTTTAATGTTTTACTGAATAGTAAAACATAAATTTGGGAAAGGCGACGTTACAAAATTAAAAGTTAACTCATTGAGCTAGGATCTTAGAAAATAAATTAGCTATAACAATATTTAATCATATTGCTCCCTTAACGATCGAAATTTCCTTTCCCTCAATTACTGAATAATCCGTTGACCAAATGACGGCACAAAAATACTCTGAGTCCACTATGACCAGGTATTCAGTAACATAAAATGTTGTTACCTATTTGTAGCTTTTGTACTTAGTCAAAGCATTCTAGCACAAGCTCGGATGATCATTTCCACGAAAGGAGAGATGTCTCAGAGCTGCTGCCCTATCCGTAAAGATAGCTTAATGTGAGCCCTTAGGACTTTTATTTAAAATAATGACGGCACATGTTAAAATTGTCCCAAGTTTTCGGCCACCATACAAGAGTGACGTACGTGATAGTTGGTCTGATGGAATACAGATGGAATACGTATAATTTCATAAATCCACATGATAATTTTAGGGCTCATACTTCATCCAGGTGCATCCAGCGCAACTCTAGAGGCTTTTTATATAAATAATTTAGCATAGGTATTCCAAGTCAGCCTTCTGCCAAGAAAATTACATAAATACCTGACATCCATAGACTGAGGGATATTGTATCCATTTAACGATACAGTACCAAAATCAAATTTTCTCCTAAGAGTGAAGCAGAGCACAAGCATCATTCATGACGGCTGAGAGAACACAGCCGAATTTTCTACTTACCATAATCGACGTATTCAGTCAATTCATGCCCACTTTCACTACGAATGTGGAGAGGTTCGTCTATCACCACTGACCAGGGGAGTGGAAATAGAGGACACTCTTCGTCAACCATAATACATTTAAATTCATAAATTAGTGTTACAATTGTTACTTTTCATTGCTAGTTTTTTGTATAAGAATTTTACTTAAAAACGTAATTTTAATGTTTCGGCATTCTGCGGGATTTTTTTGACGAATTCCAGGATTCGGGATTTGTCATTCCCGAAAAATCCCGTGATTTTCGGGATCAGGATTTCGGGATTGGCATCCCTAATACCAATATATCAGAACCTTTGATTTTTAATGTTTTATTTAATCAAAAATGAAATCCTACACACAAAAAAGAGATTTGTAAATATATAATAATTACATAATTAATTAATTTTAAACCTACAACGATTTTCTTCAATAGAAATACGAGATGTCCCAGTTAAAAAATTATCGAAATAATTTGCATTAGGTATATGTATTCACAAATAATTTGCTGACTAGAATTCTTTTTTTTATAAAAATTATTTTTGTTAGAATTCAAAATTATATCAATTAAAATAATTGTTATATTAGCAAAGTGAATTGTTGAATTTCCGAAAAAAAAACTTGATTATCATAATTGTTGTTTGTTCAACAATATTTTTTTATAAAGAAACACAACGCGCGAAGCGATTTTGTCTGCGGAAACACCCAATTTGCACGGAATTGAACCGGTGACCTCTGAATTAATAGACTGGCGTTAATCCTCTCAGCCACAGCGCAATTCGTTATTGAATAAGTAATTCTTCTACATGTGTGCATTATGATATGATTTAACAAATAATTTAATTGAGCAGACAAATTTAATTTGTAATAACAACAATGATGAAATAAATTTTTTCACAGGTTTTAACAAAAACTTTAATTGTTAATATAAAAAAATATTATTGCATTTTTGGGCCATACATAAGAAAAAAGTTAATTAAATCTGTTTGTTGAAAAGAATTCTTTGTTTGTCATATCAACAACTTAATTTGTTATATTAATTAAATATATTTTTGAACTTAAATAAAATATTAACAATTTGATTTGTTAATGTCAGTTTGGTGATATTTTTCCTGTGTAGCCCACATGTGTATTTCCAGCTGTTAATAAAATTGTTGGTAAATTTTTTTTCTTGTCATGTGATAAACATGCATTGTATTTATATAAAATAGCCCGATTATGTCAAATAACATACAAATTTATATTTTTAAGAGGAGCTAATTTTCGCGTATTCCTATTCTAATTATTTTTAAGCACGATTACTAACAACCCTTTTTAAGCATTTCCTTTTCCTTATCCGTTATACATTGGACAACTTTAAATATCTTTTCTCCATGTGAAGCAATTGTCTGGTTCTCATCAACGCATTCCTGCACAAAAGGCACTGCACATTTCAATTGGCTTTTTGATTTAAAATAATATTTCAATCGGTCAACATAAAAGCCCGTTTCCTCATTGTAAATATTTATGCCCTTGGTTTTGCACAAATAAACCGCATATACTTTAGATTCATCGATTCCCGCTTTATGGTTGATCTTTATTTCTGTGTCGGGTGATAAATTATTTTCTTCATGACATTTCGCTGATATTGCATCTAAATCTTCAGAAGGATACCAGCTTGGATGTTCAGCAACCAGAATCTGGATTAAAAGGATTGAACTGAAGTGCAAATATTTCTGCCAACTAAATTGTTTTAACTTACCGCAATCATTGAGAAAAAGATAAGAAAAAACGCTTTATTCATTTTGTATATAAGTTTTATTATAGTTTGATAAGCCCTGTGTAATATTGAATACTGATTGCAATTTGGAATTTGTTAAACAATTTATAGCCATGAACTACTACTTACTGATAAGCAGGGCAACCAAAAATATGATACGTCATATTTTTTTATGGATGTCTTACAAACATATAAGTTAGTTACTCATCCGTTTCGGAAGTTTTTAAGCATTTTGGCATCGATTTATTAGAGCTTATTTTTGCATATTTTCCCCTTAAGGGCATATTTTTGCATATTTTACTTTCAAGAGCATATTTTTGTATGTTAAGAACATTTTTTTCGTAAAAATTTTGTTATATTAAAAATAAATTTAGGGCCACGCCACACGGGCGTTTTTAAAATGCGTCTTTCTGATTTTTTCTTTTTATTAAATTTTAAGTTTTAAAAAATTGAGAGCTTTCAAATTTAATATAAAAAGCAGAAACGCCGCGTTTTAAAAACGCTCGTGTGGCCTGGCCCTAAAAGTTTTATTTTTACTTGTAACTGAAAATCACTAAGCAAAAACCTGTGAAACACAATTAACGCAGGGTCCAAAGCGAATTATTGAGCTGATCAGCGGCTCAATATTCATCCGATTGTTTTAGTCGACTTTTACGAATCACTATCGAAAGGTTGCTGATGATGTTGGCATATCGTTCGGCTCATGCCAAGCAATTTTTACGGATGTTTTAGGCATGAAACGTGCGGCAGCTAAGATTGTTCCAAAATTGCTAAATTTTGAGCAAAAACAACGTCGCATGGACATCGCTCAGGAGCTGTTGAACATCGTCAACGACGATCCAAATTTCCTCAAAAAGGTCATAACTGGTGATGAATCATGGGTGTATGGCTATGACATTGAAACCAAAGCCCAATCATCCCAATGGAAACGTCCAGAAGAGCCAAGACCGAAAAAAGCACGTCAAGTTCGGTCAAATGTGAAGGTTTTGCTCACTGTTGTCTTCGACTGCAATGGCGTGGTGAATCATGAATTCGTGCCACAAGTTATGCGCCGTTTGCGGGAAGCAATTCGTCAGAAACGCACAGAATTGTGGAAAAATCATAGATTTTGCACCATGATAACGCACCAGCTCACACATCGATGCTTGTGCGTGAGTTTTTGGCCAAAAACAAAACCGTTATCATGCCTCAACCACCGTATTCACCGGACTTGGCCCCCGCTGACTTTTTCCTCTTCCAAAAACTGAAGACACCGATGAAAGGAAAGCGTTTTGCTACGATTGAGGAAATAAAAGAAAAATCGAAACAGAAGCTGTTGGCGATACCAAAAAGCGCGTTTCAGAAGTGTTTCGAGGATTGGAAAAAACGCTGGCATAAGTGTATTATATCTGAGGGAAATTACTTTGAAGGGGACAAGATAGTTATTGATGAATAAATAAATACTTTTTGAAAAAATTTAAAATAACGGTTATTTTTTGATCAGAGTTCGTATGTTTAACCACCGGCCAAAAAAGTGGGGTGTTATAACTTTGTCTGCGCCGTCGTAGACCCCAACTGCTGGACAGATTAGATTTTATTCATTTATTTTTGTTTGAAAGGTGACTTGATGGAGAGTGTTCTTGTCTGTAGCACTGCAGTTTGAGATTTGACTTGATCTAGAATCTTCTAATCAACGATTGAGGAAAATCGACCTAGCCATTTTGAAGTTATCTTCGATTTTCTTTGTGGTTTTTACAATTTTTAGTTTAATGTTACTTATACTAGATACAAATAAAAATCGGATTTCAATTATTTTCTTTTTTTTTCGTTCTCTTTGAAGTAATTTAGTGCTACTTACGTTCTACGCAAAAATATAAAGAATAAAAAAACATTAAATTTTTGTTTAAAAAAACAAGCTTAAGTGCTTGGTCGCGAACGTGACACAAGTTGACTTTTCGCTGAAAATGCCCATATGTATATAGGTATCGATTAACGAAATTGGCAAAGGTAGAAATGAATCAAGCGTCATAGTTGGAGTATTGAATTCTGACGAAGAAACTGTAAAAAACAGGTTTTTATTAAACACCGCAATCGAACTATTCATTCGACAATCGTAACGCTCTTTGATGATTCTATTCAAATTCTGGATGTTAACTTTAATAGAG
The DNA here is from genome assembly GCA_956483635.1 of Panzeria rudis. Taxonomy (NCBI): domain Eukaryota; kingdom Metazoa; phylum Arthropoda; class Insecta; order Diptera; family Tachinidae; genus Panzeria; species Panzeria rudis. The sequence goes on from OY101447.1 coordinate 197,608,950, forward strand.
AATTGGTGAAACGTGCCAAAGCCATTAAAATGTTTTACCCAAAAATGGCACATGCATCATGTTTAGCCGATGGTCTTCATAGAGTTTGTGAAACTATAAGGGACAAAAATGTAGACAAAATAATTTCTAAAGTTAAAAAGATTTTTCTAAAAGCACCAGAACTTCCTCTCCCTCCTTTGAAAGTTTTCGATAAATTAAGCAATAAAACAGAAGCAGATTTAGTTTTTATTGCATCGAATTATGGATTAATTGCCAACAATATCAAAAATTTTAAACTGCTGGACAAATACAAATACTGAACGACGCACTTAAAAAGATCGACAATTTAACTGATTGCGAGTCAAAATAAATTAAAACGAATTATGGATAAAAACAAAGGCCTGGCTGGCAACAATACAAAATATTTGTAGACAGCTAAATGGTTTTAACATAGCGTCTTCACGAGCCATTGATTTGTCTTGATAAAAAAAATACCACTAAAATTTTTCTGATGTTTTTATGTATGAAGTTTGACAAATGTTAGAACAAAATTATGTCGCGTGAAGACTGGGTGTAAGGTAAGCCCAACTTAAGAATATAAGGTGGGCGAAGTTTTGTCATTTAAATATCTCCAATGAATTCAGCGGAAAAGTTTTTCTTTTTATAAAAGTGTTTTTAGAAGTAACAGGCGGAATATTTTTTTTAATTTAAGTCAACACGTCGTAATTTATTGCAAATGAAACATGAATTACGTACGCACAGACTTATATTACCATTTATTTCATATTTTATCTTACATAAATTAGTACGTACTTACATATATGCTGTATAACACGCACAACTCACGAAATATGTTCCTAAATTAACAAGTTAGCGCTATGAATTCGCTAATGTGTTTATTTTTTATATTATTTTTCATTATTTTTCAAATAAAATTTTCTATTTTGAAAAACAAAAACTTTTTTAGAGCATATTTTTCACATTTTAAGAGCATTTGTTCTGTTTTTTACATCATTTTTTATGCGCATAAAACCCTTTTTTTAGAGCATACTTTTGGTTGCCCTGCTGATAAGGAATAGTAAACAGCTTGCCATCAAAATTATTAATGCAAATTTTATAAAACTCGATTACTAAAAAACTATTCAATTAAACTTTTATTTTAAAATTTTTAAAATTTAATTATTTTAAAACAATAGTGCACTTTATATTTGGCCAATTCACAACCTTTTGTATTTGTTGTAGATCGTATAAATGTGTTTGGTAATTTCCAAATATACATTTGTTTAAGAACGTGTTTGTGTGAAAATTACCAACAACATTTTTACGATCTACAACACTTCATATGATTAAAAGTTAACATGAACTTTAACGACAAGTTTTGTATTTCGAAGTTGCCGTTAAAGCTAATGTTAACTTCTAATCATAGATTGTGATAAGGGCTGATAGTGCGTTTGGGTTAAAAAGCTAAATTATTTCGAAATAATTATACTAATTAAAATAAAAATAATTAATATCCGTCATAAAAATTCTTTTATCATGAATAATTTTAACAAATATAATTTATATTTTTAACAGTTTTTTTAATTAATTGAAACTCAAACTTTGAAACACTTCGTAATCACCTAATCTTTAGTGAATCGAGGCATTTTATGACTTTGAAAAGCTTTTCACCAGGTGGGATGACAGATTTGTGGTAATCAAGACAACGCTCCACGAAGATCTTTCTACAACTGGGTTTTTTAGTGTCCCTATAATAGGACTCAGCTAAACGTAACGCGTCGATACCTGCTTCCTCACTATAAGCATTTATGGCCTGGGCCTGGCACAACAAAACAGCGTGAACTTTTGGATCGTCAAACAGTTGATTGTTTTCTAAATTCGTGCGCAAATCAGCTGGCAGTTGATTTTCCTCGTAACATTTTGTAGAAATCTCATCAGTATTGTCGGGATACCAGGGAATTGGCTTGTCGGCTAAAGTTGACTGTTAAATAAAAATACGTACAATTAAAACAAAAGCGTTATAGTGAGTTAATGTAATTAAAATTACCACCAATGTCCAGCAAAGAATTAAAAAAAATTTATATTTCATTGCTCTGAAATTAGGTTTGACAAGTTCTATTATGCACTGATCACAATCTAGAATTTTGTAAGCAATTTATAGAGGGAAAAATCTATAGATTAAATGCGGGAAAACTTAGATGTAAAAACCAAAACCAATCATTTTATTAAACAACGTCATTAGGTGGAAAAATATACTACAATGATCAGCGATAAGAGATTTAAAATATTATTGGGTAAAAGTAAACATTTGACTATAAATAAACTGTATCAATTACAATTCAATAATGCATTTTCATCAGTTTCAAATCTGTTCAAAAATGTTTTCAATTAATGCGCATTTTATGTTTTATCTCTACGCACGTGATCAGGACTCATTTAAGCTATTTGCAATGGCTAATTGCAATTGTTAAGTATCTCTGTATGAGAATATAAAAATATAGTTTGACGGGATTTTCGTGGACGAAGTTCTCAGGGGGTTACGCAAATACCGCGAAATTGGTGCGGAAATTAGCAATGAATTTTTGTGCCTTAAAATATGCTATACTCTGATAAAAATACTTTAACAATCATGACATTTTTATAAAATCAAGAATTTATTCCGCCAATGTTTAAACAATTTCTCTAGTTTTGTGAGCAAAATAATTTTGCAACCTTCTTTTTGAACAAGAAAGCGATGCATCAGAAGAAAATGGGAAGGAAAACTGGTGATAGTGATGTTCTGCAAGGCAAAACTTTTGAGGACATTTTATATGATAAAATAGATATGTAATATTAATTAGTCAATATCACAGAAAAAAATAAGTTTCGTTTTTTATAGCAAAAAGCCTGGTATTCAATATTTTTTTTTTAATTTCCTGTGATAAAGAATTCCGCTATATTGATAACAAAATTATTTCAAAGGAAAAAAATATATATGTATATATAAAAAAATGTTGACATGGCTGGGATACGAAAACGGGCTTCCCAGACGTAAATTCTCTTTACAGCTGAGCCACATCCCAGTTATTTTTTTATGAGATAAAACTTGTTGTAAGTACTTATGTAAGAAATAACCGGCATGGGCATGGTTTTATTGACCATCGTTCTTGTCTATTTCTTCTTGGTAGCGACTTCAATTATTAAATAATACACTTATATTAAATCCAAATTGATTACACTGGTCTGTAGAAAAAATCGCCTTTAAATAAAAATACATATGTGGAATATATAAAGTTTAATGCGATAAATTCAAATCCGTTTTCAGTTTTTTTCTATCACGAAGAGATTTTTCTTTAATGGGCATGACTAATATTTCCACTAGGTTTATTAGTATATTTCACAATAACTCGAGAACTGCTTGTCCGATTTGAACAAATAAACCAACAAAATATGCCAAATAAAATTACCTTTGAGTCAATTCTATGTAATTTTTTATATTTTCAACTGTTTCGGTGTTATTCAGAAATTAGCGGCGAAAAACTAAATTTTTTCATGCAAAACTAAACTATTTTTTTTACATTTTTGTCATCTATCAGAAAATTAGGTCTATTAGGAATATAATAAGCCATAAATCATTAAAAATCGATGGACACATGTCGATTTTATTCGCGCTTAAATGATCGAACTTAATTGACAAAAACTGGGATTATCATACAACACACATACACACAAACAAATTAAACTTTTTCTGTTGTATGGAAATTGTGATTTTTATCAATTGAATTCCTTTACTTAATTGTGAATAAAATAGTATACCTACACCGAAAAAATTCCATGGAACTTAAGCACGAAAACGCTCGTACATATTACTAAATATTTTGTAATTTAGCACCACGAAAATCTTTCGTAAAATATAGGAAATGTACGAAAATAATTTAAAATAAAAGTAAAAAAAAGTTTGGCTCAAGCGGGGCACGAACTCGCAACCTTCATATTGCAAAGCAAGTACTCTATCCACTGAGCCACTTTCTAATTATTTTATAAGTGCTAAACATTTGTTTTATTTAGTTGCATCTGAATACTATGTCAATTTAAAAGAAATAATTTTAATTTTTTATTTATTTTTTTATTTCGAATAAATTTTTTAACAAGGAAAATTGTTTACGAAAGTTTTCGTTACTTTCGTAAATTCCAAAAAATATTGCCTAATTTTTTTCGTAATATGTACGAAAGTTTCGTATATTCTACGAAGAAAGTAACTACGAAAGTTTTTTTTTTCGTAAAATGTTGCATGGATTATTTTCAGTGTAGCTTTCTGATAAATGACAAAAATGTAAAATTTTGGCTCTCTTAATTAAAATGTCTTCATGTGGTGAACAACAGGAGGAAAACGGCTTGGACATGGAAGTGGAGGGTTATTGCTATCTGCTGATACAATTTTAATTTAGTTTATTCTTTATTTCCAAATTTTGTGCTCACTACTAGAAGACCTTCTTTGAGACTTGATTTTTTTATTGAAATTTAAGATATATTAATATTTTTGTTTATGTATCGTGTCTTGTCGTCTTAAGGTTTTAATGCGAACATAAAATTTAGAGTCTTGGCAAGTGGAAACGGGGAAAAAAACTTCCACCAACGCACCTAGAAATTTTTTATGTGCATCTCTAATATCTCCACTAAGTACATAAATATAATTCGCTCTAACTCGAGAACCGTATGCCCGATTTCGATCAATGAAACATCAAATGATAAAATTACCTTCAAACTCTGTTAATATAGTTTTTTGATTTGATTTGCTACACACATCAATATTCAGCTTCAATATATGTGTTTGTGTGCATTTGTTATTAAAATCAAAAGCATTTTGATATTCTTCAATACCCTGCAGACAAAATGACTTGTATGTGTCTAGATATATACTAGTTGCTTTTTAACTCATACTAGTGGCCTATCTGTCCTTTTTTTCATATATCGAACTATCGATTTTAACATTAGGTTGTCATAGGAGCACAACTAGTTCATTTGTATACAGCTATATCACAGTTGGAATACCAGTTGTTGTAAAGTAGTGCTCTTACTAGTTTTTTTATTTATTGTTATGTATTTCTTAAAAAAAAAAACGTTGGCTCAGCCGGGGTACGAACACACATTCCTCATATTTCAAGGCAAGTACTCTACCCACTGAGCGACTTTCTACTTATTTTTTTAAGAGCTAATAATATGTTTTATGTATAAGTCGTATACCTGAAAATTGTGTCCTTTTTTGACTAGTATCGTTACTAGTCTCGATACAAATAGTAATATAATTGACCTTTTTTTACTAGTATCGTTACTAGTCTTGTCACAACTAGTAATATGACTGTCGATTTTTGACTAGTACCATTACAACTAGTATATGACTGTCCCAAGGCGTATCTAGTTGAAAATTTAGGTGCTGGGTATTTCCCCTACGTATGTGTGTAACTATTTTTTGTAAACAAATGCACATAAACACATATATTGAAGCTTAAATTTAAAACATGTAGATAGATGTTGGTCTATATATTGCAAATATCAACTTTCGTTAAATGTACCACCTCACATTTACTATATAACGGTACATTTGTATTTTTCTTCTCTTTCAAGCGCCATCCGGAGTCAAAGGCTGGTGCGATAAAAACAAATAATATCTTGTTTGAAAGGCTAATAAGCTACGCGTTGGCTGGCGGCTACTTGGCTTTAATCACATAAAAACTACATGAGTTATAGTGGATCGAAGTTAAGATTTGATGAAATTTTTAACGTTTCTCTAAGTAAATTTAAATGCTAGTGAGTTTTGGTTTTTTCATTACAACATTTTTAGTTTTCATCCGATAAGGTTCTTTATTATTGAGAATAATAATAAAGTTGATAATTTTTTATAAATAAGGCCCTATATAACTAACAGCTTTCTTTTGTATGATCATGACTCATGACTATAAGTGCACTTATAGCAAAATTTCGCCTAACAAACTCCGGCTTACACCAGCTCAATTTATAATAAAATTCTTTTACATAAAATTAAAACATTTGAATTTACATTAACTGAAATAATCAACTTAAGATGAAATACCAACTTTCGACATAAAACATTTTATTTTTAAGAAAGATCAAACAAAAGAAACAATTCCTTTAAATTAAAAAATTTGTATTTTATATGAAATCCTTCCATCAAGAGCATAAAAAATTTAAATTATAAGCCATTTACTGTAGTATTAACCTAAACTTTGAAGTCTTTTTGTATTCGCTTCTTCCATTTCATTAAGGCACTGTATCACTTTAAATAGCTTTTCACCTGGTGATACGACAGATTTGTGCTCGTCAACACAATCATCTACCAAGAACTTTCTACATTTGGGTTTTTTAGTGTCTCTATAATAAGATTCAGTTAAACGAAGTACATCGAGGCCGGTTTCATCACTGTACGCATTTATGGCCTTGGCCTGGCACAATAAAACAGCGTGAACTTTTGGATCATCAAGCAGTTGATTGTTTTCCAAATTCTTCTGCAAATCAGCTGACAGTTGATTTTCCTCGTAACATTTTTTAGAAATATCATCAGTATTGTCGTGATACCAGGATATTGGTTTTTCAGCAAAAGTTGACTGTTAAATAAAAATACTAGCAGATTAAACGAGAGCGTTACTGTGATTTAATGTTATTAAAATTACCATCATTGTCCAGCAAAGAATTAAAAAAATTGAGTATTTCATTACACTGAAATTTATTTTGACAAGTTCTATTATGCACTAGCCACAATTTAGAATTTATTAAACAATTTATAGACGAAATAAATCAATAGATTAAACTAATCGCACTATTAAACAATGTAATTGAGTGCAAAAATAAATTACAACGATCAGCGATTAGAAATTGAAAATATTATTGGGGAAAATGTGTTTACAAATGGGTAAGTCCATCGGTTAAAAACAAACATTTTTATGGTGACATAACGATCTAATCTTAATTTGCATGTTGGTCGAATTGCTTGTTTGTTTAGTTATATTTCAGCAGAATAAAATAAATATTTTCTAAGTCATCAGGTCATCATATAAATAATCAACTGTGATATTCTATTTCTATCGATTGTTCAGTTGAATAGATGAGGTTCGTAACTAAATAGAAATCGAGTGTTGGCTCCGAGAAAATGCTTTGCTATAAAAGTTATCACATTAATTAAAATCATGAAACAAAAGTTTATCATGCACATGAGCGTGTACGATCTTGTACAATACAAGGCTAAAAATTAGAGGAGGCTAAAAATTTTAAATCGTAACAAGACGACACTATTACCGTTATAATTTTTTTTTATAAAATTTCAAAGCTTACACATGAAAAATATCACCAAAAATTGTTCAAACAAAAGTTTGTCTGAAATAAAATTACAATATTTTTTACTGAGCCAGTTAATTTTGTTTTACTTTTATTTAGGACGCAAACACTAACCACATTACTATAAGCCACTTTTCTGTGTCGTAAAAAAGCAACCAGCTGACGATATTTGTACACACACAGTGTTTAAATAACTTAAGTCGAAGTAGCAAAAGTGCGCAGCTAGAAAAGAAAAGAACAAGAACAAAATTGAAAGGTTTTAAGAAAATACATTTGCAAACGTGAGAGAGAGATAGAGAGAGAGAATGTGTTAGTATATTTATGCTATATACAATGAACCATTCAACAAATTGCATTTCAGCTTTTTGTTTTGTTTGCAATTGTACGATTGAAACGGGATATTAAAGCACGCAGATGACTGAAAAGCCAATTGTGTTGTTTCCATTTTTTGTCATTGCAAAAGTATTTGTTTTGGTTTTGCTCATGTACGAAACGATTAAAAGTATTTTAAAAATTTGTGTCTTCGCATGATACGTTTGCGAAAAGTTTTGTTTGTTTACACACACTGGTAAGCATCGCAAGCAAAAGCAGAAGCATTCTATATGCTTTTGCAAGTCGGAAGCAGTTACAGTCGAAGAAGCAAAAGCTCCTGCTTTTAGACGTTTTCTGCAGGTTCAGTGAACTATTTGTAGTTTTTGTCACGTTTTTGTAGTTGTTTTTGCACTGCGATTGCTTAGAACTTCTAAAAGCAAGAGTTTTTGCTTCTTCGACTGTTTGCGACTTGCAATATCATATATGTAGACTGCTTCTGCTGTTACTTGCGATACCAACCAAAACCAAATCAAATTCAAACTTTTCACATCGTCGACTGTTGAAAGTTCATAAATCGTTTTGTGATTTCGCTTTGACTGAAACTGTTAAATTTTTCAAAAGCGAAAGCACAAGCAAAATCAAATAAAACGAAAATTATTGCAGCTTTCTAAACACTGTGTACACATACATAAATAACAACAACAATGATAGCAAAAAGAGTGCGATGTCGGAGTTCATACAATTAGTATCAAAAATAAATTGTAACAAGTTTGTTTTCTGAGGATTCCGGAGTGAATCCATAATTTGAACCCTGTAAACATAAGCAGTTCACAGTCAACAACGTTGAGCTTGAGGATGTACAATCGTTTTGCTACTTAGGATGCCCTACGGGCGGATCACATGAAGATATTGCAAATCGCTTAAGAAAGGCAAAACAATCATTTCGAGCATTGCATAGAGTATGGAAGTCACCGCAAATACATACAAAAACTAAGCTCCACCTTTTCTCCTTAAATGTTTGCTCTACCTGGCTACACGGATGCGAGTCCTGGAACTCTACTTCAAGCGACATACAAGCCCTGCAAGTATTTATTAGCCGTTGCTTAAGAAAAATACTTCGAATATTTTGGCCGAACGTAGTTTCCAACAGAGACCTTTGGCAAAGAACAGGCGAAACACCATTCCGTATAGAAATTGCATAGAGGAAATGGAGCTGGGTTGGCCATATTTTGAGAAGTGCCCATGATGATATATCGAAAATGGCGATTGAATGGAATCCTCGCGGCAGCAGAAGAAGAGGTAGGCCCGCTAACACCTGAAGAAGGCTATTAGAATTCGAGATAGGCGCAACAGAAAAAACTTGGTCTGAAATAAAACGACTGGTGCAGGACAGATTCCGATGGAAGAATTTCGTTCTTGCCCTTTGTTCCAACCATAGGAATCAATAACAATAACAAACATAAGGAGCCTTCTTATTGTTCTTGCGGTAATTCTCATTTATTTTTTTGAGTCTTTATATAAACATACAGATTTGAACACATTTAACAAAGTGAAATTTCACGAATGGTTACGAAATACTTTTAAAAAATTTGCCTGATATATTACAACAAAAAAATTAGCAAATGATTTTGTCTTCAATCAAACTCTGTTGAGGACAAGATGAGCAACAAGGTCTTACATTTTGCTTTCAATTAAACTCTGTTGGGGACAAGATGAGTGATAATTTTTTGCGTTTTGTCTTCAATCACACTTTGTTAAGGACAAGATGAGCGATAATGTCTTACGTTTGGTCTTTCATCCAACTTTGTTGGCTCTCATATATCGGCAATGAATTCTCATTTTCGTTAAATAAGTTCAAAAGGTTTTTATATAAATATTAAACAAAGTATAGATTTTATATAATCAAATTAATTTTGAAATACACTTACCGAATCTACAGAACACTGTAACATCTGCAATAAAATCAAAGAAAGAAAATTCAATAACAAAAGAATTAGTATAAAATAACAAATAAAATATTTATTGAATATTGATTTTTACATTGATACTCTAGCAACTCTTAAAATAAAACAAATTCTTGTAAGTAGATCTGCTCTTACAAGACACAAGATAAAAGGCGTTTGTAATATGAGTTTCAATAGTAAAAACGGCTACGTGAAGAGAGATCTCGAAATGTTTATTGAAGCAAGTCAATAATGTGAGATAATAAACTTCTGCTAAAAATAAGCGAAAAAATTGGTTTAAAAGATTTTCCTCTATCAACTGCAGTAACATGAGACCCACAAAACAATATACACAACCAGCAAACGGATACGGAACACATTCCGTAAAGGATCAAAAAAGGACAAAGAAAGCGAGCATACACACATCCACACGCAATAATTGCAACTACAGTTTAATATATTAACAACAATGTAACCAAATGATTTCTGTTTCCCTCTCTTCATTTATGCTTCTATTCGTATGTATATCATGCCCTCCTAATAAGCCTTAAATAAAATAAGAGGGCTGTAGTTTCTTTGTAATTTGCCTCTTTTGTGTCATAATTTTTTGATATTTATAACAAATTTAGTTTTTTTCTTGCACTTTGTGTATAAATAATATAAAAGTGTCAAAAATATTGGCAAATTACAGTTTCCAATTACAAAAAATACGTAAACTGGGCTGAAGTGCTGATTGTGTTGTTTTTAGCACTTTTTGTTGCAATTATGTGGTGTTTATTTTTTCTTCTTAATTATGTACAAATGAACAAAATATATAATTTTTTTGCTTTTGTCTGTTGCTGTTGCTCAAGTATTAACATTGTTTCCGATAAACATCACAATTTTGTTTAATTTGTGTCAAGAGTGTTAAAAGAAGGAAGTTAAGAGTGTCATAGTTGATTACACCCAGTAAACAAGAAATGGTTGTTTGCATAATTCCTTAAGGACAAGCGAGGATCCAATTGAAATTTAAGTGTACTTTTAGCGACGCAATATAAATATGTATATAATAGATACTTTAATCGTGTGTTTGTGCGGAACGGAGGTATATACCTACAAGTGGCATAAGCGTTACGAACAAGCTTTTCGCCAAAAATGCACAATTATTATGGATTTTTGGGAGTGGTCAAGACTATGAAAACAGTTTCACCAAACACTTACTGCTGTATTCATAAAAAATTACAATAGATTTAAAAAAAATGTAATAGTGAATAGTGAAGACTTTTTAGCTTAATTTTTTTAAGTTTATGGTCAAGCGAGATATAAGGGCGGGCGTGTGCCGGGATACCAAATCCAAAAGAAATTTACTTTTTTTGGGCAATATCTTTTGGACTTGTTACTCGGTTAAACGTATTTTTATCCCGTTCGAACATCAACTCGAAAAAAAATCAAGCTAAAAAGTCGTCGCCTAAGTCCCGTATAAGGCAATTTCGTCTTCAAACTTTAAAAACTTGTTTTCATATACATACAAACATGTCGATGGCTTAATGAAGAAAAGGCATATCTCAAATTTTTGTTATTGTGTAGAAGAGGGAAAAAGTAAATAAAAACTAAAGCAAAATTCATTTTGTGACAACAATGTTATGATAAATGTCTGCAATAAGACGAAAACTGACATCAAAATTATGGCAAACGTTATTATAGAATATTGTCATCAATTAATTGTCATCTATGCTATGACTTGAACGACAGCAATTTGATCCCACATTTTGTATATCATTAACAGCCAAAATGTATATAAATGTAAAGAAGCATGAGTTCAATACCAGCACTAGAAAAAATAGTATATAATAATAAAATGTAAAAACTAAAATAGAAACAACTAAAAATAAGAAAATTTTTATCATTCCATTGATGACAGAATTGTCATTATTGTCATTGATGACAAGATGACGAACATATGTAAAGGTTTACATCGCAGTGATGACAAGTGTCATGTGGTTAAAACGAATACAGTTGACATAGTATTGGCATCAAATTACATCAGGGTTATAACAGTTTTTCTGTCAGTTTAATCATAGCCAAATTCTGTTCCAACCAGTGACTATTCGTTCCCTTAACTGTCATACATTTCGAAGATAATTTTAGTCAGTGCTCTTCAAGTCCTAATAGAGACAATAAACCTGATCCTATTTAAAATTATTCATTGAATTATAACTTCTTAAAACAGTTCAACTCTAACACTGCACAAAAAAATCAAAAAGAATTAGCCTTATAAAATTCCGTTTTATGGGATATTTTAGTACCAATTAACCCTTAAACACATTTTAAGATTTAAATGATTTCTGCAGTTTAAGGTGAGTTTGCAGCTTTAAAGATTCATAGTAGAATTTTATGACAAATATTTTTATAGAACATTTTGGCCCGCTACGTCGCCGTTGAAATGGAATTTTTGCACCTAGATTTCTTTTGCCGAATTACTAGAACAAAGTGCAAAAGGAGGGTGGGGGGACTTTAGCTCCCCTAAAATGAATCGCAGATGTAAACTTTCAAAAATCTGATACACGTATATTTTTTGATCCCCTTTATTAGAATCAATCGTTAGAACAATGTTACTTTTTGTAGTGTTGTACAGTGGAATCAGTAAAGCAAAGATTACGAATGTTCTATTCGCTACAGCGTGATATGTTTTCTTATATAAAAACTATTCAGGTTTACCTCATCCGAAAACTGTAAGATAATAACTAGAAAGACAAAATTTCGAGAGTCCTTTTGGAATTATGTTGACTATGGCACGTTGTGCATATGAGCATATAAATATTTTCTAACATATGCAGTATATAAATGTTTTCTAACTATGATGGGGGTTAAATTTTTTTTATGAAAAAATAGGTGTAACAAATACATGTAACGAATACTGGTAACGACAATTCAAAACGAAGACAACAGGCCGGCACGAGTGTTGAATTCCCTAAAAACTCAGTGCTGCCGTTGGTATTTTCCCGGTTTCCGGTGTTGTCGTTGTTTTCTGGAAAAGTTCTGGGATTTTGGGCAGATTTTTGTCCTTGCTTTTGGGAATACGGAGAACTTCTGGGATTTTAGAGAGATTTTTGTCCTATTTTTTGAGAATACGGCAGCTTCTGGGATTTTGTGGAGATTTTTCTAGTTTCTAGGAATGTTTGGACAAGGTTTATGTCTTGACTGATGGTTGGTGTCCTTGCTAAGTGAAGGTGTCTCGGCTAAACACCAGGTCCTTGGCTAAATTTTTGCCACGTATATCTAAATAGTTTCCAGGCGATAGAGGATTTTTGTTGACAAATGTTCTTCTATTTTCATCCAGACGTTGAAATTATATCTTCACTTACTTCGTGTCATTAATTAATTTTAATTTTTTGTGGGGATCAAGGCGATAAAGATGAAGGCCGTCTGACATAGTGAGCGACCGTAGATGGCCTGACGATGACGTAAAGCCGAAAGTAGCAGGCCGAAGACGGCAGGCCCAAGCCGATGGGGGTAGGCCGATGGGGGTAGGCTAAAGACGACAGGGACTTTGTTCCAACCCGGTGTCCTATGACTCCGTGCGTTCCTTTTTTTATTTATAATAATTTCTCTTATGCATTAAATCTAAAGTAAAAATGGCAATTCAAACCTTTCTGTATATTGGGTATGATATATTACATTATATTTAATTTGCTCATATAAACCCTTAATTGTAATTGTTGCCTGTAAATTTCGCACAAAATCTATTTACTTAAAAAACAATAGGTTTTGTAAAGATACAAAAGTGCTCATATTTCTAAGTATACACTCGTATTGTATGTAAGGAGGCAACAGTTATAATAAAATTAAATATAATTTTAATCCAACTAAATGAAAAAAAAACTACAACAGAAGAAACAAATAATGGGGTACAATTACAAACAAAAATTTTTTTGAAGATTTGTGTCATTCGACAGTGAAAGCAAAAGCAACGAATATATGGAAAATTTTGTAATTTTGTATTTATACCTAGTGTGCTATTAATTCCATATGCGTAAAAAGACATGTTGAAATTTTGACCTTTAGCCTGGAGGCTTTCAAAATAACTCATGCAAACGTACAAACCTTCATATAATTTCATTCATTTATTTATTTTTGTATTCATTTATTTATACATTCATTCATAGTGATTCTAACCATGATCCCAGCTGTGAATTTTATTTGATTTTTATTAGATTTTTATTATTGCAACTAAGGGTTGCGCAGAGTTTGAGCATAAATAATAAGGAAGACTGCAGCAGATAGCAAAACAAAATTATGTAAATTTAATTTTTGGTTTTTTAATTAAATGAAGCCATTTTGTATTTTTGCTGTTATTCATCTTTTTTGTAATATTTGAAACTTGAAAAATTGTAGGATCCAAAATATTTTTAAATTTGGAAAATACAATAATTAAATGTGGCTAAAAACTCGTAGATGTTTGTGTTTAAATATGGACGAATAGAAGAATATTTATTTGCCCAGCAAGTTTGATAGCACTGTGTAACAAAATCAAAATTTATAGTGAATCGGCATTGTAATTCTTACATGTTAAGCAGAAGTTGTCTTCAGCAGTTGTATGTAACACACTTCTTGCAATTTGGGGGTTTTTCCCCCTTACTGAAAATAAGGGCTATAAAACTTTCCTCAGCCAGTGATAGAACGAGCGGACTGAAAAGTCCTAAAAAATATTTGCCATAAAATTTTACTGTAAGTCTTCAAGGACCTCAAGCTCAAAATTAAACATGAATACGTAAAATAAGTCAAAATTTAAAATGTGTTTAAGGGTTAAATTCGTACTCTAACACAATTAGTGGTGGATTTTATCAGATTAGTTTGTGTTAAAAATATATCTTACGTAAAATTTCTTTATGAGTCACCACGCTGAAAGAATTTTCTTCGTAAATTCTCTGAATTTCGAAATTAATGAAATTAATAACTTCATTAAAATTTAGCCATCTTATCGTTTAGTTAATGAAAGAATTTTCGTTAAAATTATTTTAATGAATATTTCACAAAATATATACAAAAACTAATGAAAAAATAGTGAAAACTAATGAAAATGTTGACGAAAATATTTCATCATTTCAATGAAATCAAACAAAATTGAAAATGTTTTAACAACTGATTCTGGTAGAGCGCACCAAAAAAAATATATATATAAGTGTAACCGCGTTTTGAATGTTAACAATTGGGGCTCATTTTAGGGGGAATTAAAGTTCCTCCTTTTCCACATTGTTATAGTAAATCGGCATATTAAATATTATATTTTAAGTATACGGTTTGCTTAGAGCACTCTTATGTAAAACACTACTAGGAACATTTTTGTAAAACAATTTAGCCCTTCAACTCTTCGCGGTGTGGGTATTTTTTGTGCCTTTCTTAAAAAAAGGAGCATACAACTTCCCTTAAACAGCGATATAGCGGGCTGAAATGTTCTACAAAAACATTTCTTCTGCAAAAGTATTTGTCTACAAAAATATTTGTAGTAATATCAAAATTACACCGTGCTCGTTGGAACTTTTCAGAACAAAGAAAAGTAAATTCAATAAAGTAATACAACAGTATACTAAAAGAAAAGCACACCACTTGTTGAATAGTTTTTATTCTCGTATTTTATTGCGTCATAACTCCAATGTTGCAATATTATATCCATTGTTTCCTAAGAAACCAAAACAATTAAAGATACGCCACACAAAGCCTTTCTCAGGTCTTTCCCTTCATTTACTTGCAACAACTCGTAATTGATACTTTTTTTGTTGTTTTCTATTTTAATTTCGTAATATTATTGCAAGTATCTGTTACCTTTGTAATCAACTCAGACAACACAATCAATCGCAGGTTGATGAGGATATTGAATGTATTTTGTTTGTTAAAATGTTCAAGTGGCTTTTCTGCCTTGTTGCTGTATTTGGAAAATTTTTTATATCAAGACAATAAAATTAAAAATATCCTTTTTATTTGCACAGAGAATTTATTTGTTTCTTTTGGTTCTGTTCCCTTTTCATGTAGAAAAATTGTTTATTTTTCTGCGGTTCAAAGATAAATATCATCATCATCATCATCAAAATCATTCGGCGACGTTGCACAGTGGCTGAAAATCGTTTTTCATTGGCCAAAATTCTGTAACTTTTGAACCGATCAAAATATTGAAGTCATTTTTATTTTAATGGATAGATATTTAGTTCAGCTTGACTCAGTTTTAATTACATTAAAATTGATTGAGGACTTTTTAAGGAATTCTAGGTCAAAGTTGAACTTTTGAATTTTTTTAACTTTTAGAGTGAAATATGGGTTTATTATTTTTTTATTTATTAAAAAATTTAATATATGGAAATTAATAATAATTATAAATATTTTTTGGTATAATGAAATTTTTTTAATGTTACACTAAAAAAAATTTTTACACTAAAAAAAATAGTAAAATCAACTGGAGATTTTGCTATTATTACAGAAAAATTAAAAATTGTTTGCTGTCTAATTTGCAAATTTGTTTACAATCAAAGAATAGTTACACTTAAAAAAAACGTTAATAATATTATCTAAAAATATTGCTATTACTACAGAAAAATTTATTCTTTTTTGCTGTCAAATTTGATCATTTTAAAAAACATATTAAAAATAAAAACTGCAATAAATTTTAATAGCATTTGTAACAATGGTAGGTTCTGTTTATTATTATTTTTTACTAATACTATGTTTTTCGTACTTAAATAACAATGAAAGGCAATTATAATTATTATTCATTTGACTCAAATATTGATTGCAAATATTCCATATTTTGTTCTGTGCTATTTCTGTTCTTTAGTAGTTTTTGGCTTCTTCATCTAAATCCCGATGTTCCACTTTCCATTGATTTCGAATACTGGAGATGAACGGATCTGACGTTGCCAATAATATATTAAATAGATCTTCATTTGTTGAATTTCTTGAAATTTTTCTAGTATTGTGCTCTCTATAAAATCTGTAATCCTTGTTCCTTTTTTCGTGAGCCTCCTCTGATAGATCTCCAAGTGGCACCAAATGATATTTAATGACATCTTCTCCATGAAAAAGGATTTTGTGAACTGTTGCAGACATATTTCTCCATGGGTAGTTGGTTGTATATATTTTTGCAGTTTCCTTAGCACAATCTCCAAAATTTTCTAGAGTCAATTTCTTGCACGCAAGTACTTCTAGGATTATTTTAAATCTGAAAATAAGGTTTAAATCCACTCCTGTTATTTCAGATGCTGTTTCTGGATCTGAAAAGAATCTTCTTGCGGTATTGCCATCATTTGTATTGCCTGACCCTTGTTTTGGCTGATCTATAATCAATCTTAATTTGCGATATTCATCTTGAACATGTTTCTTTTTTGAACTTCTTAACTCTTTGTTGGTTTCGTTGTTTCTTATTGATCCTGAAGACCCGAAATCCAAATCATAACTGATTTTTAGTATGTGTTCCATAAGTCGTATTCTTGCATGTAGTGGTGATAATCCAAATTCATATGCATCGGTATTATCTAATGATTTTGTCGGGACTTGATTTAATTGGGTTGATGTTGCTTGGCATATAATGCAGCTGGATGCAGCCTTCGTGCTAGTCAAAGCCTGACCTACTTTTCCATCTATCATTGTCAGCACTAATTAGTAGCTTACTTCAATTTGCTGCCCATCTAACTGTAATTGTAATGGCTGTAGTGTTGCAATTTGGGTCTTGATATCACTAACTTCTTTGTTAATGGCATCATGAGTTTCTTTTTTGAATTCAAATTTGATTGGCCTGCAGTATTTCGTAGAAGATGGTGTCTCATTTTTCCAAATATCCATTGTTTGCGTTGTACTAGTCGAAGGCTCTGAATCTTCCAAAATCTTTTTCAATCGCAATGGTACAAATGATACCATGAACATATCTGAGTCCGATATATTTTCACATACAGCTTGTTTGTATTGTTTTTGTCCCGAAGAACCATCACATCCCCATTTACAAAAAAGAATTAACTTTGTGTTTCCATATTTCTTTAAGTCATTTCCTGTTATTGATTGTAGCAAGCGTTCGGCTGTGTGATCAAGTAGAGATTGTAGTTGTACCTTTGCCGAAATTGGTGTGATTGTAATAGTGTCCTTTGATGGCAAACAGTCCATTTTAGCAGCGGTTATGTGATGATATGCTGGATACATATTTGAGCCTTTTTCAATCGCACGCAGTCTGAGCTTAATATATTGCTGTTTTGTTAATTTCAAATCCAGAAACAATGCTAATGCCTCCTCATTTGTGTGCTGTATTGCAGCACTCGGAGTTGGTATACTTTTAAGAATCCGTTTTGTTCTCACTGGACTAGCTTTAAAAACTTTTTCAATGATATCCACTTTTGTTAATTGGTTCTGTGATCGTAATTGATGGAGGAAAGATTCTTTTATATTTGTACAACCAATTGCATCGTTAATATCTTTAAGTTTCCGCCTCTTAGATCTATCGCTGCAGTTGCCCATTAATGATTTGCGTGGTCTTCCAGCCTTTTCTTGCTTTGCCATTAAACCCTTTCGCAGGTATTATATTTAATTTTTTTTAGTTTTACGTAGTCTAAAGTAAAAAAAAACATAAACTTTTAGGCAAAAAAGTGAAAATTTAATACACCATTGTATACGAGTACTTATAGGGCTGTTTAAATTAATTTGAATTTTTTTTAGAGTAATTTCATTAAAATGAAAAGTGTTCTACCCACGGCTCGTCACGGGTGCAAAAGTATATATAGCGTTAAAGAGGACACTTTCACCTTTCTCCTGGTGGTATACGTTTCTTGTTCCCTTTTGTTCCCTAGAAGTTCTATTCCACTAAAATTTAAATTTGAGAAAAAAATAGTAGTTTCATAAATATTTCATAACGCCCTTAATATTAAACGCTAGAGCTGGGACCACTTACAACAACTAAAGACTATAATCCTACCAACATTATAAAAAAGACCGCAGGCCATTATCGATGATAGCTTGCGAGTAGTAAACTTTTATTTTTGATAAAAGACAAAAGAAAAACACCTTTTCCTGAAATTAAATAAACAGTTGAGTTTGAAAGCATGCCACGTCCACAATTATCAATAGTTTAACCTAATTTTTTGGCTACCTTA
Organism: Panzeria rudis; assembly: GCA_956483635.1. NCBI lineage: Eukaryota > Metazoa > Arthropoda > Insecta > Diptera > Tachinidae > Panzeria > Panzeria rudis. The sequence continues at coordinate 197,627,617 of OY101447.1, forward strand.
ATCTGGATATATTAGCTATAAAAAGGCGTAAAAATTTTAAAAATCGGCGACAAAAAAATTTGACTTTTGGCCAATGAAAAACGATTTTCAGCCACTGTGCGTTGTTCAATTTACTTATTTGTCTGTTAGTGATTGTTTTATTAATAATAATATAAACCACCACCTGCTTATTTGTCGGTTTATTTGCTCCTTTTCATCAAGTTCATCATTAGCAGTAAAGGCTTCACAATTAGAAACGAAAATGCAGAATTTAATTTGTAAATGCCTTTGTTTCTATCTTCAGTGGTTACGCTGCGCTATTTTCGCAGCAAATGGTTTTACATTCTAGTACCGTGGGAATCATTTGACTTTATTTGTTTATTTAAGAACTAAATATTTTCTAACAAAATTAAAGAGATCTATACAAGTAAGATGAACAATATTCAAATAAAAAGATTTTTCAATAAAAATTGGTGTAGTCATTTTGTTTTCGATATCAAAAATTCTGAAATTTAATACATGAGAATTTGCAATTTAGAGAAATATCAAGACGATTTCTTGCTATCGCTTTTAACGCCATATTATAAAACCGTTTTAGGCAATAAACATAACATTTTAAATGTATTTATATACAGATGTGCACGATGTGTATTCAAATAAAGTCGGTACAGTAATTTTGGAGATATAAGCATTTAAAATTTAACAATAAAGTACTTGGGTCCTTTCTTATTGTAGGAAAGGCATAAGAACAAAAATATATCGATATTTTTTTAAATATCGATCGGCATCGATATATATCGAATAAAATATATCTATATTTCGATATATATATATATATATATATATATATATGTATATATATATATATATATATATATATATATATATATATATATATATATATATATATATGTATATATATATATATATATATATATATATATATATGTATATATATATATATATATATATATATATATATATATATATATATATATATATATATATATATATATATATATATATATATATATGTATATATATATATATATATATATATATATATATATATATATATATATATATATATATATATATATATATATATATATATATATATATATATATATATATATATATATATATATATATATATATATATATATATATATATATATATATATATATATATACTACTGATGAATGGTGCTTTCCCAA